>CM021107.1:446227418-446244894 GCA_007115665.2 Sequoiadendron giganteum | reverse complement strand
CCTCCCACCACCTCTCCCTCACTCTCTCAAGTCCCTCTCTCTCATGCCCTATATGTCTCTCCCAATATCTCTCCCTCTCTCTCTCAAGTCTCTCCCTCCCACCCACTCTCCCTCACTCTTTGTCTCTCAAGTCTCTCCCTTCTATCCCCTCTCCCTCTTTCAAGCCTCTCTTTGTCTCTCTCACTCACTCCCTCTATCTCTCTCCCACATCCTCTCTCTCTCTCACTCCCTCTATCTTTCTCCCTCTCTCTCTCCCTCTCTCAGATATCTCCCTCCCACTCTCTCTCTCTCCCTCTATCTCATGTATCTCCCCCCACCCCCTCCATCTCTCTTGAATCCCTTTATCTTGAGTACTCCCTCTCCCTCCCACCCCCTCTCTATCTCTCAAGTCTCTCTCTCTCTCACTCCTTGTATCTCTCCCATCCCTCTATCTCTCACTCCCTCTCTCTCCTACTCTCTTAGGTATCTCCTTCCCACCCCCTCTCTCCCACTTTGTCTCCCTCTCCTTCTCTCTCAGGTGTCTCCCTCCCACCATCTCTCCCTCTCCCTATCTCTTAGGTTTCTCCCTCCCACCCCCTCTCCCTCCCTCTATCTCACTCTCTCTCTCTGTCTCTATGGATTAGGGTTTAAGGGTTAAGGGTTCAGGGATTAAGAGGGTATAAGGGTTGAGGGATTAGGGTGAGAGGGAGGGAGTGGGAGAGAGATAGAGGGAGGCATGATTAAGGGTAGATGGTAGAGGGTAAAAGGGTTTAATGGTTTAGGTTTTAAGGTTTAAGGATAAAGGATTAAGGGTTAAGAGTAGAGGGGAGAAAGATAGAGGGAGTGAATGAGTGAGTGAGTGAGAGATACCTAAGAGAGGGAGAGGCGGTAGGAGAGAGAGACTTGGGAGAGAGAAAGAGGGTGGGATGGTTAAGGGTAGAGGGTAGAGGGTTCAATGTTTAAGGGTTAAGGGTTAAGGGTAGAGGGGATAGAGATAGAGGGAGTGACTGAGAGAGAGAGAGAGAATTGATAGAGGGAGTGGGGGTGGGAGGGAGAGACTTGAGAGAGAGAGGGAGGGGAGATATATAGACTCTCCCTGATCCCCCTCTCTCTCAAGACTCTCCCTCCTACTCCCTCTCTCTCTCTCTTAGGTCTCTCATTCACTCACTCACTCCCTCTATCTCTCTCCACTATACCCTTAACCCTAAACCCTCTACCATTTACCCTCTATCTATCTCCAATTCCCTCCCTCCCTCTCTCTCTCTCTCAAGTCTCTCCCTCCTACTTCCTCTCCCTCTTTTAGGTCTCTCTCTCACTCATTCACTCCTTCTATCCCTCTACCCTCTACCCTCTATCGCTTTTCCACTTCCTCCCTCTCTCTCTCACTAACTCCCTATATCTCTCTCTCCTTTACCCTTAACTCTAAACCCTAAACCCTTAGCCCTTAAACCCTTAATCACTCTACCCTCTACCCTTAACTCTACCCTCTACTTCTCTTTATCTCCTCCCACCTCTATCTACCTAGACCTCTCTTTGTTTTTTTCTCACCTCTCTCTCCATCCCTACCTATCCCTCTATCTTTGCTTTCATATCTACTTCTTTCTACCTATTTGTCCCTCTATACCTATTTCTCTCTCCCTCCTTGCCCCCTCTCTCTCAATATCTCTACCTTCTTTCCCTCTCTGCTTCTCTCTCTCTCTCTCATATCTACCCTTAACCCTAAACCCTTAAACCCTCTACCTTGTTAGAACCCAAAAAAAATTCATTAAAGAAACTTGAATGATTTTCCCTTTTGAATGTGCCTGCAACTGCACTGGGACCTAAAATTCTGAATACTCCTTATGGCAACCTAAAAATCTAAGGGATTAAGAGGGTATAGGGGTTGAGGGATTAGGGTTGAAGGGTTGAGGGTTGAGGGATTAAGAGGGTATGGGGTTGAGGGATTAGGGTTTAAGGGTTGAGGGTATGGGGCTTGAGGGATTAAGAGGGTATAGGGGTCGAGGGATTAGGGTTGAAGGGTTGAGGGATTAAGAGGGTATGGGAGTTAAGGGATTAGGGTTGAAGGGTTGAGGGTTGAGGGATTAGGAGGGTATGGGGGTTGAGGGATTAGGGTTTAAGGGTTGAGGGTTGAGGGTTGAGGGTTGAGGGTTTAAGGGTCTACTTATTTGTCCCTCTATACCTATTTCTCTCTCCCTACTTGCCTCCTCTGTCTCAATATCTCTACCTTCTTTCCCTCTCTACCTCTCTCTCTCTCTACCCTTAACCCTAAACCCTAAACCCTAAAAACTTAAAACCCTCTACCCTCTACCCTCTATCTCTCTCCCACTCCCACTCCCTCTCTCTCTCTCAATTCTCTCCCTACTACCCCCTCTCCCTCTCTCAAGTCTCTCTCTCTCTCACCTTCTATGCTCCTCCTCTACCCTTATAATTCTACTCCTTAACCCTTAAACCCTTAAACCCTCTACTCCTCAACCCTTAACCCTCTACCCTCTATCTCTCTCCCACTCCCTCGCTCACTCTCTCTCTCAAGACTCTCCCTCCTACCCCCTCTCCCTCTCTCAGGTCTCACTCACTCACTCACTCACTCTATCTCTCTCCCCTCTCCCCTAAACCCTTAAACCCTCTACCCTCTACCCTTAACCGTCTAATCTCTATCTCTCTCCTACTTCATCCCTCTCTCTCTCAAGACTCTCCCTCCATATCTCCCTCCCTCCATCCCACCTTCTCTTCCCTAATCCCTCAACCCTTAAAATCTTGAAGACTCAGCCATATACACTAAACCCTCAACCCTCAACCCTTAAATCCTAAACCTATAAACCCTCTACCCTCTACCCTCTACCCTCTACCCAATACCCTCAACCCTAATCCCTCAACCCTTAAACCCAATTAAAATATCTACCCTAATCCATGAACCCTTAACCCTTAAACCCTCATCCCTCAACCCTCTACCTTCAATCTTAAACCCTTAACCCTAAAACCTCAACCCCTATACCTTGTACCCTATATGTTGGACCTTGAACCCTAATCCATCAACCCTATACCCTCAACCATCTACCCTCATCCTTAGAATCTTGACTATCAACCCTTAAACCCTAAATGATTAAACCCTTAACCCTTAATCCTCAACCCTCAACCCTTAATCCCTTAATCCTCAACCCTTAAACCCTAAAACTTGAACCCTTATACCCTCTACCTTATACATTAGACCCTCAACACTAATCCTTCAACCATATACCCTTAAAACTATACCCTAAACCCTGAAAACTTCTACCCTCTACCCTGAACCCTCTACCCTCTACCCTCAACCCAATACCCTAAACCATCAATCCTATACCCTCAATTCTCAACCCTCTATCCTATACATTAGATCCTCAACCCTCATATATCTCTATCCCTCTCTCCTATTCTCTCCTCTCTATCTCACTTCTCCCTCCATCTCTCCCTCCATACTTCCCTCCCTCTCTACCCTAATCCCTCAACCCTATACCCTCAACCCTTAAACCCTTAAACACTCAACCCTCACCCTGATACCCTCTACCCTAAACCCAATACCCTCTACCATCAACCCTATACCCTCAACCCTTAAACCCTTAAACCCAAGTAAACTCTATACCCTAATCCCTCAATCCTCAACCCTTAATCCCTTGACCCTTAAACCCTCTACCCTCAACCCTCAACCCTTAAACCCTCTACCCTATAAATTAAACCCTCAAACCTCAATTATCAACCCTTGACCCTTAATAACTCAACCCTAGGTAGGTAGAGGAACATAGGTGAGATAAAGATTGATGAAGGGAGAGGTAGGTAAAAAAAGGGATAGGGGAGATAAATATAGGTAGAGAGGGTAGGAGATGTAGAGAGAGGAGAGATAGAGAGAATTAGAGAGGGGAGGGAGGGAGAAGTAGGGAGGAGATAGAGGTGTGTGTGTGTGTGTTTGTGTGTGTGTGTGTGTGTGTGTGTGAGAGAGAGAGAGAGAGAGAGAGAGAGAGAGAGAGAGAGAGAGAGAGTTGAGACGATTGAGATATAGAGTGATGGAGGGAGAAGTGGGTAAAGAGAGGGAGAGGGGAGCTAAAGATAAATATAGAGGGAAGGAGATGTAGAGAGAGATGATAGATAGAGAGAAGTGGAGAGTGGAGGGATGGTGGGAGAGGAAAGGAGGAGATAGAGGTGAGTGTGTGTGAGAGGGAGAGAGAGTTAGAGGAGAGAAAATGAGGGGACAAAGGAAGGGGGAGAGAGAGAAATAGATTAGAGAGGGAAGGGAGGAGAGATATAGAGTAGAGAGGGAAGGAGAGAGTAAGAGAGAAGATGGGCAAGGGAGAGAGTGGTAGGTAGTGGAGTAAGAGGTAGGTAGAGAGGGAAGGAGAGAGGGATGGATAGGAGGGAGAGAGGGAAGGAGGGAGAGTGAGATGGAGAGAGTGGGTAGATAGAGAGTAGATAGGTAAGGAGAGAATGAGAAATAGAGATAAAGAGAGAGAGGGAGGTTCGAGGGAGGGAGAGGTAGAAAGGGATAAGTGAGACATAGAGAGGGAATGAGGGAAAGTGGGATAGAGAGAGAATGGTGATTTAGAGAGGAGGGAGTGAGAGGGAAGGAGGGAAACTGGGAGAGATGGAATGGTGATTTAGAGAGGAGGGGGTGATAGGCAGAGATAGAGATAATGGTGAGATAGAGAGGAGAGAGTGAGAGAGAAAGAGAGGGACGGATAGACAAAGAGAGAGGTAGGTAGAGGAAGGGAGAGGAGAGATAGAGAGTAGAGAGGGAAAGAGGTAGGGAAGGAGGCATAAGTGAGATAGAGAGGGATGGAGAGAGAGAGTGATGGAGGGAGAGGTATAGAGAGGGAAAGCGAGAGGAGAGATAAAGAGTACAAAGGGGAGGGATAGGTAGGGAGATAGAGATGTGTGTGTGAGTGAGAGAGAGAGAATGGTGAGATAGAGAAAAAGATCGATTGAGAGAGAAAGAGGGGGAGGCAAGGAGGGACAATAGTGAGAGAGATTGGGAGGAGAGACAAAAAGAAGTGGAGGGAGGGTGAGGTTGAGAGAGGGAGGGAGAGGAGAGATAGAGAGAAGTAGAGAGGGAAGGATGGAGGGAGGGAGTGTTAGCAAGGGAGATAGAGGTTTGTGTGTGAGAGAGAGAGATAGAGAGAGAGTGGTGAGATAGAGAGGGGAGAGTGAGAGGGAGGGAGAGAGAATTATGAGTTAGAGAGGAGAGAGTTAGAGATAAAGTGGGGGAAGAGAGGGATAAAGAGTGTGAGAGAGATGTAGGTAGAGGGAGGGAGAGGAGAGATAGAGATTAGATAGGGAAAGAGGTAGGGATGGAGACATAAGTGAGATACAAAGTGATGGAGGGAGAGGTAGGTAAAGAGAGAGAGAGGGGAGGGGGAGGCAAATGTAGGGAGGAGATAGAGGGGTGTGAGAGAGAGAGAGGAGAGAGAGAGAGCAAGGGAGAGAGAGGGAGGGAGTGGAGAGATAGAGAGTAGAGAGGAGAGAGAAAGTTGATACAATTTGCTGACTACTAAAATTTGACCTCCTGATTATTGAAATTTGAATTGCTGATTACTGAAATTTAACTAAGTCTGAAATTTTTAAGATCTTCCAAAAACTAGAATTTGCATTATAATTCCTAGAGATCTAAAACCACTCTCAAACATCCTGCCTATATACATGTAATATAACTTAAAGTATAAGAAAGTAAATGTCCATATGTAAATGTAATTACTTCATGTATATAGTTTCCTTGGAAGAGAAAGCGAAAATAAAAGAGTTTAGAAAAATGCATTCCAAAATTCATTGCAAAAAGAAAGAGAACTCACACTTGTTCACTCATTGAAAAATTCAAGCCATTTGGAGAGTACCAAATGTGGTGCTTTTCAAATTTGACGAGCGCAATATGGCCTATTACGATTTTTATTTTGCAATTTGGCATCAAAATTATGTCATAGATTGGTGCACTTACCCAGAGGGAGATGGGGTAGAATGGAGAGACTAAGAGAGAGGGAGTGGTAGAGAAGAGGTTAAGAGGGTCTTAGCTAGGTAGGGTGAGAGGGATAGACGGAGAGAGAGGGGGGTGGGAGAGAGGGAATTGAGAGAGAGAGGGAGAGAAAGAGAGAGTTATGTAGGTAGGGTGCCAAAGGGAGAGACTTGAGAGTGTGTGGGGGTGTGAGAGGGAGAGAATTGAGAGATAGGTAGTGAGAAGGAATGAGAGAGAGAGAGAGAGTGAGAGTGAGAGACCTGAGAGAGGGAGAGGGTGTGGGAGGGAGTGACCTAAGAGAGAGGGAGAGACAGAGGGGGGTGGAGAGAGAGGGACTTATCTAGGTAGGGTGGGAGGGATAGATAGAGAGAGGGGGGAGAGAGAGAGAGAGAGAGCTACCATCCACCTGGGAAGAGCAGAAGCCCAATGATAATGATGAGCAAAGCCAGGTGCAACAAGTCCAGTGAAATATCTTTTCTGTTGACGAAATAATAGAAACATATGTTGGGGGTTTTGGATGAGCTCAATTGTTCCAAGTGGCGATCGTTGCCTTAGGTTTGGTATTTGATGCTCATAACACCTTTGTCACCATTTTTACAGATGCCCAACCTTCGTTGCACTAATGGCAGTCAAATAATAAAAATAGAAATATGCACTGCATAGTCATCAATATGTGAGATGGACCCAACACTATGCGAGTGGGAAAGAGGTGTTTGTCATTTCACAGTGGAACCTTGTTTGCACCAACACCATCAAAGCAAGCTTTCCTTCTCTGTTTTCTTTATTGGATCGTTATTAGGCGAGTTTTATTTATTTAAAAGTTGTATTAACAAAAGTATCTTTTTCTTTTGGAGAGGTCACAAGTTCAAATCCTACAGAGATAGGGTATGTACATCTTGTATTGTGAAGCATGAATCACGTGTTTCCTGCATACTGGGAGTAGAGACAGTCCCATATACTTTAAGCTATCTGTAGATCTAAAAACAAATTGTCTGAAATCATAGACTACAAAATGACCTTTCCTTTCCTTTGCTTGAAAAATGCATATTAGATTTGATTTAAAACAAAGGTTTTAAGATGGTGATGACAAGAAATATGATGTCCCAAAAGCTTAAAGATATATAGTGTAATATATGTAATGATATAAGATTTTAAATCACAAACTTCTGTCAGAACTTTTAGATATATATATATGTATATATAAAATAATTTGATCTTCAATCCATTATCCCAGATTAGATTGTGATGTTGAAACCAATTTAATCTCTAATCTGCTTTAGAACCACAATCTGTTTTACTTTTCTTCTAATTTCATTGATATTATTGTTATTTGTATTCCTCCATTTATGCATCAGCAGGTGAAATTTAAACAGTTAGTGGAATAAAATTGAAAACCTAAGACAACGATTTTGCAGGTTGCATTGTAGTGGGACCATTGGCAGATTCATGGTTGGGTTGTAAACGGACTTTGATAATCTCCACTCTGACACTTTCATTGATGGACTTTTTACCCGCTTGTTTGCCCAACATTTGGATCTACTCTCTCTTCCGAGCTCTCAGCGGCTTCGGCAGAGCCTCCGTGGGAACTTACTGTCTGGTTCTCTCTACTGAGCTCGCTGGTCGCCAATGGAGAAGTCTCATTAGTTTTGTTGTTTTTCTGTTCTTCAGCTTGGGATTCCTTTCACTACTAGCCCTCGCTTACCTCACCAGAAATTCTTTTTCTTGGAGTAGCACCTACATCTACATCTCCATACTTCCTCTGGCCTATTCTTTGCTGCTCCTCCCTTTCGTTTGGGAGTCGCCCAGAAGGCTACTTCTCAGGAGAAATCCCCATGAGGCCTTGAAATCTTTAAGAAAAATGGCAGAAATAAACGGAAGAGTACTGCCAGAAAATGAAGATAGAAGACTGCGTTACAGAGAGAACATAGTCCTCTTTATCACTGTTATGGACAGCGAAATGGGCTCGCACAAGGCTCATGTCAATCATGGCGGTGGTCTTTGGCATGGGACTCATCTACTTTGGAATGCCCTTTGGAGTCTCAAGTCCGGACTTCGATTTATATCTGAGTGTCACATGTAACGCTCTCTCTGAAATTCCAGCGGCCATCTTCTCCACTATTATTCTTGCTAAGGCCGGGCATAGAAGGACTATTCTCCTGTTAACACTAATGAGTGGCATGTTCTGCCTTTTGTGTGTGTTCTATTCAATTGGTATACCAGATACTCCCAATTCACCTGCGAAAAAGAATTGGGCACAGATAGTTGCTGAAGTAGGAGCGTTTTTGAGTGCAGTCATAGGGTTCAATGTGATGTTGATATATTGCCTGAAATTGTTTCCATCGAGTGTCCGCAACTCAGCAGTGTCAGTGGTAAGAGAGGCCATCTATGTGGGTGCGATTGTGAGTCTAGTAATTGTTGTGATCGGCCACGACAACGCAACAATTTCCTTCGGTCTATTTGGAATTGCAATAATTATAAGCGGTTTGTTTGTTTTGGGCCTTCCCGAAACCAAGGATCGGCCATTATACGACACTCTGGGAAATCAAGAATGTGAGGAGACCCTCCTTTAAAAGGAATTCGGCGTCACCGTTGCTTACATAGATGTTCCCTTTTATTAAATCTGCATAAATAATGATGAAATTATAATATTTATATATTTTTTGGGTATAAATTTTTTAATGGGGAGTTATGAATTGGTGGGATCTCATTTTCAATATAAATATTTTGAAGTGGTTTGAATCTTGATGACAAGAACAACAACATCACACTATGTCACTATTGACAAATTAGAATATTTATGTTATTTTTCATTTACTTTTTATATTTATTTTAAGAGAATGGTTTATTATATTTATAGATTGATGAATAGTATTATAAACATTTAAAACTGATCATTCACATTTGATCAATTTGTCTTGATTCTTCTTATTCTTGACTCACATATTAATTTAATAATGTTCTCATTATATAATTAATATTTCTTAGCTCTGCTATCCTATTTTTCTTTGAAAATCATTTCTTCATTTTCCCTAAACCTAAGCCTTATCCATAATTATTTGGCTAGTCTAATGTTTCTCTTCCTCTCAGAAATTAAATAAAGATTTTTATTTATTTAATTTGTCTTTGTAGACATCCTCCATAATCCTCCCCTAATCTATATCATTATCCCCAAATTCTCATCATAACAAATGCACATGAAAAAATCAATGAGTAAATGAGGATTTGACTATCCCAAATCCCCACAAGATCTACATATCTTCTCAAGTACCCTCAAGTGCCACCCCAAGGCATGGGTCAACCTTAAATGCTTCAATTTCAAATTCACCCATGTACCTTTAGAAGCATGGGGCAATCCTCTTTTCTTTCATAGAAAATAATTTTAAATTACCCTTTGTACCCCAAAGCATGGGTGGTGACAAAATCCACCTTTATGGGGATCCTTCAATGGTACTTGGACCCTATCAAATCCCAACCATCCACTAAATCCTATGCACAATCCCATCCATTGATCCTCCACCAATCTTGGAGCCTCCACACTCATCCAATCTCCTCTTGCCACTTGTCATCTCCTCTTTACTTGAGATGTCTCAAGCATTTTAGACCATTGATCTTCAAAATGCATCCTAGCCCTCCACCCATCAAGCCAAAAATTTATAAATCTTACCTCATCCAAGCCATTTTAATCAACGACCTTAAAAGCAATATTATGTTGTTAAAATTGTGAGTACACATCAAAATATCATTAGACGAAACCATTTGTATGCAATTAGGAAATCTCAACATTATTTAATTGATGTTATTTTGTGTAAATTGTTTGAATTTTCTAATGCCTAATCTGAGTTTTTGCTTGCAATTGTGTTGATCAATTTAGTTAGTTTAGGTTGTTCACTTGGGTACAAATCACTGCACACATCTTTGACATGTCTAATGGAACCCATGTCCCTAGTACACTAACCATCTTTTGGAGTTTTTGTTGTTTTGTTGTTGCAAGTGTTGTTTTAGTGAGATTTTCCTAGTTTACTAGGAGTGTTTTAATTTTTGGTGAATGCCCCCTAGTTTCAACGATTGCATAGGATATGAAATCAACATCATCTTCCCTTTTTTAAATCATGTTTTGTGACAGTTTGTAAATTTTTTCTCTCAAGTTTTCGATAGGGAACTAATTTTACAGGGGGTTATGTTGTTCAACTTATCATTGCTATCAATTTCAACAAGTTTACCATTTGTTTTACTAATTTGAACGTGTCTCTTGTGCAAGAAGTTGATTTTGATAATTCTATGATCAAATTAGTGAAGGGGTTTTATATTTTGGTAGACACACATATTTAGGGCTTTGGCAGTCCTAACTACAAATTGATGAATCAATCCTATATTTTGGTTGTTCAATAGATACTATAACAATTTGTTGTGTTTTTCTATATTTCTACATTTTCTCAAGTGTGAATCCAAATTGTTAGTCGTTAATATTTTTACTGGACTAACCTACTAACTTGGCTCTTCACTTGTGAACAAATCTAATGATGTTTTTTTAGCCAACATTAGTCCAAGATGCGTACAAAAAATCTATATATAATCATTTTTTTTGTATCCCCGTAGTCAAAGACACTTAGTTTTGTACTATATTGGGAACATTAATTAAAGTAGGGTGAATCAATTTATTTTTCATGTTTGATATCTTCTCATAGACATATGTTCTCTTCTCACATAATTTGGTAATCTTGTAGATCAAAAGCCTTGAGTTTATCAAAGTCTTGTTAGTCAATCCCAAGGGCACTAGCCATGTGTATGCTTTCTCATTATGCCTTGAGCAATCTTGGAGATCAAAACTACCTAGAGACTCTTTCCCCATGGGATTTTTTCTTGGATATTTCATCTCCCAAGGGATGAACTCAACCATGCATTCAGACGAGGTATAGAAAGGGTGAGAAAAAGTTGCACCTCAAGGAGTGGCCATCATTGTGTCTGGTTGAGCCGCAAGATTCTTAGTCCACCAAGATTAGGTGATGAAGAGTCTTTGAGAGACCCTCCTAGCTAAAAAAATTGTGGATAGGCCTTATGTTCACAAATTGTGCCCCAATACCTAGGATATATCAAGGTATCCCTAGAAACCATGTGTTATCCTAGCTTAAGACCATTGGTTGTGTTTTCCTTGTGTTGCATTGTCGCTAGGGGAAAGTGCTCACATGTACCTTTGTATTTTGAGATAGAGTAGTTTGGGAAAGGAATGAGCCTCCAAGGTAAGGGATGTAAGGTGATACATGACCTAACATTCCCTATCTATCAATTTTCTATGGTAGATGGTATTAATGGGACAAATATTATCATTCTAATTGAGTAGATTATTTTGTAATTAAATGAATCTTGTTTGTTTAATTAGTGAAATGTTTTGTTGATTTGATATAGGGTTATTATAGTATTTAAAATAACTTAGTGGTTCTTTATAGCTTATCTCAAAAGAGTTTATAAGGTAAACGATTTGAGAAAACCTATAACTTCTTATATTTCTTCTTACACTTTCTTATTTTCTTAAATTAGATGAATTATTCAAATAAATGAATAAAGATATTCTCAATGTAATGACAAGGAATCAAGAATAACCACCACTTGAGAAAAAATTAACCTATCTACTCTATCAATTCCTAAATAAAAAAGTGACATTTAATCTATAGATGATAATATTTTACAAAAAATTCCTAATCTAATAAAATAAAATCTAATTTAATAAACTAAAATTGCCACACTTGGAGCTAGTAGCAATTTAACTATAGAACAAGTTTGAATATAATTGGAAATAATATCCTCAACTTCCAAGAGCTAGCAAATATTCCATCTTACTTACATGATCTTTAACTGATGGGCCAATCTCCAAAACAAGGTAGGAAGGGGTTTGTAGAATAGATATGGATGCATGCAATACTCTAATAGAAGCGAAATAAACTAAAATTAAAATTGGTCTCAAAGCGAGTGCATGGAAATGAGTAGCAATTCTGTGGACACCCCCCTAACAAAATTATGGAAAACCATAACGTGAGCGCGTTATAACGCACTCGCATTATGGATCATTATGCCGAGCTTGAGGCTCGACAACTACAAACCAATAATGTGAGCACGTTATAACATGCTCACATTATTGATTGTTAAAAGCAAAAAAAGAAATGCAAATCTCTCATTAGGATTTCGACTGGTTTTTTTCTACAGTCGTGGCCAAAACCACCACAATTTCACGCTCACATTCTAGGAGGAGAATTTCAATAAATTTCTTCACCAACAATCCCTATTTCTTTGCAACAATGGCACCACGATGATGAGGAGATGTGAGTGGTAAGGATTCTATGGTTTTTGTTTTGAATTAGTTAGTTTTAGGTTGAATTTGATATCTATTTGTTTGAATTTTTAGGAGATGCAAATCAACCTGCAAACCCTCAAAATCCTCAATAGGAAGACCAACCAAATCCTCAAGATCAAAATCAACCACAACATCAACCTCCTCCACCAATGACTCAACCCCCTCCTGGCACTCAACAAAATTTAATGAGTGAAATTGAGAACAACAAAAAAAGAATTGAGGATTTGATTAGTAGGTTGAGTGATCCAAATGGTTCAACCACAGAAAGAATGACCCTAGCAAATTCATTAAAAGATATATGTTAAAAAATATAGATTCAATTAGTAAACAAATAACTGGATGGCAAGATATGAGGCAAGCGGCTAGGGATTATTATGCCAATAAACTATCATACAAGGATGTGAAGGATTTATAAATTATAAAAGGTGATTTGTGCTCATTATTCACCAACCCATGCACAAATCAAAATCTTACCCTCAATGCGAAGAGGTTTCCTATCCATTGGTGCCACCACCAACATATTAGGGACCAGTTTTATGATAGGTGGTACATGGTCTTTGATTACCCACAGTGCAACAATTGCAAGGTCCCGCAATATTTCCTTAGGAAACTATACAGTGACTTCATATTGAAAAAAATCTCAAATTATTTTGATATGAGGGATTTATAGGGGAGAGGTGGGGGGTCAACTCAGGATAGATCTGGTGCACAACCGGATCCTATGCGGCAAGGTAGACGAGCTCTCGCTAGGCCACCTCGTCAGCACGTTGTTATGCCTTCCGTCATGGAGGAAAGTACTGATGTAAAGACATTACAGACAATCAACACTTTGACCCAGAGTTTCATCCATCATACTAGCCCTATTCTACAGTGCCATCTAGGGGAGTCTTCGAGTGGTGGCCTTCGAACACATGTGTGTCAATCTTGTGGGGCTACTCATTCATATGACCCCACCGACAATTAGGAGACTGGTATGCAGGATCCATCTACAACTATGGAGATGGAGAGGGCAACTAAAATTTTGCATGAGGCATATGGCATTGATAGTTAGGTAAAATTTAGTGCATATGCTCATTGAATTTAATTTATTAAATTTTGATTTTGAAATGAAAGATTAAATAAAAATGTTTTATGATTTTAATAAAATTGCAGGGTCACAGTGTTGAGACTAGATACACTGGCCCCCCACAAACCTATTTCTGCAGTATACCTATCGCTAGGGTATGTAACTAGTAAACAATTATAAATTTATTGCATGTTAATGGCATTCTTTTACTAATGGTAATTTAATATGCAATTTTGGATGTTGAACAGACTAATATTAGAGGTTTTGATGGTACACTTCCCAGTGGTGGTGGATTTACTCAAACCTTCACACAGGTAATAGAATAAAGAGATTAACTAATGAATCAAGTACTTAATAGATTTGTGTAGTTTATATGCACATTGTTGATTATGTTGAATATTTTATTATTTTATTTTCAATTATTGTGAGACGATACACCTCTGAATGTGATGAGGGAAATGGATATTGGTGTGAAATCTGCTATACAATCCTCGATGTCTCTGACATAAGAGGTATGAGGAAAATTAGTAAATTTCAATTTACATTTTTTGTTATAGATGTTAGTGAAAAATCAAACCATTATTGATTCGTGTAGTTTAATTTCTATTTGTATGGTTTATACAGGGGCTTGAGCACGCCTGAGAATAGGTGTGAGAATATTTCCCTCATGGAAAGAGATCGTCAGATGGCTGTAAGTGATTATTTTGTCAAATATATCATTTTTTATAATGTATTTTCTATATATTCATGTCTTTACTTCTTATTGTAATAGTTAAAACTTCACCATGAACTAAACCCTAGGAGGAGTAGTAGGAGCACTCCACGAGTGCAACAAAATGAGTGACAGACCTATTTCCATCCGAGCAAAAAGGAAAGGGAAAGATTTTATTTCTAGGGCATGGAGAGCAATGACTTTTGATTCCAGAGTCCTCTGTTGTATGCCTACATGGCAGTTTTGTACATATTTTTTATTGGACATATTTAACATTGTATGCCTATATGGCATTCTCATAAGCATATATGGCTATTTTGTACATATATTTCATACTTATATCAACATATATTCATGTATGACTACATGTTTATTTGGTTAATACAAATATCTTTTATCGATGCCTATCCATATTTGCATTCTAAATTGATGGTTCAATAGTTATGAGTTATGTGTATTCAAGGTAATTTCTATGTTAATACAAATATGTTTTATTGATGCTTATACTTATGTGATTGATGTATGTTTGTGTATGGGATCATAGTAATTTCTATTTGATGATTCTATTGTGTCTTTAAGGTTTTTTTATTAAAGGGTGCATGAAACAAGTTTTAAATCCTTAAAAATCTTTGAATTTCTTAGGTTTTTCTAATTGTTGAGTCTAGGCCCCGAGCCCGAGTCCAAGTCAAAAATTGGCTTGTCAAGTCCGAGGTGAGTCCAAGTCTTGTAACACTAGTGTGAACACATTGAGGAATAACGTATATGCTGATGAAGAGAGAACCCATCCTTGTTTCCAAACAAACCATGGTATAGATATGGGTGGTCGAGATAAAGCATCACTCTTCTGGATAGTTCAAACCATAATCTTTCATGGCTGCAAAAACACCTTCATTATGTGTGTTCTTGATCCTACTGAAGAAATGGTGGAACATGTTGTAGATCAAATATTGTAACCGTAAGTCCACAAGAAAGTTAATTGTCCCGATTTCTGCAAATGTCTTTAAGATGTTCATCCTTCTTGAGTAATGCCAACCACTATCATCGATTGCCATGATTCTAATGGAAAGTCAATTTGTTGCAATACCCAAAGCCTAGCAGGTTCATTCACTCTAATGCCACTATAATGCCTCGAGCTCTAGATCAATAGATTTTTGATTTATTTCTTATTGGATTGACAAAGGTTGTCATCCAATATTATTAAGATAGATAACTGAGTCCCCAAATTATAAATGAAATAAATTATGAATATGAAATCTAATTCAAATATTAATTTGATAATGGAAATTTGATAAATAAATATAATAGTTGTTTCTAATTAATCAATTAAAATCATGTGCTAGCTTTGAATATAAGTCCGCCTATCATTGATATATAGGCCTTGAGAATTGGGATGCATTTCCTGATCGATACTTTGTACTCATGCATCTAACTTTGAGTAATTTCTTGATTATATGCCTGAAACGTATACTCCCATATTATAAATTTTTTCTCATATAGACCAATCCCACACTAGGTAATTCAATAATAAAAATAAGTCTGCAAGTTGATTACCCTGATCTTCCCTTCTTATTCTCTTTTATACTTGAAAACTACACAATAGAATCCTGATAGCAATATCACAATTTGACACATTGTAGAAAATACCTCCTACTTATCAATTGATGAGCTAAAGGGGCTCTATAATGAATGTTTCATAAGGCACAACACTTGCTGAAGGTTTTGCAAATGGGGTTGCAAGCTAAGTGGGCTTAACCTTGGGGAAAAAATTTTGTGGTTAAGCACTTGAGATGGAGCAGTACTGGGATAGGTGACCTCCTGCGAAGGCCTAGTGCCTCACCTCTATGAGCATCAAGGTATGTGCAGGATCATCATGGAAAAAAGGCCCTTAAGTGGCAATGAAAATTCAGAAAATCAGAGTTAGGCAACTTGACATAAAAATTTGAATAATTTTTCTATATTATTTCAAAAATATGTAAGAATATAATCTATGGAAAATTTAATGTAGTTTCTAAACTACTAGGTTAAGTTTTGTAAAAAAAAAAATCTATTTGGTGAAAATTTGAAATTACAATGCAGTAGTACTAAAATTTCAGGGAAAAAATAAGAAGTAGGTGTCTGTTTGACCACCCTAACCATAATAAAAAGATAATATTTTTTTTATAAGATTTTATATATAAGTAGAGGACTCATGTTCGGATGTGATGCATATTTTTTTGTAATTTTTTTTCAAATAAATAATTAATTATGAATTTTTCATTACAACTTTTAAAAAATATAAAAACTCGTATGTCTGACCACCTTAACTTGGTCAAAACTTCATGAAATTCATTTTTTTTTTAATCCTATAGTATGCCAAGCATAGAATGTGACACATGTTTTGGATTCAAAAAATGTGATACCGTTTGAAAGTTATATATGTTTTTCTATCAGACTATCAATCAGGACTTTAGTCATAATTCTAATAAAAAATAAATAATAATTATTTATTAGATTCTAAGTAAAATATAATTTATATTGGTAGAAAGCCAAGAAGATCCTTTACAAACCCTTTTCGTTTCATCAATTTTGGGTAAAATAAAAGTCGTCAGCCACATGGGCGAAGTTTGGAAAAACAAGGTAAGTTGTTAAACACGTTTTACGTGTTGACTTTTTAGGATTGGCAGGTCCGAACCAAATCTTGAGCCTAATACCGAGCCTAATCCCCAGACATTAAATTTTGTGTCAACATATCAAATATCTGATTCAAATCCGATATCCGATTTGAATTCAATATATGATATGTTTTAGATATGAGTTTTAAAAAAATTATACAATCTTTAATATATGATTTAAAAATGCAGTAAAGTTTATAATTTAATATATATAATATACAATAAAGTTTATAATTTAATATATATAATATCCAATAAAGTTTATAATTTAACATATAAAATATCCAATAAGTTTTATAATGTAATATATTTAATATACAATTTATGATAATCTCTTACCGAATTATGTATTTAATATATAATATATTATTAAATGTATAATATTTAAATGTTATTTCAATATTTTAGTTAATCTATAAATATTTAAATACATATATATTAACAATATATAAAATATTTAAATATTATCTCTTTCCCTCTCTCTCTCTCTCCACCGCTATCTCTCTCAAGTCTCTCCCTCTCTCTCTCTCTCAAGTCTCACTCAATCACTCCTCTCTCTCTCTCTTACTCTCCAACTTTCCCTCACACTCTCACTCTCCACTCTCCCTCTCCCTCTCCCTCTCCCTCTCCCTCTAACTCTCTCCCTCTCCTTCTCCCTCCCCCTCTATCTCCCTCTCCCTTCCTCTCTCCCTCCCACTCTCCCTCTCCCTCTCCCCCTCAACTCTAAACCCTCTCTCCCTCTCCCATCTCCCTCTCA
>CM021107.1:446184817-446227318 GCA_007115665.2 Sequoiadendron giganteum | reverse complement strand
CCTCTCTCCCTCTCCCTCTCCCTCTCCCTCAACTCTAAACCCTCTCTCCCTCTCCCACTCTCCCTCTCCCTCTCCCTCTCCCTCTCTCTCCCTATCCCTACCTCACTCCCTCCCACTCTCCTTCCCTCCTTCCCACTCTCTTCCCTCTCTCCCAATCTCTACCATTAACCCTTAGGTCTATGTGTGAAAAAATCGGATATCTGATTTGTGAGACTTCGAGGTGTAGAGCCAAAATCTTACCATTTTAGAACATGTTTTACAAATTGGATATCGGATTTGTGGATAATAGAAAAACCCCATGTGGGCCATTTTTGTGCATTCCAACAGACCCTACATTCTGTTTGCAACACTTTCCAGGTGACAAACGTGACATTTCAGATAGGAAGAGACAAAGACCAAATTTTTGGAGCATCTTGTAATGAAAATTTTCATAAGGAATTATTTTTTAGCATCTTTTATGAGGTATAATGGGGAGCAGCAGTTGTCAAAAGCAAAAGCGTAAGATAAAGCTTACAAAAGAACAAATATCAGAATATAGACAAAGAGATAGAGAAGGTCATAGGAAGAAAAGACAAGGTATGTTAAATATTGGTGAACCTGAGCCCTATGGTTTTTCAAGTGAAGAGGAATTTGAATATGTTCAAGTTGAAAATGTAGAACATGATATTGAAATTAGGAATGAAAATGTTCAAATTGATATTGAAATTTTTTTAAGGTGAAAATGTTGAACATGGTATTGAAATTGGGAATGAAAATATTGAAATTGATAATGAAAATGTTGGAATTGAAGATGTTGAACATGATATTGAAATTGGGAATGAAATTATTCAAATTGATATTGAAAATGTTTGAAATCAAGATATTGAACATAATATTGAAGCAAGTGTAAATTATGTTTCACCAGATTACACGAGAAATGAAGAACCTTGTGTGGAAGAAAGACATATTCCAAATTCAAGACCTTGAAGGACCCCTAAATGGTTAGTTGAAATTGATGATAACATTATAAACAATTTTGAAGGCAAGAGGTCAACACAAACTATTCGGTTGTGGGCTAGAATAATTTTCAACCAATATTTTAGTGATAAGACATTGACCGAGCAATGCCAAATTTTTGTACAATTGCTAAAGATGCGAAATATGAGACCTTTACTAGCCAAATTGAAGATTCGTGTGAACAAGAGGACTGGAAAAAATTCTATTATTGTCAAAAATATTTTTAATGCTCTCAAGTCTATTGGAAAAAATAACAAGGAAAAAGATAAGAGATCTGCTCAGAGAGTCATTACAACCGCCCTAGTAAGCCATCAATTGAAAAAGGCTCACTTTGAGACAAACTTGTATGGATTTTGAATTAAATCATAAAAATTTGGATAGCGCACTTGTAAGAAGAGAAATAATAGATGATTCTCTTCAAAATGATACATGGGCCTTTTCCGAGAGGCTTCTATGTGTTGATAAGAAGCTAACTGATAATGTAAAGCAGGCAATTCAACACTTTTGGCATGATAACTCTAGAGTATCACCCAATGCAAAGGATGTTTTAAAGTTAAAAATTGGCAATCGAGACCTTACACCGCATCCTAAACATTTCTTGAATCAAGCCAAACAATGTTGTTCAACAAATTTATTCAAACACATCCAAATATGGAAATATCGCAAAGAACTTTTGAAGGTTTGAAGCCATTTTATTGTGTGCCTCTTAAGACTCATAATACATGTTGTCACAAATACCATGTGGATTTTTCAATGTACCATGATCTATTATGCTATATCCATTCTACTTTGCATACTAATGAAATGTTGCAGGAGTGTGGTGCAATGCATCTTTCGAAATCATCAAGGGAATTTCTAGATCTATTTTTATGTTCTAGGGATGATGGTTACTTTTTCTATAGAAATGATTGTTTAAATGTGAAGTGCTCACAATGTGGTGGCTTGTCAAAGTTTGATCAATGTTTTCATGATGGTTTCGAACATGAATTTGGAAAGAATATTGTTGAGAAAAAGAGATATGAGATAGTCAAATATACTTTGCAGAGTGGAGGTGAAGGTTCTAGATGCGAGTTGGTTATAAAAGAATGCAGTGTTGCTGATTTTATTTCAGATTTTAAGGACAATCTTTTCTACAAATATGCAAGGCATAGTCATAGGTATTAGTGGTTGGATTAATAGTTTAGGATATGTAAGGACTCTTTTCCGATTGGCACTATTATATCAGTTGTTGATTTTGCTAAAAACTACACATTGCAACCATAAAATGAGGTACAATCTCAGTATTACAATTCCATTTAGATTACTATTTTTGTCCACATAACGTTTAGACATGCACTTGATAGTACAGAGGAGGATCAAAAGATAATCAGAGAGTAAAATTTTTATATGAGTGATGATAGATCTCACTCGTTCGAGTATGTGAACATTGTTTCAAGATTTTTTTTGAGTTCTTGTAGGAGCATGGTATAGCACTGGGCCGACATCCCATTTGGTCAGATAATTGCACAGGTCAACACAAGAATGCTCGTATGTTTTATTTGTTGAGTAGAATGCATGTAGAAATGGGTGTACCTAATATTTGGATTTTTTTTGAAGATGGGCATGGGAAAGGGGAGCATGTGTAAAGAGAGCTCTAGTTAAGGAGAAATTGAAGATTTTAGGAGAAAAATTCAATGATGCACGTTTTATCGTTGATTGGTGTAGTTCAACATTGTCACAAGGAGGGACACTTGATTCAATAGTGCACATATTTTTTTGGTTGGTTGAGGAGGGTACAATGGGAGGCAGATTGGATTTTCATACAATCAAAGATTCTTCAAAGATGCATTCATTTTGAAGCTCAGATGCAAGCACATGGACCATTTGGACATGATAGTTGGCTTGTTTTTGTTAGAGTTTTATTCAGTGCAAGTGGGATAAATGTGAGTCAAGTGAGTGGGTGGATACATGGGTTCCATAGTATCTAACTCCTTTATCTCAAACTATATCCATGACAAATTACACAATGGAAATTTCACTTGATTATGATCGGCTTTCAGATCTACTACGTCTAGGACATGCTTTTGCAGTTGTTGCACCGCAGGGGAATGGAGAGAGATCAAAATATTGGTTGGCTTGATGTGTGCAGGTAAAGCACAAGCTAACACAATCAATGGAAGATGATGATGGGTTCGTGTATCCTACAGGTTCAGTTGTGGTTGTAGGAACTTGGTTGCGAACATACATGATTAGAAAGAATGGTATACCTGCATTTGAAGACTACGAGGAACACAAAACCATTCTCATGTATTCACACCTTGTTATAGAAACAAATGTTAAGGTTTTGAAGCATCATGCCAAACCAAAGACAAAACAACTATGGACACTTAGTAATGTTGATCATGAAGCAATATTGCATAGTCTTAAGCAAAGAGATGACCCTTCAGGCACACTTGAATAGAATATTCAAAAATGGAAGGTATAATGCTTAAGCATCTTTTTTGTTGTGACAATATAGATTTATCATTTGACAAATTTTGTGATATTATTGGCACGATTGATCATGGACCTACTGCAACAATAGCCAAATTTGATCGTTTCAAAGAGGTATGCAACATATTACAATAATATAGATTGGTTATTCAAAACATCTTTTATAGTTTTCATTACTAATTTATCATCATTTAGGTTGTTTAGATTAATATAGATTTGTTAGTCTAAGCATCTTTTTTGTTGTGACAATATAGATTTATCATCTGAAATTTTTTGTGATATTCCTGATACAATTGATCGTGGACCTATTGCAATAATAGGGAGCTATGA
Source organism: Sequoiadendron giganteum (assembly GCA_007115665.2). Classification (NCBI taxonomy): domain Eukaryota; kingdom Viridiplantae; phylum Streptophyta; class Pinopsida; order Cupressales; family Cupressaceae; genus Sequoiadendron; species Sequoiadendron giganteum. The sequence continues at coordinate 446,223,520 of CM021107.1, read as the reverse complement.
TCCTTTCAGAGAGGTATGTGAAAAATTACAATGATATAGATTGGTTATTCTAAGCATATTTTTTATTGTATGTAGTTTAACTGCTACCTTGATGGTTTGTACAGGTGCTTGTCACTCCAAAACGCCAACATACTACTCTTGTGGAAGAATGTGCCATGAATGCCTCAAATAGGTAAACTTTGAAATGTGAAACAATGTAAAAAGGTCATAACTGTGTATAGGCATAATCTATATCCAATAATATTTTTTGAAATATAGGTCAAATTTCTGGCATTGTATAAAGGGTATGTTTAAAATGTAAAAAGATTTTTGTACTTAATCAAGCTACAATCGAAGTTTTTCTTCCTGGTTCTTTCCTGTTGGTATGCTCGTTTGAACCAGATTTTTTAATATATCCTATTTATATATAACAAATTACAGTGGCTTGCCACTTTTTTGAAAAACAAAAATGTAAAAATTTCATGTGAATTTAATTTCCCATGTAATTGATTCAAATTTATTGGGTAAGAGTTTTCTGATGCAAGAGCTAGGACTTGTAGAATCTTGATCCAATCTTAAATCTTTTTGCCCCCACATTTCATTGACATTAGCACTTTGGACTCTTAAGGGAAATCGTCGGTCTAATATAGCTTGAAGTGATTTGACGTATTTGGGTGAAAAAGAGGACCATAACTAGCGTAAAAATACCCATCCATACATGTTGGGATAGTGCGTTTGGTCATATGAGTTTGAGAATGAAAGTTGCACCACTTTGCAACTTTACACCATTTGCATTTGACAACTTTTCTCTCAACTGAAAAATCATCACTATGTGAAAATACCATCGAGATAGAAAAAAATGAGAGAGGTTATTGTAGATGGTCTAACCATAATCCCATATCATCAGATGAAGATTCTGTAAGCATCATGGTTTCCGAGGAATAGTTTGTCAAAGATTGTTGCCTTTTAGCACTTTGGACTCTTAAGGGAAATCGTCGATCCAATGCAACTCGGAGTGATTCAGTGTATTTGGGTGCAAAAGAGGACCATAAATAGCGTAAACGTACCCATCTGAATGTGTTGGAATAAGACATTTGGTCGTATGAGTCTGAGTATGAAAGTTGCACCACTTTACACTGCTTGCATTTGGAAACTTTTCCCTCAAATGAAAACTCATCACCACGGGAAAATGCCTTTGAGATAGAAAAAATTGAGAGAGGTTATTGTAGATGGTCCCAACACAATCCCATATCATCAGATGAAGAGTTTGTAAGCATCATGGTTTCCGAGCAATAGTCCGTCAAAGATTGCTGCCTTTTAGCACTTTGGACTCTTAAGGGAAATCGCCGGTCCAATGCAGCTCAGAGTGATTCGGTGTATTTAGGTGCAAAAGAGGACCATACCTAGCGTAAATGTACCCATACAGACGTGTTGGAACAATCTATTTGGTCGTACGAGTTCGCGTATGAAAGTTGCACCACTTTGCAACTTTACACTGCTTGCATCTAGCAACTTTTCCCTCAACTGAAAACTCACCAGCACGGCAAAATGCCTTCAAGATAGAAAAAACCGAGAGAGGTTATTGTAGATGGTCCTAGCACAATCCCATATCATCAGACGAAGATTCTATAAGCATCATGGTTTTTGAGGAATAGTCCGTCAAAGATTGCTGCCTTTTAGCACTTTGGACTCTTAAGGGAAATCATCGGTCCAATGCAGCTCAGAGTTATTCGGCATATTTGGGTGAAAAATAGGACCATACCTAGCATAAACGTACCCATCCAGATGTGTTGGAACAGTCCATTTGGTCATATGAGTTTAAGTATGAAAGTTGCACCACTTTGCAACTTTACACTGCTTGCATCTAGCAAGTTTTCCCTCAACTGAAAAACTCATCACCATGGGAAAACACCTTCGAGATAGTAAAAAATGAGAGAGGTTATTGTAGATGGTCCCAACATGATCCCATATCATTAGAGGAAGAGTATATAAGCATAATGATTTTTGAGGAATAGTCCGTCAAAGATTGTTGTCTTTTAGCACTTTGGACTCTTAAGAGAAATCGTCGGTCCAATGCAACTCAGAGTGATTCGACGTATTTGGGTGCAAAAGAGGACCATACCTAGCATAAACATACCCATCCAGACATGTTGGAATAGTCTGTTTGGTCATACAAGTTTGAGAATGAAAGTTGCACAATTTTGCAACTTTACACCTCTATAGAGATTTAGGGATGTCCTCTTCAGATCACTCTATTCTGAATAGGTTTGCTAAACTACCAATGTTAAATCCAAGCTGATTGACTTTGAGAAAATCCAAGTTGACTAACTTTGAGAAAATCCAAGTTGACTGACTTTGAGCATATCCAAGTTCCCTAACTTCGAGCAAATCCAAGTTGACTGACTTCGAGAAAAGTTGATTCCTTGAATGTAAGACTCCCAAGATGAAGGAAGACCAAAAAGAGCCAACTTGGTCAAATATTTTTCATCAACAATATGACCAATGGTACAGAGTTGATATCTCAATTTGGAAATCTTCATGAAGTAGGTGATGACAAATTCTCCTTCCACCATCTTAACATGATGAAGTTGTTGCTTCAAGGCTAGAGCACGACTTGTGTTGTTGATCTCATATATCTCCTCCAAAGTCTTAAGCATTTCTCTCGCTGTCTTCAACTTAGAGATGATAGGAATAATATGGTCCTTCATGAAATCAACTAACATCTTCTTCACCTTGATATATTTCTTCCTCCATTGAACTTTCTCTTCCTCATCTGTAGGTTCAGAAAATTTTCTCTCCACACTCAACCAATTCGTTTTCCTCCAAAGTGAGCATAATTCTAAATCTCCATGAAGTGAAGTTTAATGCTCCTTCGAGTCTATCCTCAATTTTAAGACCATTCACCATCTTGACTAAGATAGAGATAGATAAAAAAAAGAGAATAGAGGTATCACTGCAATAACTGGTCCCAACACAATTTTTTTCAAACCATCTCTGATACCATGTTAGTGTTTTAATGATTAGATAATACAACTGAAAGCACTCAAAAAATGCAACACATAAGGTAATAAACATAGGAAGAAATCTGCTTACAACTCAGGCCCAAATCATGGCTGAATTTGATACAATGAATAATAGCACCTCTCCTAGATGCAAAGATACAATCAAATATGCGTCTCCTTGAAATCGACCCGCTACTGCAAGATGAAGCACTGCTGCTCAAGTGTGAAATTTTGCTTGGAATGTGAATTATGCTAAATGAAATTGATTGAGAAAATGAACAAACATCACCTTGTATTTATAAAAAGTAAGGTGAATCTTCAAGGAGGTTGGCCTCTCTTGAAAATAATAAGTTACAAAATAATATCAAGGAAGGTCGGCCTCATCCACTTAAATAAAATGAGTATAAATTAAATAGCCATAGGCTATCATTTAATTTATTACAACTTAATGTGATCGCTATCATGTATGAAAAATGTGGTAGCATAGACAAGGCAGTGGACGATTTGATAAAAAACTTAAAAGAAATGTGGTCTCATAGAATTCAATGACAAACAAATGCAATTGATAACTGCTCATAGTTTTTAGTTATGCAATGTGAAGTAATGATTTGAGTTTGAAAGATGTGTAATGAAATGTAATCAGCGATATAAATATAAACTACATAATATAACCATTATTTTTCATGCTATTGTACATTGATATTCAACCATTGCTCAAGATAAAATTTTCAAAGAGTTTAATCACGCACATGGGGAACAAATTAAATTTTAATTGTCAACTTCTATATATCAAATTATCCAATAATCAAGTGTATGTCCATATACAAAAATGGCATCGACGCCAACTCAAACAAAGTTGTACAAAATGTGGCATATCCCATCTCAATATATATTCAAAATTTACATGCCAAAATGTCTATCTTATCCTAAACTACTGGTGGATCATCAAAATGGAGCCTCTTTGAAGCACTCTTTGGCTCTGAAGGTAGCTACACAAGAAAAATTCAAACCATAATTGAGATTAGTTATACTATATAATTTAAAATCGAATAATTAAGAGCGAAAGTTGCACCACTTTGCAACTTTGCACAACTTGAATTTGACACTTTTTTCATCAAGTGAAAATTCACCGCCACGAGAAAATCACTCCAAGATAGCCAAAATTGAGAGATATTTTTATAGAGGGGCTCAATGCCTTTGTGTAGGATCAGACGAGAAGTTTCTAAGTGTAATGGTGTCCAGGTAATAGCATGCTGAAGTTTAAAGCCATTTTGCACTTTGGCCCTTTTAGGGATCGATCCGGTGGAACATAGCTCAGAGCAATTCCACGTGTTTCGGTGCGAAAGAGGACCATTCCTAGCGTAAAAATACCTATTCGGATATGTTGGAACAATCTTCTTGGTCAAAAAAGTTGCAGAATGAAAGTTGCACCACTTTGCAACTTTGCACTGCTTGCATTTGATGCTTTTTCCATCAAGTGAAAATCTACCACCACGGGAAAATCACTCCAAGATAGAAAAAAATGAGAGAGGTTTTTGTAGAGGGGCTCAACACAATATTGTAGGATTAGACAAGAAGTTTCTAAGCATCATGTTATCCAAGTAATAACATGCTAAATTTTGCATCCATTTTGCACTTTGGACCCTTAAGGGATCGATCAGGTGGAACGTAGCTCAAATGCGATTCCACGTGTTTCAGTGTGAAAATATACCATGCCTAGCATATAAATATCTATTTGGATGCATTGGAATAGTTAGTTTTGTCATATGAGTTGTAGAGCAAAAGTTGCACCGCTTTACAACTTTGCACAACTTGAATTTGACACTTTTTCTATCAAGTGAAAATTCGCCACCATGAGAAAACCATTCCAAGATAGCCAAAACCAAGAGAGGTTTTCATAGAGGGGCCCAATGCCTTGTTGTAGGATCAAATGAGAAGTTTTTAAGTGTAACAGTATCCAAGTAATAGCATGGTGAAGTTTGTAGCCATTTTGCACTTTGGACCCTTAAGGGATCGATCAAGTGGAACATAGCTCAGAGCGATTCCATGTGTTTTGGTGTAAAAGAGGAACATGGCTATCGTAAACATACCTATTCAGATGTGTTGGAATAGTCCACTTGGTCACACAAGTTGCAGAACAAAAGATGCACCATTTTGCAACTTTGCACTGCTTGAATTTGATGTTTTTTCCATCAAGTAAAAATCCGCCACCATGAGAAAACCACTCCAAGATAGCCAAAACCAAGAGATATTTTTCTAGAGGGTCCCAACGCCTTCCTGTAGGATCAAACAAGAATTTTCTAAGTGTAATGGTATCCAAGTAATAGCATGTTGAAGTTTGTAGCCATTTTTCACGTTGGACCCTTCAGGGATCGATCCGGTGGAACATAGCTTAGAGCGATTCCACGTGTTTCGGTGCAAAAGAGGCCCATTCCTAGCGTACAAATAATTATTCACATGTGTTGGAATAGTCTGCTTGGTCACACAAGTTGCAAAATGAAAGTTGCACCACTTTGCAACTTTGCACTGCTTGCATTTGATGCTTTTTCCATCAAGTGAAAATCCGCCACCATGGGAAATCCACTTCGAGATAGCCAAAACCGAGATAATTTTTTGTAGAGGAGATCAACATGATCCTATAGGATTAGATGAGAAGTTTCTAAGCATCATGGTATCCGAGTAATATCATGCTAAAGTTTGCAGCCATTTTGCACTTTGGACCCTTAAGGGATCGATCTGGTGGAATGTAGCTCAAAGCAATTCCACGTATTTCAGTGCGAAACAAGACCATGCCTAGCATAGAAATACCTATTCAGACATGTTGGAACATTAATTTTGGTCATACGAGTTGTAGAGCGAAAGTTGCACCACTTTGCAACTTTGCACAACTTGAATTTGACACTTTTTCTAGCAAGGGAAAATCCATCGCCACGAGAAAACCACTCCAAGATAGCCAAAACCAAGAGAGATTTTTCTAGAGGGGTCCAACGTGATCCTATAGGATTAGATGAGAAGTTTCTAAGAGTAATAGTATCCAAGTAATAGCATGCTAAATTTTGTAGCCATTTTTCACTTTGGACCCTTAAGGGATCGATCCAGTGGAACATAGCTCAGAGCGATTCTACGTATTTCGGTGCAAAAGAGGACCATGCCTAGCATAAAATACCTATTCGGATGTGTTGGAATAGTCTGCTTGGTCACACGAATTGCAAAAAAAAAGTTTCAAATTGTTTACATGACCTTTATATGACCTTTTTCACATTGTTTACATTTCAAAATTCAAATTTTGCAAATTTTCCTATTCAAGGCACTTACAGAACAAGGTGCTACTATACCAAACATGAACTCAAACCTTACAATATTTGAGTATATCTCATTATGTAATTAAATCTTATTACAATGCCTCAGGCACTTTGTTCTCACAGATCTTTTACAATGTCACTCATACATTTGAGATTCTCTTTAAATGTCTACATCATAGGTGCTCATTATGAGGTTAACTTCAAATGAGTAACTTGAGATTCCCTTGCTAACCTTCACATGCTCTTTTATAATGGGCTGAAATCAAAATTGAGATTTTTCAAGATCATCAAAATAAGGATGTTGCATTGCTTTTTTGGTTGAGATTCTCTTTGATGGCTCTTAAATCAACATTTTCTGCAACGAAAGATCAATAAATTTTTAGTAGTTTACTTACAAATACGCAAAGTAAAAGAGAAAAAGAAAGAGCATCCAAAATGGAAATGAAATAAAGAGAGATGGAAGGCACTTACAGATGTTGCATGCAAGCATCAAAATAAGGATGTTGCATTGATTTTCTGGCTGACATTCTTTTGGATGGCTCATATATCTGCATTTTTTGCAAGGGGACACCAATCACTATAAAAGAAGATGATAGCATTGGCATCAAACAAATTAATGTGCATACAAGTATAAATTAATAAGAACCAATGTGCATATACTTACAAATTAATCAAATGAACCATCTAGGTCCGCTCTACTCTTTATTGTGTCAAGTATTGCCTCATGGTCAGACTCACGAACCTTCCATAACATCTTGTTCAAAGGTCTACCCCCATATTTGGTCAAATGAACATTGGATGCCACAACAAGGTTCGAGTAATGAAGAATATTACGATGCATGTCGAAGTCTTGAAATAGCCAATGTTTAACACTTGAATGTGGGTACCTTCTAAGCCATGTTCTAGTAACCACAACTGAGCCTATAGGGTATTCAATGTTTTCTCCATCTATAACTGGGGCCTCCAATTTTTTTTTGGTCTCAACACAACGAAATAAGTAATAGTTTGTTCCCTCTTCATTGTCTTCATCTACAATAACTGCATAAACATACCCTACATTGATATGTGCAAAAAAACTCTTGAAATTTGTGAACATTATGAATACAGTACAAAGTAAGATAAAGATATGGAATTTCAACAACTAAGAAAGTAGATATATCACCTGGTTGAACTAGATCTGATACGTGGTCAAATTCAATCGATGATTACATCTGTGTCAGCTCCAATTCCGTTGGAGGGCGATACGTGTGAAGTGGGCTAAGATAACTTGTGAACCATTTTTCAACCCACTCCCCTGACTCGCAATCATTCCAGGCTTGCATTGTACATGAAGAAAAAAACATGCCATCTTTCATGTATCAATACTCCATGAACCTGCATTTGAGCTAAGGAAAGAGTGTACCTCACTCGATCCTGTTAGTGTACAACAGTCTTCATATGATGCAATGTTAGTATCATCCATCAACCAAAAAAATCTACGAATTGAAGACGTACCTTCATTACCCGGTCCCATCAAATAATTACACCACTTGACGATTGATTTTGCATCTGTCAACTTTGCATTGTCTTTATACTTTAACTCATCTCATGCTAATTATCTTTTCGTGCATGCTCCTACACCATCATGCTCCCCCTTTCCATGTCCGACCTCACAAAAGCTGCACATATGTTGAACACCTGTAATGACATTCATCTTACACAACCAGTAGAACATGCACGAGTTCTTGAACTGTGCTGCATAGTTATCAGACCATATTATATGTTGATCATATTCTATGCCCCTCTAAACCAAACCATTGTAGAACATCTGGAAGCAACCTTGCACAAAATCTAGAGAATGTGTGCGATCATCACTAATGTAAAATTAGTACTCCCTCAATACCTTCCTTTTCTCATCTGTACTATTAGATGCATGAATGAATGCTATGTGCACAAATATCAAAACTTGTGTGGAGTTGTAATATTGTGACTGCACCTCATGTTGTGGCTATAGAGTGTAGTTCTCTACAAAGTCAACCATGAATACTATGCTTCCAACTAGAAAGGTGTGCTTAGATAGCATGAACTACGTTTCCAACCATCGGGCTCTATGGGTATGCATTGCATACTTAGAAAATATACTGTCAGGAAATGTGGTCATAAATTGGTACACTGGAATCTTCTGAATAACCAAATCAAACCTTTTTGCTTGAGACCCATCTTTTGTAGCATATGCCACTGCTTTATACTTCCTAAACTTTACTAGTTTTTGTCCCACCTCATCTGTGCTTTCCATATGTTGACATATTGGCATACACTGGAAGCCACCGCAATGCTCACATGAACCATCCAAGCATGTTGTCCTATAGAATATTTGACCATCCTCTATTTCACATAATTTATTTGATAAGAACTCTCTTGAAGATTTTGGCGGGGCTTCTATGCCACAATCCTACAAAACATCGTTATCATGAAAATCTAAACATATAGAACGATAAACATCATATGGTTAGAAAATTCAATATGTAGTCTACAACAACAAGTAGTGCATGTGTGATTTATCTTGACATAAAAAGGTTTAAGCAGTTCAAAAAATCTTTGAGAAATACTAATTTAAGGATAATCATTTTCAAATTTCTAAAAAAATTGGGTTTGAGTCACATCCAAAAAATGCTTTGGATGTGGCTCACGATTCTGACAACCGATTCTCTTTCTTACCACATCCCTTTGATTTAGAGATGGCCTTGTGTTATTCTTCCAATACTCTTCAATTAGTGTTCTCAAGGCTTTGACAACTTCTTTATATTTTCGTGACAGTCTCCCCGAGAATGCCCATAATTCATTTGTACCATTGCCCTCAATTCTTTGCCATGTTTGAATGGCTCTTCTACTAATTCTTGTTTATTCACTAGTTTTTTTAATTAGATGAGCTCTCTTTGTTTGATAGCTTACCAAAGTTGATGTAATGACACATCGGGTGACATTACTATCCTTTGAGCATGAGGTCTTATCCACACTCTCATAATCATCCATTATATTCTTCACAATAGTGTCTTCACTCGATGCATTCGATGTTCTCAACCCAAGAGTCTTCATGATGTTCCTATACTTTACACCCCGCATCATTTCAACAAATAGTTGACATCTTGCAGTCTCATTTAGCCTTTCAAAAAATCGTTCGCCAATATTATCAACATATCTTCTACAAGTGCGTGTTGAAATCTTACCTTCCATGTGCTGCAAAATCTCATCATCAATATTAATTAAATACTTTGGCTTTCTACGCAAAATTCTTGGTGGTGTTCTCCTAGGTACATACATCTCAACATTAGGAATTTCATCAATATTTAATTGAGGTGGGCTATTTTTCATACCTTCGATCAAGGGTGGATAAGAAGACATACCTTGAGGTTCACATGGGGATGATGGCATACCTTCTTCTTCAATTTCGAGTGATGATGTAATCTCAACTTGAGATGTGTTGGATGGTGTCCAACAATATTCACTTGCTGTACATGGTGTCCCTCCATATTCAATTGCAGTAGATGGTGTCCGTCCATATCCACTTATGCTAGATGGTGTCCCTCCATATTATCTTGTGCTTAATGGTGTCCCTCAATATTCACTTGTGGTTAATGGTTTCCCTTCATACTCACTTGTCGTAGAGGGTGTGTCTCCAACTATGGTATTTGAATCTGTCTTACAATGATGCTTTCACATTCATTCTTTTTGTGCTACCAATTCCCATTCTCTTTTTGACGGTTGATATTTCTCTACAATCGGGTTGTTTTCATCAATTGTTTCCAATTTATTCTTTTTAGGATATGCCGCCACCCAAACTCTCCTTTTCTTTCAAGGTTTCATTCTCTTCGTCTGTTAGTTTCCTCTTTTTATTTTTCTTCAGCATTGCGGATAATTTTATCTGTACCATGGTAATGAGATGAATATTAGTTCCTATAAAATGTATCCATTCAATTTAATTGAAAAATATATGTCATTTAAGGCTTCATTTAAATAATACTTACAATCATCATGTACAAAATTACACCTAGCATGTAGAAAAATGTGTAAAAACTATGGAAGCACTTGGATAGCTAGAGAACATTTCTAACTAAAAGCAAATAACCATGATGGTCATTCTGAAAAATAATGAGTGAATGGCATTGTGAGCGTTTGATAAGTTTGTGGTGTAGGAGCACCTTGACAATCTATGCTTCCATATTGAAATTTGATTCAATTTTGGGTATCTTCATGTTGTAAGAGGTTCATTAAAGACATTTTCCATGTACCGGTTATATGAACTTTCAAAGGTGGTTTTTTGTTGGTTATAGGCATTGGGGGGAGTTCTGCATCAGTTCTGAGGGCTTAACAGTATGTTTGGAGGGAGCAATTGACAATTTTATGAAACTGCTCATTTCAAGCCAGTCAAGGGTTTGAGTAAGATTTAATTATGAAATGACCATCCCACCTACTATTATGACTTTTTTCTCAGTGGGATGGCATGTACATTGTTAGAGTAGGGTCTTTTATTGTTGAACATGCCTTGGAATGAAACTAATGACAATAGGATGGGGTTCTTAGGCTGAAACAAAAACTTTTCCATTAGAATTTGAGGAACCAAGGAGTGATTTTGAAAAAGTGTTGAAGGAGTGGTCTATGTAATGAAATTTTTACCTTGTGCAGGGTATTTTGAAGATTTTTGATGCTTTGGAATGGTCTGGGAAGGCCCGGGTATAGGATTTTCTATAAACCCTCCCTCTTTGCATTGAAAAATGGGGGTTTTTGTATTGAAAGCCTAGTTGAGCGGGTAAGGTCCTAAGACCTAGAAAATATCTTGTTTTGAGACCTAATTAAATACTTTTTTTGGGTTTGGAAGTCTAGTGTGGGGATCTAAGGGTATTTCCTTTGTAAAATTGGCCTACTTGGAGGCCCAAAATAGTGAAAAGGTTAGTTTTCTTAAATTTTTCCCAAAGGAGTCATGTGATGGGTTAAGTTATGTCTTGCAACTCTGAAATGGGTGCTAGAATCATTCTTTTATTTTCATAGTGTTTTGGAAAGTTTTGGAGTTAAGGGCCCAAAACTAGTTTTGCACAGTAAGTAGATTCCAAGGGTGAAATGTGGGAAATAGCGTTTATGTTTGTTGTCTAGCTTGGAGGAGTGTTGGTATTGGTCCATTAGGCCTTTTTAATCTTGTTAGATGCCTCTTGAAGGAAAGTTGACATCTTCAATGGTTTTGGGTCCTCTAACTCTGCATAAAAAATGAGTATCATAGTCTGAAATGTGTGCATGGTTTGGGAGATACATGTGACAGTTTGTAGATGCTTGGCTACTAGTAATGTGGATAGTGAAAAAAGGAACTAAGTTTGTGTGTAAGGAAAGAATTATGAAAGGTTTCATTTTTGTTGTACTAACTCAAACAATGGTGCCATTATGGAAGATTCAAGACAACTTGTGAATGACATAATCATTGGTTGATGTTTTGAGGAACCTAGTTGATTGTAATCAGTTATTTTCAAGATTTTCAAGGTGTTTTGAAGGTCCTTAAAAGGAATTAGGAACTCTTAATGCTAATTTGAGTATACTAATCAATTTTTTTGTGAAGGGAAATATAGTTGAATAAGTGTGTCAAGAAAGGTGTTGATTTCTTCCTTTGTACTGCATCGGTTTGTGCAAAGGTATTGGAAGGTGTTTGGACCCTTAAGAGGAATGGGAGAGGCTTGGAGTTGTATTAAAGGATGAATTTTGGTGAATGGTTTTGAGTTTCTAATCAACTTTATGCTATGTTACAATCAATTTTATGATGGTTAATCTATTTTTTTGAGTTTGACAAAGAGTTAAAACCAAGTTCTAATGTTTTGATGAAAAGATGATTGAGTCTGTTTGTTGATATTCTTTAATTTAATTTAGGTTTAGACGTACCCTTGATGATTTGTGGATCCTGGTAGATGTTCCGCATCAAGTGTAAAATATTAATTGGCAAGTGTATATAGTTGTGTATATAATGGTAATTTAAAATGTGCATCGACAACCTAAGGTTATAATAAAAAAAAAAAATGAAATCAAGCCATAATAAAATGAAATAAAATTTGTAAAGACTTCACATACCTAAAAAACCAAACTTTCAAATGGAGGAGTTCAGCCCAATTATGTAGCCTTAGCTTCTTCTTTCCTCAAACTCCACAACAATTTGACTTGTTTAAAAGCTTGTTCCCCTCCAAACTTAAATTGTATATCAGTTTTCAATGGAATTCAAACTTCAATTGATATTATATGTCTTTCAACGTGGGAACTCTGCTATTTCATGCAAAGGTGGTAGAAATATCATGGAAAAGGTGATGGAATGTGAAAAACATGCTTCCACACTTCACAACATCATCAAAAAGCCGCTTTTGTCGGAGCACGCATAGATCCAGGGGAATATGTAGACCGCAGGCCTTGAAATCATGGGTTTATAGAGTTTTTTACCATTTTAGTGGAGTAAAACATGCACTCATGTTATATTGTGAGCACGTTATGTGAAATATGGTTTTCTTAGTATATTTATATTCTCCCTCTTTGTATTTACCCTCTATCCTAATTCTATAGTTGTCCCCTGCACTCTTATAGTAGAGGATATAGAGGTGAGTGTGTGTGTGTGTGTGTAAGAGAGAGAGAGGTAGAGGGAGAGTGGGAGAGAGAGAGGGAGAGATATGGAGGGAGAGGGAGAGGGAGAGGGAGAGGGAGCAGGAGAGGCAGAGGGTTAGAAATTAAAAGTGGGAGACATGGAGATAGATAGGGAGGGAGAGTGGGAGAGAAAAAGGGAGACAGGGAAGGAGAGGGAGTGGGAGAGAAAGATGGAGAGAGGGAGGGAGAGGGAGAGGGGGAGAAAGAGAGGGTGGGAGAGAGAGAGAGAGGGAGAGGGAGGGAGAGGGAGGGAGAAAAGAGATAGGGAGAGATGGAGATAGAGAGGAGGGAGGGAGGGAGAGTGGGAGAAAGAGAGATTGGTTGAGAAAGAGAGAGAGAGGGAGGGAGAGGGAGTGGGAGAGAAATATGGAGAGAGGGAGGGAGAGGGAGAGGGGGAGAAAGAGAGAGTGGGAGAGAAAGAGGGAGAGAGGGAGGGAAAGGGAGATGGGGAGAAAGAGATAGTGGGAAAGATGGAGATAGAGAGGGAGGGAGAGAGGGGGAGAGTGGGAGAGTGGGAGAAAGAGAGAGTGGGAGGGAGAGAGGGGGAGAGTGGGAGAAAGAGAGACCCTCAACCCTCAACCCTTAAACCCTAATCCTTCAACCCCTATACCCTCTTGATACCTCAACCCTCAAACCTTAAACCCTAATACCTAAACCCCTATACCCTCTTAATCCCTCAACCCTCAACCCTTAAACCCTAATCCCTCAAACCCTATACCCTCTTAATCCTTGAACCCTTAACCCTTCAACCCTAATCATCTACCCCTATACCCTCTTAATACTTGAACCCTCAACCCTTAAACCCTAATCCTTCTACCCCTATACCATCTTAATCTTTGAACCCTGAACCCTAAACCCTGAACCCTTAAACCCTAATCCCTCTACCCCTATACCCTCTTAATCCTTGAACCCTCAACCCTTAAACCGTTATCCCTGAACCCCTATACCCTCTTAATCCTTGAACCCTGAACCTTGAACGCTTCAACCCTAATCCCTCTACTCCTATACCCTCTTAATCCCTCAACCCTCAACCCTTCAACCCTAATCCCTCTACCCCTATACCCTCTTAATCCTTGAACCCTCAACCCTCAACCCTTCAACCCTAATCCCTCTACCCTATACCCTCTTAATCCTTGAACCCTCAACCCTTCAACCCTAATCCCTCTTAATACCTGAACTCTGAACCCTCAACCCTTCAACCCTAATCCCTCTACCCCTATATCCTCTTAATCCTTGAACCCTCAACCCTCAACCCTTAAACCCTAATCCCTCAACCACTATACCCTCTTAATCCATGAACCCTCAAGCCTTAAACCCTAATCCGTGAACCCCTATACCCTATTAATACCTCAACTTGCAACCCTCAACCCTTCAACCCTAATCCATCTACCCCTATACCCTCTTAATCCTTGAACCCTCAACCCTTCAACCCCAACCCCTTTATCCCTATACCCTCTTAATCCTTGAACCCTCAACCCTTACACCATAATTCCTCAACCCCTATACCCTCTTAATCCCTAAACCCTGAACCCTTCAACCCTAATCCCTCTACCCCTATACCCTCTTAATCCTTGAATCCTAAACCATCATCCCTTAAACCCTAATCCCTCAACCCCTATACCCTCTTAATCCCTGAACCCTGAACCCTAAACCCTAAACCCTTCAACCCTAATCCCTCTTAATCCCTGAACCCTAAACCCTAAAACCCTAATCCCTCTACCCCTATACCCTCTTAATCCCTTAATGCTCAACCCTCAACCCTTAAGCCCTAATCCCTCAACCCCTATACCCTCTTAATCCTTGAGCCCTCAACCCTTCAACCCTAATCCCTCTACCCCTATACCCTCTTAATCCTTGAACCCTCAATCGTTAAACCCTAATCCCTAAACCCCTATACCCTCTTAATCCCTAAACCCTGAACCTTGAACCCTTAAACCCTAATCCCTCTACCCCTATACCCTCTTAATACTTGAACCCTCAACCCTAAACCCTTAAACCCTAATCCCTCAACCACTATACCCTCTTAATCCCTGAACCCTTAAACCCTAATCCCCGAACCCCTATACCCTCTTAATCCCTGAACCTTGACCTGAACCCTGAACCCTGAACCTTGAACCCTTTAACCCTAATCCCTCTACCCCTATACCCTCTTCATTCTTGAACCCTCAACCCTCAATCCTTTTACCCTAATCCCTCTACCCCTTTACCCTCTTAATCCTTGAACCCTCAACCCTCAACCCTTAAACCCTAATCCCTCAACCACTATACCCTTTTAATCCCTCAACCCTCAAACCTTAAACTCTAATCCCTAAACCCCTATACCCTCTTAATCCCTGAACCCTCAACCCTTCAACCCTAATCCCTCTACCCCTATACCCTCTTAATCCTTGAACCCTCAACCCTTAAACCCTAATCCTTCAACCCCTATACCCTCTTAATCCCTAAACCCTGAACCTTCAACCCTTCAACCCTAATCCATCTACCCCTATACCCTCTTAATCCTTGAACCCTCAACCCTCAACTCTTAAACCCTAATCCCTCAACCCTATACCCTCTTAATCCCTAAACCCTAAACCCTGAACCCTTCAAACCTAATCCCTCTACCCCTATACCCTCTTAATCCTTGAACCCTGAACCTTGAACCCTTCAACCCTAATCCCTCTACCCCTATACCCTCTTAATCCTTGAACCCTCAACCCTCAACCCTTAAACCCTAATCCATGAACCCCTATACCCTCTTAATCCATGAACCCTCAACCCTTAAACCCTAATCCCTCAACCCCTATACCCTCTTAATCCATGAACCCTCAAACCTCAACCCTTCAACCCTAATCCATCTAACCCTATACCCTCTTAATCCTTTAACCCTCAAACCTCAACCCTTAAACCCTAATCCCTCATTCCCTATACCCTCTTAATCCCTCAACCCTCAACCCTCAACTCTTAAAATTTAATCCCTCAACCCCTATACCCTCTGAATCCCTCAACCATCAACCCTTAAACCCTAATCCCTCAACCCCTATAACCTCTCTCCTATAACCTATTAATCCCTCATCCCTAAACCCTAAACCCTTAAACCCTAACCCGTAAACCCTCTACCCTCTATCGTCAGTCCTCTACCCTCTACCCTCTACCCTAATCCCTCAACCCTTAGATCAACTTAGTAAACTCTCTACCCTAATCCCTCAACCCTCTTGACTCTTAAACCCTCAACCCTTAAAACCTTAAACACTCAACCCTAAACCCTTGACCCTCAACCCTAACCCCTTAAACCCTAAACTGTTAAAACTTCTACCCTCTACCCGCTACCCTCAACCCAATAGTCTCTACCCTAAACCCTAATCCCTCAACCCTTATACCTTGAAATCCAAGAAAACTCTCTACCCTAATCCCTAAACCCTCAACCCTTAATCTATGAACCCTTATAACCTCTACCCTATATATTGGACCCTCAACCCTATACCTTAAACCCTCAATCTTCAACCCTCAACCCTTAAACCCTCTACCCTTTACCCTATACATTAAACACTCAACCCTCAATTCTCAACCCTCAACCCTTAATCCCTCAACCCTCAATCCTTAAACCCTAAACCCTCTACCCCTTACATTGGAACCTGAACCTAATCCTTCAACCATATACCCTCAAACATATACCCTAAACCCTCTACACTCAACCAAGTAAACCCTTAACCCTTCAAGCCTTCAACCCTAAACCCTTAAACCTTCTGCCCTATACCCTCAACCAAATACCCTCTACCATCGACCCTATTCCCTCAACCCTCAAACCTTAAACCCTAATACCCTAGAAACCATCAACCCTATAGGTCCTCCACCCTAATCCCTCAACCCTCAACCCTCAACCCCTATCACTTTCTCTCTATCTATACATCTCACCTCTCCCTCCTACCCTCTCTAATTGTCTCTATCTATCATCTCCCTCTTTTTGTGTACCTCTCATTCAATCAATCCCTACCACCCTCTCTCACTCCCTCTATTAATCTCTATTTATGCCCCTCCCACTCCCTCCCACTCTCTCCCACTACCTCTCTCTCCTTCCCACTCCCTCTCTCTCTCAGGTCTCTCCCTCTAGCAACCTAGCTAGGTAACTCTCTCTTTTTCTCTCTCCCCTCTCTCTATTTATCCCTCCAACCCTACCTAAATAAGTCCCTCTCACTCCAACCCCATCTTTCTCTACCTCTATTAGGTCACTCCCTCCCACACCCTCTCCCTTTCTCAGGTCTCACACTCCCTCTCTCTCCTACTCTCTCTCTCTCACACTCCATCTCTCTCAAATTCCCTCTCTCCCACTCCCTCCCTCTCACACTCCATCTCTCTCACACTCCTTCTCACTACCTATCTCTCAAGTCTCTCCCTCTCACCCCCCTCACACTCTCAAGTCTCTCCCTTTGGCACCCTACTTAAATAACTCTCTCTTTATCTTTGTCTATCTGTCTCCCCCCTCTCTCTCTCTCTCCCTCTCCCTCCCCCTCAATTCTCTCTCTCCCACCCCCTCTCTCTCTTGATCTCCCCCAATTCTCTCTCTCCCACCCCTCCTCTCTCTCTCTCCCTCCCTCTATCCCTCCCACCCTACCTAGCTAAGTCCCCCTCACTCCAACCCCTTCTCTCCCACTCCCTCTCTCTTAAACTCTCACTTCCACCCCCTCTCCATCTCTCTAGACTCTCTCTCTCTAAATTCTCCCTCTGTCTAAAAACATATATAAATGCATACATACAAGCATAATACATATGTACATATAATCTTACATCCATACAAGCATACATACATACATGACATACATGTACATACAAACATACAAACATATCAGCATATATTCAATATATTGGCATTTAACATAAAGGAAGACATAACGTGAGCACGTTATAACACGCTCGCGTTATGTCGCAGTTGACATGTTCCCGCAGAAGCAAAAACCATGTGAAAAGTGAGATATAATGCGAGCGCATTCGCGTTATATCTTTCTTTGGGAATTCTTGAGCCTTAGGCTTGGTATTTTCCTTGGAATACCAACCCAAAGGCTTGGAGGGAATTCCCAATGACCAGAGATGTGTTTTTAAAAAATCCACCATATTTCTCATAATCGAGTTCATGCTCACCATCAGGATTGCACATGGTTCAATATCGAAAAAATCGAACACATGGGTAATGTTGGGTTATCTCTTAGCTATCCAACGATGTAATTTTTTTCACTTTCTAAAAATGTTAAGTCTTTCATCCATAATTTATTTTATCTGTATGTCATTTTTTTGCCAAAAAATAGTGTTTGGTATTTTTTTCATTATAAATTAAGCGTTCATCAATTTTTCAAATAAATTACATTTTTAGAAACTAGACTCCATTCTACAAAATAAAAAAAATCAATTAGTTTCCAAAATTTGTAGGCGTAGCACAACCAAAATTCTATTTTTCAGGAAATGTCCACTTCGCAAATTAGTAAAAAATCAAATATTCTTAAAAAATTTATTAGAAAAATCATGCCTCAACTACATACTGTTAGCTAACTTCTGACCTTTGCGATTTTAAAAATACTTAAAAAAAGTTCACCGTACGAGGGTCGTACAAGAGTTGCTATGTTATATTTTTTTAAAAAAAACAACACCAATTTGTGTACGTCCCTCGTTTGAACCCTTTAATCTCAACCATTTTCAAACTAAATTAGTAGTTTAGAAAGTAGACTTGGCGCACTTGAATCCTTCTTTTTGTTCCATCTCAAAATTTTGATTCTAAGTATCCTCAATTTCATGTCCAAGGTCAGTATTTCCTAATTTCAGAAAAAATCTGTCTGCTTAAGTCCCCTTTTTGGGAACCATCTTGGTGCACTTACCCAACACGGTAAAAAAATTGAGGATGAAAACCCAGGTGTGTATAGGTTACATGAACCTGATACAATTATCCTAAACCTTGAAAAGAAGGAGGAACATAAGCGAGGACATCAAAATGAACTATGGAAAATGTCCTTCAACAACTCTAGAAGCAAGAACAGATCTAATGGGGGTGCAATGCTTGTGTCCTCACAAGGTGACAAATATTATTCTACTTTTTGATTTGCATTCTCTTGATCTAACAATATGACTGAATATGAAGGTTTGATTCAGGTCTTGGAATGGGAAAGGAAAAGAAAGATAAGCTACCTTCAGGTATTTGGGGACAGTTGTTGGAAAATGTGTCTTAGCTTGCTGGCTTGTACCTCTATTAAGGACTTGACATTTTTATCTTCTGCTCATGCATTTTCCACTATACCATGGAGTCCTACCTTCTCCTTAGTGGTAGCATGATGAACCTTGGCTTCATCGGCATAACGATCACATATCAATGAGTGACAATGTGTTGTCTCACTGATATGCCAATATGTGATAAACACTGGATTGGTGTGACTTGGGGATATCGGTGGAACTTTCTATCGGGTGATGTCGATGGACCATTGGAAGATGAAAGCGACTTGGATTCCAACTACAGTGGGGACAACAACAAAGTGTATCAGCTAAGGTGATATTGATCTATGGTTGCAATGTGTTTAATCCAACGGTGCTCATTCTATTCTGCGCTCCTTTGTGGTGAGGCCCGACATACGCTTGTGAAGCAAGAAGAATTGACTGAGCGTTTGACACTTGTTGGCTTAATCAATGATGCTCGCTAGTCCCGTGCCTCTTGTGGTGGGTCTCGAGTGACTCATGAGGGGGTGTACAGGCTTCAAACACGTTTTGTTGTGTTAAGTCTTTTCGGGGAGACTTCTTGGGAATATTGTAGATTCCCTTTTGATTCTCTGAAATTACATGAGTAGTGTATGCATTTCTGTGGTGGATCCTGGCCATGAAAAGTGGTATATGAAGGAGGAAAGCATGGGTTGATGACTTCTGATGTGTACACCATTCAATGGAGGTTTTTGACTTGGATAGAGGTCATTTTTATTCTCTAAGAAGTTTTGATGGTTGGTCTATGGAAGAAGTTGAACCAAATCGTTGGCACTAAGAACAAATCAATCTTGTTGTTGCTATACATTGCAATGAATAGGAATTGTTAGAGGCTCGATGGTTATATGATTGATGTGTGATCAGTTTGTGAATATCATTGTATGCTAAGTCAAGAAGCATTGTAACAGTGTTATTCTGTGTAAGGTTGATTAGGGAAATTTTTTGCTATAGTAATTGTCACCTACGAAGGAGAGACTGAAACTTGTATGTAAATTATTTTGTTGTAATATAAGAGTTCTTCTTTGGTGTGGTGGGTTTTTCTCTCGTAAGGGTTTTCCCATGTAAATCTGGTGTCAATTGTGTTTGAATGTGTTTCTCAATTTTGTTATTGCTTTAGTATGCATCCTAGTGAACTGTAATTGCAAAGTTTTAGAGGCATATCTCTATCTCCTCTTAGTTTAGACATTAGGAAAAAAAAATTTTGCAATCAAATTTTTTCCTAACAAGTGGTATCGGAGCTTGGCCAGTTGTGTTATCCTTGTGGGTAGGTTGGATTTTTTGTGTCAATTAATATTAAGTGGGAGTTTTGTAGAGGCCTTGAATTTGTCTAATTACAAATTGAGATGGAAATGACAAGTACATATGGAAGAATTGATATTGAGAAATTTAATGACAACAATTTTGAGTTGTGGAAAGTCAAAATGGAAGGTCTATTGGTTGACCGTGATATTTGGGTTGTTGTGTTTGGAATGAAACCTACAGACATGAAGCAAGAAGATTGGGACCTCACAGATCAAAAAGCAAAAGGGTTGATAAATTTTTTTTTGGTAGATTCAGTTCTTCTAAATATTCATGAAGAGAAGACTTCATCTTCTTTATGGAAAAGACTGGGAGGAATTTATCAGGGAAAGTCCTTGGTGAATAAGTTGTTTTTGAGAAAGAAGTTGTACTCTTTGAAAATGGAGGGAGGAACATCTGTTGCTGATATTTGGAATATCTTTAATATGTTGATTGTTGAGTTAACATCTGTAGGTGTGAATATTGATGAAGAAGATTGTTGTATGCTCTCATTGCGTTCTTTGTTAGATTCGTGGGATCACTTGGTGATGGCGATTGGGAGAATGACAACCAATTTCAATATGGAAGATGTGGTTGCTTCTTTTTTATTTGAAGGGATGAGAAGGAATTCTTCTGAGATGGCGAAGGAGGCTCTGGTTTTTCGAGGTAGGTTGAAAGAAAAAGGAAAGAAGAAGGACAAGAAGTCCAAATCGAAATCAAAAGGGAGATCAAAGTCTCCTGGAAAGAAGTCCAAATTGAAGTGCTAGAATTATGGGTAGCTTGGTCATGTCCAAAGGGATTGTAAAGAGGAGAAAAAGAAGAAGAAGAATTATTTCGACAATGATTCTTCTTAGAGTGATGCAAATGCCTTCATTGTAGCCTTGGAAACTTAGGCATCAAATGATGTTTGGCTAATTAATTCTGGAGCATCATTCCACATGACATCTCATAGATACTGGTTTACTAAGTATGACGAATGCAATGGTGGAAAGGTGTATCTAGAAAGTGATTCATTTGTGGAAATAGTTGGTTGTGGAAGAATCATAATCCAGTTTTCTGATGGTAGAATTAAGGGAATTGATGGCATAATTCATATACCAGGTTTGGCTTGAAATTTAATTTTTGTAAGAAAGTTGAATAATGTTGGAGTGCAAGTCTCATTCTCAAGAAATGGCTATAAAATGACTAGAGAATCAATGGTGTTGGGTAGGGGTGCCTGAATTGGTACTCTGTACAAGTTGGACACACTATTTGTTCAATGCAATACTGTCTCTGCAAGGCCACATAAGGTTTTTCATGAAGAGAAGAATGAAAATGTTCCTATTGGAGAAAATTCCTTGGAAGTTAAACTTCCAGTAGAAAATACTATGCTTTGGCATCGAAGGCTTGGTCACAATTGTGAGAAAGGTTTAAAAGCCTTGAAAAATAAAATCCTCGTTGAGGGGCTTGATGATTTTAATCTTGAATTTGAATTTTGTGAACATTGTATATATGGTAAACATCATTGTGTTTCATTCTACTCTAGTCCTCACAAATCTTCTGGTGTGCTAGATTATATTCATTCTGATGTGTGTGGTCCAGTAGAGGTTCCTTCATTATCAAAGTCTAAGTACTATGTTTCTTTCATTGATGATTATTTGAGAAGGGAATTTGTGTATTTCTTAAAAAGTAATTTAGAAGTATTTAGTCATTTTAAGGAATTTAAAAACCTTGTGGAAAATCAGACTGGATAAAAAATAAAGTGTCTAAGGACTGACAATGGCGTTGATTTTTGTTTTGATCATTTTGAAAGTTATTGCAAAGATCATGGGATTAAGAGGCATAAAAAAACACCTTACACTCTACATAAAAATGGAGTTACTGAAAGGTTAAACAAGACATTGATGGAGAAGGCAAGAATTATGTTGAGCAATGTTGGTTTGGAGCAGAAATTTTGGGCTGAGGCAGTGGCTACAATATGTTACTTGATAAAATGCCAATGGAAGCTTGGTCTGGTAAGAAGCCCTCTCTCTGTCATATTCGTGTCTTTGGCTGTGAAGCATATGTTTATGTGCCAAATGTAAAAAGATCAAAATTGGATAAAAAAGCTACAAAATTTATCTTCATTGGGGATGGCCTTGGTGTGAAAGCATACAAAATTTGGAATCCTGTGACTAAGAAGGTATTGTATAGGAGAAGTGTAATCTTCTGAGAGCTGAAACCTTATTTAGTGGATTTGCAGTCAAAGATGAAAGAAAAAGAAGAAAAAAATGATGTTGTTGAGATACCTATAACCCTTGAAAAAGAGGGACAACACATTGAAAGTGTACTTGAAACTGAGGACAGTTCAAGTAGCTCTAAGAGTTTTAAACAAGAAGAATTACCGCAACCTCAGCCTCAGTCTGTGAGGAGGTCTACACGTGAGAAGAAACAACTAGATAGGTATGGATTCTCTATGTTAGATTCTAGTTGTGCCTATGATTTGATTACTAACATGGATGACCCTAGGAATGTAAAAGAGGCAACTAAAATGTCTGATTCAGATTCTTTTTTGGAAGCCATCAATGAAGAAATGACATCATTAAGGAAAAATGATAGTTGGGATCTGGTCCCATTGCCTAAAGTTAGAAAGCCTGTGGGCTACAAATGGGTGTTTAAAAATAAAATTGGTTTGGATGGCTAAGTTGAGAAGTATAAAGTGAGATTGGTTGTGAAGGGTTATTCCCAGGTAGAGGGAATTATTTATGGGGAATTTTTTTCTCTTGTAGCAAAGCTGACGTCTATCAAATTTCTTTTGTCACTTGCAGCAGCATATGATTTGGAGATTGAGTAGATGAATGTGAAGAGAACATTTCTTCATGGTGATCTTGAAGAAGAAATTTATATGTCCTAGCCTGAGCACTTTGTGAGAAAAAGTAAAGAAAATCTGGTTTGCAAGTTGAAAAATCTTTGTATGGTTTGAAACAATCACCTAGAATGTGGTACTAGAAATTTGACACATTTTTTTTCATTGGGATTTGTAAGATCAAAATTAGATCATTGTGTGTACTACAAGACTGAAAATGATTGGGTTCTTATTATTGCCCTTTATGTTGATGATATGTTGCTCATAGGGAATAGTAAATTAATTATTTGTGATCTAAAGTCTCAGTTGTCTACAAAGTTTGAAATGAAAGATATTGGTGCAACTAGATATATTTCGAGGATGGAAATAACTAGGGACAAAAGAGCAGAAAACTTTGGCTTAGCGTGAGTAAGTATATTATTATTATTTTGGAGAGATTTGGTATGAATGATTACAAGCAGCTATTTGTTCCATTTTTGCAAGGGACAAAGCTATCTGTTGAAGATTGTCTAGAATCTCCTACTGAGATGGAGGACATGACCAAAGTGACTTATGATAGTGTAGTTCAAAGTTTAATGTATGCAATGGTTTGTACAAGGCCTCACATTGCCCAAGCAGTGGGAGTTCTTACCAGATTTATGGTGAATCTAGGAAGGACACATTGGGACACTATGAAAAGAGTGTTTAGATACTTGAGGGGAACTTCAAAATATGCTCTGTGTTACCATGGAACTTTGGTTGGTTCACAGAGGACTCTCTACATTAGTGGATATGTGGATTTTGATTGGACAGGGGACATTGACAACATAAGGTCCACCCATGGATATACTTTCATGTTGAATGGTGGTGAAATTAGTTGGATGAGCAAGCGACAAGATGCAGTTGCTTTTTCCACTACGGAGGGTGAGTACATGGAAGCAACTCACACTTGTAAGGAAGTCGTTTGGCTTAGAATATTGTGTTATGTTATTGGTTTTGATGCAGGGAAAATTAGTATTTGTTGTGACAATCAAAGTGCCATTGGTCTGGTAAACAATCCAACTTTCCATGCTAGGATGAAACATATTGATGTGCAGTATCACTTTGTTCAAGATATGGTGGAGCATGGAAAGGTCTGTTTAGAAAAGGTGGATACTCTGAAGAATGTTGTTGATGCATTGACAAAGCTAGTGAGCACGGACAAGTTCAAGTGGTGTGCAAGTTTGATGGGTCTTCGGGCCTATTATCTTTAGTAAGTCTTAAGTCTAGAGGAAGCCAATAAGACTTTGTCAAGTGGGAGCTTGTTGGAAAATGTTTCTCAACTTTCTTTCTTGTACATCTATTAAGAACTTGACGTTTTTAGCTATACTATAGAGTCCTACCTTCTCCTTGGCGGTGGCACGATGAACCTTGGCTTCATGGACAGAACGATTGCATTTCGATGAGTGACAATGTGTTGTCTCACTGATATACCAATATGCGATAAACACTGGATCGATGCGACTTTGGGTTATTGGTGGAACTTTTCACCGAGCTATGTCGATGGACCATTGGTAAATAGAAGCGACTTGGATTCCGACAAAAGTGGGGACCATAGTAGAGTGTGTCAGGTAAAGTGATTCTGATATATGGTTGTGATGTGTTTAATCCAACGGTGCTCATTCTATTCCACACTCCTTTGTAGTGAGGACTGACAGACTCTTGTGAAGCAAGCATAATTGATTGAGCGTTTGAAACTTGTCAGCTTAATCAACGATTCTCGCTAGTCCCCTGCCTCTTGTGGTGGGTCTCAGGTGACTCATGAGGGGGTGTATAGGCTTCAAACATGTGTTGTTGGTTTAAGTAGTTTTGGGGATAATTATTGGGAATATTGTAGATTCCCTTTTGATTCTCCGAAATTACACGAGTAGTGTATGCGTGTCCATGGTGGATCCTAGTCATGACAAGCGATATATGAAGGAGGAAAGCATGGGATGGTGACTACTGATGTGTACACCATTTAGTGGAGGTTGCTAAATTGGATAAAGGATGTTTGGATTCTCTGAGAAGTTTCGACGGTTGGTCAGTGGAGGAAGTTGAACTGAATTGTTGGAATTGAGAACGAATCGATCTTGTTGTTGCTATATATTACAATAAACAAGAACTATTAGAGGTTCGATGGTTGTATGATGGATGTGTGATCAATTTGTGAATATCATTGTATGCTAAGTCGAGAAGAATTGTAATATTGTTATTCTGTGTAAGGTTGATCAAGGAAATTTGTTGTAGTAATTGTCACACGTGAAGGAGAGACTGAAACTTGTATGTAAATTATTTTGTTGTAATACAAGAGTTCTTCTTTGGTGTTGTGGGTTTTTCTCTCGTAATGGTTTTCCCATGTAAATCTGGTGTCAATTGTGTTTAAATGTGTTTCTCAATTCTTTTATTGCTTTAGTATGCATCTTAGTGAGCTGTAATTACAAATTTTAAAAGGCATATCTCTTTCTCCTCTTAGTTTTGACATTAGGAAAAGTTTGTTCCGCAATCGAATTTTTTCCTAACAATAGTGTTGATAGTCAATCATGTAATAGGCTTGAACATGACTAAAAGTGTTGTTTTGAAGTCCTATAAATATAGGGTGTTGGACATGATAGAGGAATTCAATTCTTTTAATTTTTTTTCTATTCCTAGGAATCAAAATAGGCATGTAGATAGGCTAGCTACAATAGGTGCAAGGTTTGATATACCTAATGATACTAAGAAGGAAAAAGTGGAGCAATATGTGAAGGTTGTTGTTAGGCCTTCTATCCTTGATAATAACTTTCATTGACAAGTGTTTGAAAATGATGAGAAGGTTTTGAGTTTTCTATTGCAAGAGGATGAGTTTTCAATAGTTAATCAGGAGAAATTTAAGCAAGGATATGATGATCAAGTTATTCAGTTAAGAACTAACAAGCTGCCCAAGGGTCTAGTCACCTTGGAATCCATCTTTAGCACTGATGATCAAATCAAAAGGAGAAAGAACTAAATTCAATTCAAGGAGGAACATTATGAAGAGCTTGAGATATTCAAAGGTAAGCTCCATAAAATTGGTAAAATCTATTCACAAGGAGATAGGAAAGCTTTTGTTTCTCCGTGTAAATAATTTAAAGATGTATTTGTATGGGAGTATTCAGATTTAAAGGGATTTGATCCTAATATTTTCCAACATACCATAGAATTAAATCCAAATGCAAAGCCTATTAGGAAGAAACAAAGGCCTTTGAATCCAAAACTTGAGCCCATTATGATAAAAGAATTGACCAAGCTGATTGAGGGAGGCATTATTTTCCCAATCATGCATACCTCATGGGTCTCTAACCTTGTACCAGTTAGAAATAAAAATGGATAAATTAGGCTCTATGTAGACTTTAGAGACCTCAATAGAGCCTCATTAAAAGATCATTATCCACTTCCCTCTATGGAGTAGATCCTTCAGGTAGTTGCTGGTTCTGAAAGGTTTTCCCTTCTTGATGGTTATTCTGGTTATAACCAGGTTTTAGTAAAGGAAGAATACCAATTTAAGACTAATTTTATTGAAAAGTAGGGCACTATGGCCTAAAAATAATTCAATTTGGTCTATCTAATGCTAGTGCCACCTTTCAGAGGGCCATGGAAATGGCATTTCAGGGTTTGGTTCATAAAATAGTGCTTTTATATCTTGATGATATAACAATATTTTCTAAAAATGCATATGAACATTTTTTCCATTTGAGACAAGTATTTGAGAGGTGTAGGGAGTTTGGTATATCCCTTAACCCCAAAAAATTCATTTTTGTTGTTCATGAAGGAAAGCTTCTTGGACACATAGTGTTAAAATGGGGGATCACCATTGATCCAAAGAGAGTAAGTGCTATCTTAGCCTTGCCTTTACCCAATCATAAAAAGGGGCTACAAAGATTTCTTTACAGAATAATTTTTTTGAGAAGGTTTATTCTAGATATTGCAAATATTTTGAAACCACTAACTACCATGTTGAAGAAAAATGCAAGTTCCATCTAGACTAGAGAATCCAAGCGTAGTTTTGAAGAAATTAAGGAGGCCTTATTAGAAACTCCTACTTTGATAAGTCCAAACTTTTCAAAGGATTTTATTATGTATGCCTTTGATAGCATAGACACCATTTCTACAATGTTGGTACAATAGAATGATGATGGTTTAGAACAACCCATTGCCTTTTTAGTAAAGGTTTAGAGGATTATGAACAAAGGTATAATTTTATGGAAAAGCATGTGCTTGCTGTTATTAGAAGTTTGAATTTTTTTAAGCCTTTGATTTCTAATAACAAGGTTTATCTCATGGTTTCTCACCATAGTGTGAAGGAGTTTTTGTTAAGCAAATATTTGAATGAGAAAAGGGGAGATGGATTACAAAGGTCATGGAATATGACGTTGATACCAAGATAACCAAGATTGTAAGTGGTAAAGGTCTATGTGAGCGGCTAGCTATTGGGTCTAAAAGTGAGGAAAAAATAGAAACTGAGGTTGTTTTGGTCACTGATGATGAGCCTCAAAATGTTGCACCTATATTGGATGCAAGTTGGATGCGAGATATGGTTCATTTCTTACAAACTAGCGAGTGTCCACAAGGTTTAGATAGGGCCAAAAGGAGGTATTTCATATTACAGTCTATTACTTATGTGATAATTAATGAGATTATATTTAGAAAGGGTCACAATGGTGTACTTTTAAGATGTATTGATCATGATCAAGTGGATAAAGTGCTTCATGAGTTCCATGATGGAACTATTTGGGTCATTTTCCCCCAAGGACCACTGCATGGAATATAATGAGAGTTGGCTACTATTGGCCAAGACTTTTTAAGGATGCCCATGCTTGGGCAAGAAAATTTGTTAAGTGTGCCCTATTTTTAGGAAAGGAGAGGCTTCTAGCTTTGCCTTTGTAGCCTATACAAGTGGAACGATATTTTATGAGGTGGGGAATTGATTTTATTGGACCCATTAATCCACCTTCTAGTGTAGGTCATAGATGGGTGGAAGAGCTTTTAATTTTTTTCCCCCTTGTGACTTTTTCTTACTTCATCCTTCGCTCTAATTGGTTGGGTTTTGGGGTTTTATCATGAGTCTTGGTCATGGGTGTTCTATTCAAGCGATGAGATATTATTAAAGGTGGCCAGTCGTTGAAGAATGGTCTTAACCCCCTAAAGTTTGTTACATTACCAACCCCTCTTTACCTGCCTTTTCGATCTTTTGTGTCCCAATTGTGTTTTATATTTCCTTAGTGACGGGTCCGTAAATTTTTTTAGATTAATCTCTAAAAATTATTTTTGGCCACAAGGGTCATTTCCCCGTCCGCCTAGTCAATCCCCTTTTTATAAATAAATTTTTCACATATGTAGATTTCATAGCCTTAGATGAAATGATCTGTATCGTGACCATTCCTCATGGACCTTGCAAGGTTTCCTATCGATGTCACTAAAGTAGTGTGAGGTATGCGAGATACTGCCACTTGTCACCTATGATCATGGGGACCAATTTTTGTTCATTGACCAATGAAGGACATTGATGCTAAAAGTTGTTTCTTTACCAATGCATCGTGGCCGTTCCTCGCTAACCTTGCACAATTAAAACATTAGTTTTAATAATGTTGTGAGGTGTGTGAATTTTTGAAATGTGGATGCTGATGTTGTATGAGGGATGATCGAGGTGGGACCTGCTCATGCTGAGGTGGTATCTTGTAGGTGGTTTTCTATTCGCCTAAAGTTTGGTGAACAAACGTGGCATTTTCAAACCATTTTGACTCGATCTGAGCTATTCTTTTTGGCTTGCATTGTTTTGGATCAACAACTAAAATTAAAAATAGGTTGGTGTTGTAGTATAGCCATTTTATCTTGTGCAAGTGAATACTAATGGTTGAGTTTGAACTGTGCTCTGATAATTAAATGCTAAAATATCAGTGAATGGCTATTTTTGTGTGTATTTCCACACTAAATTAAAATCATCTGGTACCAAGTGAAGTGAGCCGTCTTTGTGAAATTTCAGCCTCACTGTCATTAACGTTTTGCAAGTGAAACCATAAATAACACATATACCATTTCTTGTGTTTTGAGAAGGTCTTATGGTTGTTTGAAGAACAAATATCGACTGCTTCTCGTTTTGTTCCTGAGGGATTGTTCGAGTTAATTTTATTTAAAGTATTTTAAAGTTTGTCTTGATAATTTATATGGCTTCTTGAGTTGTGAATAATTTTTTTTTAAGGCTATAGGGTGCAAGCTATAATTGTTTGACATTTAAAAAAACCTAGCTCAAACTATTCTCTGTCTTGTGTAAATGACACCCAAGGTCCGAAGCTCTGGCTCTGAAATCACTACTAGGTCCTTTTCCTAGGATATTATAGACTTATTAAAACCCTCTACTAGAAAAAGTCTTGAGGGAAAGGCTTTTTTTATGGGCCCTTACTCCTAGAGGGTTTAAATGATAAATAATGTGTGGTTCGGGACGTTGAGTTATCGTATATAGGATGGAAGTTGTTCTCAAATTGGTTTGGGAATAGGAATTTGTGTGTTCCTTTGTGTAACCCATGGAGGTCGGATCTTGGTAAGCTTGTGGTCCCTAATGTATACTTGGATGCAAATTTGTTAAAAGATGTTGCTGCAAGGTATGACCCTGTAACCAGAGTTGTCAAAACACACTATAGCATAGAAATGGTAAAGATAACTAGGGAGGAAATTACCGAAATATTCGGTCTACATGAATGGAGTCAGGATATGGTTGCCATGAATCTTGATGCTTTCAAAGAAGAATACATAAATACTAAGGGTTTTTCCAAAATATCTCTTTTGATACCTCATTTTGCAACCTTAGGAAGAGGAAAGAATAAGAAGCAGGTAGTGATTGGTAAGAATGAGCCAAAACCTTTTCCAGTGAACTAATTCTCTAACTATTTCAAGAAGATAGTTTGTGCCTTGTGCCAAGTTTTAGGAATTAGCTTGAAGACTACTCTGCCTACTGATATCATGTACATGGTTGTAAATCTCCAACATCTAGGTTTTAATGTGGTATATGATTTTGTGACCTAATTAGCAGAAAAAATGCATGGCCCTAAAGGAAGGAAAGAATTGGGTTGGTTTTAGGTGGTTTTCCTTTTTAATGCACATGTTTTTGTATAGGGGCCAGGAAATGTTTGGGAAGGATATGGAACTAAATAAGAAGGAGGATAATGTTGACATGCCTATCCAATATTGCATTAGGATTCTTGATATGCATGATCAAAAATTTGATTATGTAACGTTCCAAAATGTCTTTGGATCCAAGTTAAAAATAACTCTAGTTCATGATCCCCCCAGGATTCCTAAAGAAATTCATGATTTCTTGAGGCCAATGGAAAGAAGACTTGAACTAAATTTGACACATAATTGGGGAGATATTATCCCTTATGATAATACAACAATTTTTCAGAGTATATGGCACTAATGTCAACCCATATGTTTTTCCTAGGGATGTGCCTCTAAGAACTGGAATTTTGGAAATCATGAGACAGTTGGGGTGTGCTCAAGGTACATTTTCCAGTAGAACAAAAGAAAGGATCTTTCTTTCCCGAGTATACAACGTTTGCTGATTTTGTTATGGAAAAGGGAGGATGGAAGGATTTATACACATTTCTTAGACCTTATGGATTAAAGAATGTATGCCCTAGGAATAATGATCCTGAGGGTTTTATTTCTCAAATGAAGGTCAAGCATTGAATTGGAACTTTTGTCCACAATTTCTATTTTCCTAAAGACATTATCAGGAACGTTTTTTATTTAGAGATACAAGAAGAGAGAAAGGAAAAATACATTGCCTTTACCAAGATGGTAAAATTAAGCAAGAAAGGATACCTGCATTCAATCCCATACCAAATATCAATGGTGAGTTGAACATGGCTATGTATTCCATTGACAATTTTGAGAATTTGGTGGGGATTTTGAAGGATGAATGGGTTGTGGAAGAAAGGGGAAAGTCACAAGATATTGAGGAATACCTTGAATTAAGGTTGGAGGAGAGGCCTACTTATCAGCCCCCAAAGAAGATAAAGTTTTTTTATAGGAGAAGAGGAAGTAGGGCTGAGGAAGTTGCTAAAAGTGTTGGACCATCTTCTTGAGGGAAGTCATTGCCAAATATTGTTGATCTGGATTCCCCTCCAAGAATTGCTGACTAGACATGTCCATCATCACCAAAGAGACAAAAAATTGAAAGAACAAAGGTGGTTGAATATGATGGCAATGAGGATGAAGAGATTATTGTTAATCCTGATGAAATGCATCAGGGAATGCCATCTTTCCCAATGGACACTTAATCATGTTCTAGGGCAGTTGCTTTAAGGTTGGGAAAAGATGAAATAAGGGGAATAACTAATAATGTTGACCAAGGATGGAGGATTGCAGAGAGTTCATGATGGATGAATATTTTATCTAGACCAATGCTTTTAAAGATTTTGTATGGAGGGCACATGTCTCATTATATGTTGAGAGGGTGGCTCAAGAAAGAAATTTGCACCCTGAGCTCCCAGAGCAAGTAATTCAATCTAAAATCAGGTTGCAGATGATGGAAAGGTTCAAAGAAATAACACCAAAGCATGGCCGAGCATTTATACAAAAGAGTGGAGTATTATTACTTCTTGAATGGGATATTGCTGATGTTGTGGTGTTTGAATCAATAAGAAGGGCCAATAGGCCACTTCTTGCAACTGATGAAGAAGCTATATTGGCACTTAAAGGATCAACTTTTAGTGAGGAGTGGGACACTTTGACAATCTAGTCTTTGTCCATTGGATCTAGGAAGCCAGTAGTTGCAAAACCATTTGAATTTAGTGGTCACCTTGTTGTAAGAAGAGTTGCTGATACCCCAACATTGGAGGCTGCTGATATGGTAGTGAATGTTGCCAAGTTCACTAGGGAAACTATTGAGGATTTGACCAAGGATCGAGATACTCTGAGAGGCCAATACAATGACATTTTTATTCAATATAATAAGAGTCAAAAAAAGGTTGGAGAGCTAGAAACTGAGTTGGCCTTATTATAGTAGAAAATGGATACATTGAATTCTCAGGGGTAGGCTAGCTCTAGTTACACCATCTCTGACCCATTGGCAATCTCATCCCTCTTCACAAGGACACTCCTTAGCTATTGTTCCGTATAATATGGGATAGGTGCCTATTATAGTTGAAAGGGATAATAGCCTAGGATAAGGACTCTCTAGGGAGAAATTAATTCATCAAGTTGAGGAGTATAAGGAGATGGTGCAACAAATCTGGGAATCAATAGGGAGGATCAATTTGGTGATTGTAAACACTATGTTGAAACACTTAAATAGGAGGGTCCAGGGAAAATTGAATAGTGTTCATGAAAATTATGCTCTAATTTTGCAAGCACTTAGGATGTTCCCAAGAGATAAAGAGTTGGCCACCCCATTGTTGGATAGATGGAGCCCTAGAATTGAGAAACTCAAATTCATGGTAGTAGGAGAAAAACAACATGGGGATAAGTATCTTATGGTTATATCAACTTATCAATTTTTCAAGGGAGTTTTGGAGAAAAGATTTCAGGGGTATGTCTCCCCTATGGAGTTAAATTTTAAAGGGTTAAAGGCTAAATATGATGGTATGGAATTAACTCCATTGCCACACATTATGCATAGTCAAGACAAGGTAAGACCTTTGCAAGTTTGGAAAGAGAAGATGACTAATATAATGGTAGCTCAGACACATGAGATATGCAAACATGCTGACATTAGTATGCTGGAGAATACACTGGAAAAATTGTCATTTATCATTAGTTTCTTAGAAAACTTTGATAAGAAGGCCACACCAGTAATGGTGAAATATGCACCCTATCGAGATAATATTGATTAGGTTATTGCTTTTAACTGGCCATCTGAGGAATAATTTGAATTATGGAAAAATGTATTCACTGATGAGTTTGAAATATGAGTATAACAGTTGAGAAATGTAACTTGGTCATGTAAAATATAGATCTGGCCTCAAAATTTATATATGAAAATATGCATTTCCCTTTCGACTTCAGGTACGAGCTGCTGAGGTGGAATAAAGTGTTATAACGGTAAAATATGTCTTTGGTTTGAATGAGTGACCCTTTGAAGGGTGATTTCTTTTCTTCCATATCAACTAATGATTATTCTTGTCTTATTCCTTTTCTGGGGCTTAAAATGCATGATGCAAATGTAACTGAATTGGGACTTAACAGTCCAATAAAAAATGGAAATGTGTACCCTCTGGCCTAAAGATTTTGTTTCTCCCTTGTTTTATAAACTAGGTCGTGGTAGAGAGTCTGCTGAAATATCCGAGATTTGAGAAATAAGAGTTTGGTGATACATAGAGTATGAATGTAAGTCCAGGTCTTAAGGTTTTGAGTTAGATAAGAGAATTTGGTCAATTATGGGGTTCTTAGGTATGTTCGTATTAAATATGAGTTTTTTTTTAGTATGTTTTCCCTCTTGTTGTGACATTTTGTATGAATTATTAATGAAATATTGGTCCAAGATGATTTTCATTGATTTTCATTTGTTCTTTACTATGAATTATGTTTAACGATGGATCTGGTTCAAAGGATTAGTTAAATGCTTCAGTTAATCAATAAGTTCATGCAATCTAGCAACGAGATTCATAAATTAGTGGTAGAATTAGATACAAATATATGGATTGTAATACGATTCATATGGATCATAAGTGTTTAAGATGAAATTCACCCTGTAGTTTAGTTTTCTCATTTGACTCCATGCTTTAGGATATGCCACTCGAATTTTGATCATGGTTATATTTTCTCATGTCTTGTGTTATGACTTCAAAAAATTTTATTCAAATATTTCCCATCGATCTACTTTAGTTGTGTTTGTGATTCTCTGCTAATGGGACTTGAGACGTTTTGAGAAATAGCCAGTTTCTTGAAGGATTTCATCCTTTTAGTGTAGATGGGGGAATCTATCTGTTGTTCATCAATGTGCGATTGAATTGTTTAAAAGTGTATTTAAAGAGAACCCTCCTGGGTCTTACAGAGCTTGAAGTGTAGGAGAATTAGCATTATCTCTTTTTCTCATCGAGTTGGCCAATCACTTCCTAGAATTTTATCATTGAACGTGAGAAGTTCATAGAAGCTCTTAGGAAGTTTGCTTGGGTTGAAATAAAAAAACCAACAATGGGTTCTCATAGCAGTTGATTATTTACAAGATGGACTGAAGGAGTAGACTTGAAAGAAGCCAATAAAAGTGTTGTGTTGAACTTCTATGATGATTTAATTACCAAATTTGGAGTGCCAGAGTCAATTATTTTAGACAATGCCCTAACATTTGTTGGATTGAGAGTAAGTGATTAGGCTATCAGAAATGGTGTTTATTCAAAAAAATCATCAAACTATTACCCTCAAGGTAATGGTTTGGTAGATTCAAAAAATAAGAAACTAATCAAAATTATCAAGAGAACACTAGAGGATAACTAGAGAACTTGACACACCAAGTTAAAATATGCATTATGGGTAGATAAAATAACTCTGAAAAGGTCCATTGGAAACTCCCCATGTATGCCAGTATATGAAAAGGGAGAAAGATTTCCTTTATCTGTTGAGCTTCGTGCTCTTGATATTACATGAATCAAATTGAGATGTTCGAAGGAGAGGATCTAATGGCTATCAAATATGCACAACTCGTGGAGCTAAAGGAAACAAGAGATAAAGCCATGAACATAGTGGAGTATCATCAACCCCAAAAAAAATATTTTTTGACAAGAAAGCAACACCTAGAGTATTCAGAGAAGGAGACCTTGTGCTTAAGTGGGATGAATCATAGAGTAGGCTAGACAAACACACTAAATTTGAAAATTTCTTGAGTGGCTCATTTATTATTATTGAATGCAAAGAGCAAAATGCATTCCACTTGTCAAGGATGGATGAAGATGTTCTACCTATCCTAGTTAATGGGATACACCTCAAACTCTGTTTTGAGGTTTGATCTACCTTGTACATGCTAGATTAGGTGTTTTTATTTCAATAAGTGTTGATGCACCATAGTTTAGATGCAAGTTTTATTTTCCCTAAGTGTTGTTATGCACAATTAGGTAGTTTTCCTTTTGATTTTTTTGGTGTTTAAATAAGTTTACAAGGCATCATGCACTGATCTAGTGAGTTGAAATATTGAACAAGACTATTTTCAAGTTGTGTCAACTTTTAGGTGACTCCGTGCCCAATGGATAACCTTCAGGCAATTTGTAAAGATGTTTAGCAGGAAAAAGTATAGTATATGTCACCAGAAATGTTACCTATTTTTGTTACTATCCCAAATAGGTAGTGTTATTAATATTTTTATAGGTGAAAAGAAGGTACATTTCAATTTTTCTATATCACATTCATGTGCATAAAGAAATATCAAAAGACTACAATAC
This sequence comes from Sequoiadendron giganteum, assembly GCA_007115665.2. NCBI lineage: Eukaryota > Viridiplantae > Streptophyta > Pinopsida > Cupressales > Cupressaceae > Sequoiadendron > Sequoiadendron giganteum. The sequence goes on along the minus strand of CM021107.1, from coordinate 446,187,897 downwards.
TACATTACATTATGTAGATGCATATAACATAGAAGAAAGTGCATAATCTTTTCAAAAAATGTAGTCTTTATTGATAGTAAAAAATGTATGGTGTCCCACACAAGCCATGGGACTGACTATCTAAATGCATTTAATGGAAAAAATATATATACATTTCTAGATACAAAAGATAAAGAGTGCACAAAAAGTGAAAGGGGACCTATCATTTCTTGAATGACGAATCTTGGTTATTTTGTTCTACATCATCTTTAGTTCCTCCCACTTGTCCTGATTCCAGTTGATGCTCTCCTTGCTGCTCCTAAGTTTCCTGCATCTATGTGAGATATTGTTGTTAGAGAAATGAAGAATCACCAATAAAAATATGTGCATACATCTATAAACATATAATATGATCCTCATGTGCATTCAAATAACTTGCATACCATAGAATTCCAGGAAAATAAGAGAGCCATCAAGCACATCTATCATATACTTTGTTTTATCTAACATGATTGGTCACTATGCAGGTATAGGTGAAATCATGTTGTTGTTTTTTTCATCTGATCACAACATGTGGGTAAAATATAGCTCATATGAGGGTTGAGCTCAACATGCTACCTTATTGTGCTTTAAAGAGGCATAGAGGGGTAATTCATCTCCTTATGGTTCACTTTGGAAAGTACACATAATTTGTGATAGTGGGATGTTAGTCATTGTCATTAGTGACATATACTTGCTCAAGGAAATCATAAAGGATGAATTCAATGTCTTGCATCAAAACATATTAGAGAAATGTAATGATGTGCTTTTCCATGAAGGCACAATATGAACATTGTATGCATTTATGAGATAGCATGAATCAAAAAGTGTAATAAGAAGTTGTCATAAGTTACATGATGATCAATGTTATATTATATAAATGATCAAATCTATCTTATCAACATGTTGTGGGTATGTGCAGAATCATCATGGAAAAAACAGGGCCTTAAGTGGCAATGAAAATTTAGAAAAATTAGAGTTAGGCAACTTGACGTAAAAATTTGAATAAGTTATGTATATTATTTCAAAAATATGTAAGAATAAAATCTGTATAAAATTGAATGTAGTTTCTAAAATACTAGATACATATAAAACAAATAAAATCTATTTGGTGAAAATTTAAAATTTCAATGCAACAATACTTAAATTTTAGGGAAAAAATAAGAAGTAGGTGTCTGTCTGACCACCCTAACCATAATAAAATGATAATATTTTTTAATAATATTTCATATATAAGTAGAAGATTCATGTCCCGATGTGATGCATATTTTTTTGTATTTTTTTCCATATAAATAATTAATTATGATTTTTTTATTATTTTAAAAAAAAAATATAAAACTCGTATGTCTGACCACCTTAACTTGGTTGAAACTTCATGAAATTCATTTTTTTCTTTTAATCCTATAGTATGCAAAGCATACAATGTGACACATGTTTTGGATTTAAAAAATGTTATACGGTTTGAAAGATATAGATGTTTTTCAATCAGCCTATCAATCAGGACTTTAGTCGTAATTCAAATAGAAAATTAATAATAATTATTTATTAAATTCAAAGTAAAGCATAATTTATATTGGTAGAAAGCTGAGAATATCCTTTAAAAACCCTTTTCATTTCATCAATTTAGGGTAAAAAAAAATTCGTCAGCCACATGGGGGAAGTTTGGAAAAACAAGGTAAGCTATTAAACACATTTTTTGTGTCGACTTCTTAGGATTGACATGTCCTAGCCAAATTCTAAAGCAAGCCCGAGGCTAATACCTAGGTAGTAGGTTTTGTGTGAGACATATTGGATATCCGATTTTTTAATATATAATTTTAAAAAATCTAATATAGTTTTTAATATATTATTTAAAAAATTAAAATTTTCAAATCAGATATCCAATTTGAATCAAATATTTGATTTGAATCAGATATCCGATTTATTTTATATATAATTTAAAAAAATCTAATACAGTTTTTAATATATGATTTAAAAAATTGCAATAAATAATTTATAGTTTATTTTAATATATCTAGTTGAGAATATACAATATAGTTTATAATTCAATTAATTTATGATAATCTCTTACAAAATTATGTATAATATATAATATATTATACTATTATGTATAATATTTAAATATTATTTATATATTCTAGTTAATGTATAAATATTTTTATATATATATATATTAAGTTAATATATAAAATATTATATAACTAATTAATAATACTAATATATTAAATATTTAAGTATTCTCTCTCTCTCTCTCTCCTCTTCCCCTCTTCCTCTCTCCCTTCCTCCCTAATTCTCTCTCACTCTCTCAGACCCTTCTTCCCCTCCCCCCTCTCTCTCTCTCTCTCTCTCTCTCTCTCTCTCTCTCTCTCTCTCTCTCTCTCTCCTTCACTCCCCTCTAGTTATCTCTCCCTCTTCCCCTCTCCCTTAGCCTCTCTCTCTCTCTCTCTCTCTCAGGTCTCTCTCTCTCTCCTCTCCCTCTCTCTCTCTCTCTCCTCCTCTTCCCCTCTTCCCCTCTCCCTTCCCCCCTAATTCTCTCTCCCTCTCTTAGACCCTTCTTCTCTCTCTCTCTCTCTCTCTCTCTCTCTCTCTCTCTCTCTCTCTCTCTCTCTCTCTCTCTCTCTCTCTCTCTCTCTCTCTCTCTCTCTCTCTCTCTCTCTCCTTCCCCTCCTCCCCTCCTTCCCTCCCTTCTGCCTCCCCAGGTGTCTATCTTTCTCTCCCCTTCCCCATCTCCCTTCTCCCCCCTCTCTCTCTCTCTCTCTCTCTCTCTCTCTCTCTCTCTCTCTCTCTCTCTCTCTCTCCTTCCCCTCCTCCCCTCTCCCTTCCCCCTCCTAATTCTCTCTCCCCTCCTTCTCCTCTCCCTTCTGCCTCCAAATTCTCTCTCTCTCTCTCTATCTCTCTCTCCCTTCCCCCCTCTTTCTCTCTCTCTCTCTCTCTCTCCCTCCCCCACCTCTTTCTCTCTCTATCCCTTTCCCTCTCTCTTTCCCACTCTCTATCTCTCCCTCTCTCCCTCTATCTCCCCTTCTTCCCCTCTCCCTTCTCTCTCTCTCTCTCTCTCTCTCTCT
>CM021107.1:445861444-446184717 GCA_007115665.2 Sequoiadendron giganteum | reverse complement strand
CTCTCTCTCCTTCTTCCTCTCTCTCTCCTCTTCCCTCTCTCTCTCCTTCTTCCTCTCTCTCTCTCTCTCTCTCTCTCTCTCTCTCTCTCTCTCTCTCTCTCTCTCTTTCCCTTTCCCTCTCTCTCTCTCTCTCTCTATCTCTTGTCCACCCTACACCTCCTAATTACTCTTGGGTCTATGTGTGCCACAAATAGGATATTCGTTTCAAATCGGATATCCGTTTTGTGGCACCAAAATTTTAACACCACAATCAATTTTTAAATGTTTTCAAATATTGCCCAACCCTGATTTTTTATACTTTTAAAAATCAGATATCCGATTCAAAATGAATATCTGATTTGTAAGAATTAGGATTGGGCATTGCTATGGAGAAATGTACTGACACCCAACCCAAAATAAAGTCAACTCGAGATTTATGCATTTTTTGGCAAGTGAAAAATGCTACTTTTCCTATTGCCACTTTTTGGCCCATCATGATCTTGCACATGCCCTTGTCCCAAAAAATAATGCAATATAAATGGAAAACATAGTGATGTAGCTGAATAAAGTAATCAACAGAAGATAATCATGGTTCCATGCATTATGGATGTTAGTACTTATTGAATGTAGGTGGAGCTCAATCCACAATAAATTCAACTGAAGTAACAACCCTTCATATAAGGGCTAATTGTTAGCCATGTTTCAAAAGACCTAAGAAATGATACCCCACATGTATTATCCAGAAATTCAACATGTGCAAGAATAGAAAGCATTGTGGACCGAGAGGAGTAGAATATGCAAGCATATAGTTCACAACAAATGGATCTTTTTGGCTATTTAAAATATGGTAAATTTTTTATCTCTTTGCCAAGATGCATACCAGCAATCTAGTATATGCATTGAGCTAAAAAAATGATGGAATAGAGTATCACATGAAGTGGTGGATTTGTCTTTTTATAGTTAACATGGAAAGGTAAATAAAGTGAAATAAAAGATAGAGCTACAACAAGATACTTATTGCAATGTAGGAACAAAAGATCAACACTCAGAAGCCTATATGGCCCTAGTTATAAAAGAACATGGAGTGCCTACATTTTTTTAAGAAATGAAAATAGAGGTAGGGTTTCAGAATATTGAATTATTTGAAGAAAATACAAACCTTGCTCAAATTTTTGGAGCTCATCATGATCATATAAATACATTAGGGTTTCAAGCTCAAATAATGCAAGAAAACCTCATTCAACATTAGTGTTTTGAAATAGTGAAATACTTAAGAGTATCTAGATTTAAGGAGTTGAGACACAACCATGAGGAGTAGTAGAGAAAGCAAACAATTCAACACTAGGGTTTCAAACCCTCAAGTGTTTATGAAAAGGGAAAAGACCCACGAGTTAGGGTTACTTAGAATCAAGAAATGATTGCAAAAAAAGTATAGCCACGACCATATATAAGCCACAACCTATTTTATTCAAATTTTTTGAAGAGGAATAAATATTTGAATATAGTAACTATGACCTAGATAGCCAAAAGAATGGTCTCTCTTCAGAAGAATGCATGGAAACAATATAAAAATAATATGAGTAGAGATTTGTTCCTAGGTACCTACAACAAGCATGGACACGACCATAGAAAATTTAAAAATGAAAGTGACTATGTATTTTATAGTGAACAGTAAAATTCCTACAAGAAAGTGACTTGTAACCCACAAGAGGAAATTGCATGGCCATGACCATCAATACAAGGGTTTTCATATTTTTCACATAGAAGTTGAAAAGGCTTCAGAAGAGAAATAAATCTTCATGAGAATGCATGAATATCACAAGAGGAAGTTACAAGGATGGAATACATTTATTTTATTGCAAGTAAGCTTGAGTTTGAGCAAGTTTTTCTTGAAAAAAGAAATGAAATACTTACCCATCAGTTGCAACTAAAAAACTCATCCAAAAACTTGTGGATATGCTTCAAACGATCAAGATAGAGGTGTCCATGGCAGCTTAGGATAATGAAATTATCAATAGAGAAGATGAACTTAGAAAAATGCATTAGAAAAGACACAATAGCCACGACCATGAAAGCCCAGAATAAACAAAAAATGGAGTTGTTTATTCAAAATTTTCTTCAAAATTAATTACCCAGTGATCCTCCAAGGGAAATCGATAAGATATAGTAAAAGAGGAATATTTCCAGAGCTCAAACCCTAGGTACCCATGGTGGCTAAGAAGGGATTTTTCTCCCAAAATGTCAAATACAAATGAAATGTCTTTGCAAAATTTCAATTGGTTTTATGTTTAGGGTTTCAAGCCCTAAAGCTATGCCAACAACATATGGTGATTTTCACCTATGTTTTAAAAATATACTATGTAACTAATGAAAAAAGTGATCCATTTGATATATACTATATGCTATGTGTAAGCCTTTAAGGCTTGTGTTTGTCTTGACCTATGTAGGGTCGAAATTGAATATCTTCATTTCTGCATTGATTTACAATGTAAAGCATTTGAATTCAATGATATTATTATAAATCATTAAGTCAATTTTATATTTTAAATGCAAAATAAGATACATGCTTTACATATGCACTTTTGATTTCATTTTGAGCCTTCATGCTTTGCAAGCATATAGCGTTGTTTGACTCAGTTGGTCATCAAAGGTAGAGAATATAGGGAGGTTTTACTTGTTTTTTGGAGAGATTGAGAGATTTAGGCAACATTTTCTTGTGCCTTAATGTTTGAATTGGTGAAACTTGACTCTTTCCACGTTTGTGAGCTCTTTTGGAGAGGTTGTTGCTATTTTTTGGGCTTTTTGGAGGCATCCAACCCAAGGAAGTTGTTATCTCCTTTTTTGGTGCAACTACTTGGAGGATGGATATAGTCACTTAGTTGACTCATTTGTACTTAGTTCTGATTATGCATTTTTTGTACTTGAAGAATTTTTCTCAGTCCTTTGACAATTTTTTGATGCTTTTGTAACTCATATTTGGACATGAATAATAGTAAAGACCTTAGATATGAGTGATTTGAAGTCTTTCCCTCTCATTATTTCTTTATTATATGCACTTATTTGATTCGATATAGTTATTTTTGAGGTATTGTTCATTTCCTTATAACTTTATCTCAGGTGTAGCACCTTTATGCAAAAGTATATTAATGCAGGTTATAACTATGTCAAGTTGCAAATAGATCTTAGCTATGAAGTTACTTTCCTTCTAGGAGTTTGAGCATTAGGAAATTTTTATAAAACACTTATGCAAACTCATATAGTAGTGAGTTTTGCAAAGTTCTTCAATTTCAGTTATTGAAGCCAAGTGTTTGTAATTTGAATGTTATGTCCTAATTTAGTTTGGTGTATCACCTCTTTAGTTTCATTATTAGTTTTAGTTTAAATGTAATTTCTCTTCCCCTTTTCCTTGACAAAAAAGTATATAGTTTAAGTGATACTAGTTAGGAAGTTGGCCTTCTCTGGAGGTTTTGTATCATATAAGGTACCCACACCTTGGAATCATTCCCATGTTTTCACTAGATTGTTGAATTTTAGATTCAACTTTGTGCAAGTATAGTTGATAATAGTACCAATAACAATAACAATTATTTACACATACAAACCAAATAGTTTCATAATCTCTCAAAAAAATGTTGCAACCATCCTCCTAAAAAATGATCTAAGGAAGGAACCATGAAGTGAGAAACTTGTAAACCATAATTTCCTCCTACCAACACCTCAAAAGTATAATGTTGTGTGAAGTATGATCTCCTAACAAACCCAAATGAAAAGCCTCAACATCCATAACACTCAACCTCATAGATCAAGTACAACATATGAATCAATGTAACAATGCCAATCTTGAATGTAATTATCTCTAATCAAGAAGATCAAACTCATAGTAACCTTCCCCCAAAACTAGAAATCAGCCCATAAACCATCTCCTAGCAATCCTCATCAAAGAATGATACCATAAAATAAAATGCACAAGGAGATAAACATGCTATAGAATCCCTCAAAATGAATCCTCTAGAACTAACTATCCATACCTCAAGATCAATATCTATGAAAGATAAAACATATAAACTCATACTAAACCATCATCAAATGAGTACAATAGCTAAACACCATGAATCAACTCAATCCCATGAGAAATCAAAGCACAAAACATCACACATCTGAAATATATAATGGGAAAATACCTCTCAAATAATGAACTACCTTTGTAGATAAAGAGTGGGGAATGATAATGCTCCTCCATGATAACCAAGTCATCATGAATCACTCCAAGAACAATATCCTCTATTGATCTATCATGAACTCACATACATATCCAAGTGAAATTCCCTTGGTCTTCCTGGTGAAACCTCTAAAGAGTAATTGTCTCAAGAAAATGTCTCTAATCACAAGAGAATTGCAACCATCACTTAACTCTCCAAGTATTCATGAGTACTTGTAACCAGTCAATCCATGCAAAACTCCAAATTCAGCATAGCACTATTATGAAGTAATTAGGCAAATGATCAATGTACCCAATACAATGAGAACTACTCATGATCAATGTCAAAGTTCTAATCATGAATCGAGAACATAAACATGACATCCATGATCTAACCATCTCCTCCTAGGAGATCACATGCACAAAAACATATATAGACATCATAGTATCAAGAGAACATGTATAATACCAAAACTCTAAGTGCACATCAAGAGTAGACCATGACATAATAGAAAAAAACTCTAAACTGAGAAAACATATCTCTAATCACATGAAGATAACCATACCAATGATGCATTCACATCATTGCCAATAATTCCCACTAAACCATGTTTTACAATACACATGGAATCATGAAAACTATCCTCTCCATGAAGATCATCTAGATATGGCCACACTCCACTACAGTATCAATAACATACAAGTGAAACCAAGATCTCCAAGACAAGAAGAAACATACAAATTCCAAACCATTATAAAAATATCCATCACCACTAATCCATCACTATAAAAATCTCCCACTTAAAGTTTATAAACAATGAATATAACAAGCTATCATGACATTGTAATAAAAATATCCTAATGAAGATCAACCAAGATTTCCCTCACACAATCAAAGAACTCAAATGTAACATGAGATCCTGAATAAAGAAGGGAAAGTATACCATGATCCTCATACCAAGAAGATACACAACCACAACTTGAATTAAGATCCAATCCAACATCACCAACAATGCACCTGCATAAACCATGATGAAATTATAAAGTCTCTAAAGCATAAGAAACATCTATGACACCATTATCACCACCAAATGTACCAACAACTCAACCCAACCATGTCCACATATCTGCATAACATAGTCAACTACATAGGTCTCATACCGTGACTATACTTGGTAATACCATCTCACCTCCTCAACATGACATCAAAACCAGAAAACCAAGTGACTAAACAAAGCTAGTAAAACTGAAAATGCATCAATACTAAAATATCTATGGGCATAGACAACCCATGTCCAAGTCATAGGTGCAACAAGTAAGTATAAAATGGCTACAATAATACACAACTTGTAGATACAACAATGAAGCATAAAATTCCAACAAAATTTATAACCATGTATAAAAGAGAATTATCTAAGATGAAAAAATGAGCATACAATGAATCCAACATCAAATCTCCTAGATCTAACAATCCATAAGCTCATAGTATCGCCATAGTCAACATAACCCATAAAAAGATTAGGATATAATATTAGCAAATAAATCATGCCAAAACAACTCCAAACCTGATCCACTATGTAGTGCTCTGAACAAGATTTTTGTTGACTATTCGAAGCCCAAAATCCAATTTCGTATGCACATGATATGACCTCTCGAAGCTCAAAATTAACACCTAAATCCAAGTTATAAAAATACTATAAAAAATATAAAATATCTAAAAATATCTAGCACCACAACATAGAGCATCGAGTCATCTTTTGAATGAGTCCATGAAGTTGAAAAATAGAGCACTTGGTCAAAAGTTATGCTCCCTAGAAGTAAAACTACAATTTGAACCCGAGGCAAAAAAAAATTAGCCACCCTTGGTGGCTGGGTGGAGGCCTCACCCAGGTGGCATTGCTCTGGGTGGCAGACCCAAAATTCTCATCAAATATAATTATATTTTTAAATATTAAATTTTTTATGTTGGCCGCCTTTTGAAATATTCGACGGATTATAACTAACAAGGTGATGAATTTTTTTTAATAATAAAAATGGTTTTTATTTAACCCCATAAAGGGGTGGTGGAGATTGTACCAGGCCCCATCGGTGGTACCATGCCGGTAGGGCAATCAGAAACACCATAAGGTATCACCTACAACTTTGCTGATAGGATGGAAAGGGGTGCAGGGTACGAGTGGCCTCCAACCTTGCCCCTTTTAAAAGTTTTTAAAAAAAAAAAAAAAATAATTCAATGAAGTCTTTCAAATCCAATTTCAATATAAACTTTATTTTGATTTTTAATTTTTTAAAATTTCTAACTTTCACCTTTTATTTTGCAAGTAATTTTTTTCGATAGATGGGACAATTTATTTTTTTGAATATTATAATATCGCTGTACAATCCAAAAATGGGGAATTTACAAAGAAAAATTGAATTTTTTCAACTTCTTCAAAATAGGTCAAATTATATATCAAAATTCGTCTCTTAGCCAACCTGAATCGAACCATGAGGTCCATTTTATCCTAGGAGGTCATTTGTAAAATTTCCCCTTGAAAATCCTCATTTGAATGCACAACCAAAAAACCCTTTTTTCCCTATTTTTTCACACCCCAAATCTACAAACAACCCATCATAACAACAAACCCAAAACCCTTAGATCTACAATGAAAAACTTGGAAAAACCTCATATCTTTCCATGCCTTTAATTATCACATGCATTACATAGATTCAAACTTCAAGAAATATTTTCTCAATCCAGGGTTATAATAAAAAATCTTCAACCATGAAAGCTTTGATACCACTTGTAAGGAAACTTGTAGCCATTATATGACAATTCCCACATAACCCAAAAGATATAAAAATGTAATAAGTGCTCAAAGTCCACATGTAAGAGAATAGACACATACCCATCAAAGATGACACAAGATATACTTTGGGAAAACCCTTAAGATGGAAAAACCTACCCTCCAAAATCATCCATACTCCATCATATTAATCAACCATAAAATAAATACAAGAGTTACAATGAACAATTCTGAAGAATCAATCCATCCAATGCATTCCCATTTGTTCAAGCATGAATCTACACATCCCATGCGATGCTTCACAAATGCAATAGCCAAACCACTCAGCCAACCTAAACCACTACACATGTGTTCACTTTTATAGACACAAGCTCACATAAAATATGTACAACTAGTGGTAAGGTGAAACCATGTACCACAAAAACATGTGAATACAAAACCACTAACCCCTTAAATTTAATATTGGATACTAAGACACCACATTATTTAATATTTCCCCAATATTAAATTATTATCACTTGTCTCCCACACATTAAATAATTTAATACAATGTTACAATACAATATCAAGTGAACCCCAAATAATTACCAAGAGTGATTATCCACACCACCGAGGTGCATCACAACTAAATAATTATTTAATTACAATATTATGATAAATAAATTTATGAATGGTATACACAACACCATATCCCAACAATTGTTTCATAGTTATGGATCCCTTTGTCAGATGTTGGTTCATATGTGGGTTGTATCCTTGTAGATATAGAGATTCCAACAACTGGCTTGTAATACTCAATGCACATAGAAGAGTTAGATCCTCCAATTGGCCACATGCGAGACTTGCTAGAGTAGAATAAGCTGAATTTATTAACCATTATATCAATTTACACATGCACTTGATTCACTTGAGTAGGTTGCAAGGGGTATGGGTGTTGTCACTTATATATTTTATTTAGGATTGATGCCATCATGCATTCACAATCTATTGCACTCATCATTTCTAGAGCTAATAAGAGATGAGAGAAATTCAGATGAGATAATTTATTCTATCATTTCATCTTGATATATTGACACATGTATATAATTTTAAATTTTTTAAGTTAATTTATACTATAAAATTTAAAACATATGTCTAGTCCTACACAAATAAATTATATTTGATATTCATATATATTTTTTAAATGCATTTGTATCTCAAGGCAATATGTGATACTCCTAGTTTGAGGGTAGAGTGAGGTATGTGCAAGGAGATGGGGAGTAAAAAGGTTCTCAAGTGACCAATTTTTTTTCTAAAATAAGGAAAAACTAATCTTATATGAGAATTTAAGGATAGTTGCACTCAAAATTTGAAGATGCAACAAGAACAAGAGTTGTAGTGCTTCAAATATTCTTTCTTAAAAACTATTTTTTTAAAGAATGACAAAGATTAAGGAGCTCAAAAAGGAGAACACACAAAGTGCTCAAGTTTCTATAAAAAAAACATAACGTCTAGTGTGATCCTCCTAAAATGTTAACTTGTTTTTAGTATTTTAAAAGTCACTTTAGTGAGAAATTATCTAACATGATGTAGTTTATTCTTGAATTTTCTTCTAATTGTTTAACGAATATATGAATTTTTACTAATTTTTAAAGTGGATGCATCTTGGAAAATAGAAAATTGAGTGTCCTCCCGTGTAAATTTCTTGGAAGCTAATGAAAAACCATTTTTTTAATGTGCAAAGAATAGAGTCTAGTTTGTAAAAATGTAATTTATTTAAAATTTTGACTAATGGGTAAAAACTGAGACCAAAAATACCATAAGTAGGTTTTTGACAAAAAAAATAGACACTAGCAAAAGAAATTAAAGATCAAAACCCTAAAATATTTGAATTGTGAAAAAAATTACATGGTTAGAAAGCTAACAAAGAGCTCAACATTACTATGTTATTTTTTGACTTGATATTGAAACATGTGCAAATATGAGGGGGATAAATCTTGAAATTGTGTCAATTTTCTTACATTTTGCAAAAAAACATCTTTCGAAATTGAAATGTGTTCCCAACTCTTTGGGTTGGAAGTCGAAGGAAAATCCATCCTTAAGGGTTGGAAATTACCAAAGATGAAAATAACATGAGAACACAATAACTCACCCATGTTAGTTTTTGTATTGATTTTCAATAACACACTCTTATTATTTTAAAGGAAAAAAAGGCCTTCACCTTTTCTCTCTCTCTCTAAACTATATGGTATTATCATCAAGGTACCAAATGTAGCACAATATCCTTGATAGGTAACTATAAGGGGTTATACAATACTCACATGAAATTAGGAATAATAAATGTGGCGAGCTTTAATTTGAGATCTTGACATACATGGATGAAAGTGTCATGGCATAGGTTTACTAAATTTGGAAATTGTTTGTATCTGTTGTTTGAGAGACCATGTAAGGATAAGTATGTGTGACTTCAATCCCATTTGGAAGTAGGCATGTAGGTAGTCTTTGGGAAAATTATGCCTGTATGAACTCAATTCTATAGTGGGAGGGTCTAAGGGTAGGTAACTCTGAGATATTGGGGTTGTTTCTAATTGGTTTGAACTTCTCTCTTCAGAAGGATTCCTAGATGAGGCCGAAATGGGTATCAGATGGTTGTGAATGAGTTAAGAAAACTTGATAACTTGTATTTAATATATAATGTGTTTTTGAATAGTAAGCTAATTAAAGGGAATATATTTGACTACTTGATATATGTTGAGTTGAGCTTGTCTCATGTTGGTTTTAGGTGATTTATTTTATGTGTTTTGAAAATTAACCTCAAACTTATACAAATATGTATATTCTCCTAAGTTAGTCAATTGTGGTCTACTTATTCCCAATTAGGAATGTTTTTTCTACTAATAGTGTTGATTTGGGTACATGTTCTAAATTTTATGACAATGAATGGATTAAGGACCTTATGAGGGCATAGGTATAGGTTGTAGACCTCATGCATGTAGGATAATCCTCTCCATACAAAGTGATCACCAATGGATAAATCATAAGACCTAATCAAAGATAAGCTTACTAATGGTCAAGATTAATAGTAGTCAAGAAGCATACTATGTTAAAGGAATTTTAGTTGTACCAAATAGATAGTGAGATGGATTATTCTAGTAGAATGTGAGATCTAGATCTAGCAACATATAGGTGATGGATACCCCATGTTACTCTAGAATCATAGACAGATTTTGTTAAGAGCATGTAGGACTTGCGAAAAATGAATTGTAGGTGATGGATGCCTAGTGTATGTTAGAGATTTGGATAGTTTTATACCATTGGCATGCAATAATTAAGGCTAGCAACATGTAGGAAATGGACCACCTTGTTTTATAATCCATTTTATTGACTACAAGGAAGCGAATTTCTAATGATGAACATGTAAATAAGAATTGGAACAACCTCATATTATAGTTTTGGCCTATTTTGATGTGGGAAATGTTATCTTAAATTAAAAAAATTAGGAGTCAAATTGGGTGAATTGTCATTAGGAAATTGAACCTATACACTATAGGCTAGTTTTACTTTTTAATCTCTCACCATAAGACACAAAATATACTTGGATAGGGTGGATAGATATTGGTGTATCAGGGGAATTTGTGTGTGTTAATTGTGATTATATTTTGTTGTAATTACTATTTAATGATGATGATTGAAAGTAGTACTAGATGCTTCCCATCATCACTAATTTTATAGAAGATCAAGGAAAAGGATGAGATCTAGAGTATAGTATTAAATACACCAAGTTTCATTTTCTATCTAGGATAAACTAAAAGGGTAGGTGTTAGTCACTTGTGCACATGTTAGTCACTCCCTAAGTACTTTTGTAAATAGATTAGGGTTTGTACATATTAATATATTAGTTCCCTTGCTAGTGAGGTCATCAATATGGAATTATTCATCGTTTTCAAAGTGAGAGTATGTGATTGTGAATCAGCTAGTGGGTCGATGCATGAAACAAGCTACAACCATTTCCACTTTACTAGTTGTTCTTTATGTAAACATGTGATACATATGTGTGGGTTGTTCATATTGGATATTTGTGATGTATATTGGAGCTATTCATTGTGGTATATGTGATAAGTGTATGAGCCAACCACTATTATACTTGAGATGTACATATGAGATAGTCACCACTGTGCTTATGATGTGTATGGGCTAGTCATGGTTGTACTTGTGATGTATGCTTGAGATAGTCACTATGTGTGTGATTTTTGGAGTATGGTATGATTTAACCCTTATTTTTTTGTGTGTGTTTGTATACTAATGATTGGTAATTTTTGGTATAGAACCAAATCTTTATGGAAATTTATTATTGTTCTATTATATTTAGACTAAGTTAATAAATTATACTTATTGTATAGTCATGGTTCAAAGGTGAGATCAAAGATCTCATACAAGAGGAGAGAATAAAATCCCTCTATTTTGATTTCTCATGAGGGGATACATAGGTAGGGTCATCATGAACCCTCAATGTTTAGGTTTGGGTGTAGGAATGACCTTAACATTGAGAGCTTATGACTCCTATGTGTAAGAATATAAATGGTGACATCAAGTTTCATGACACAATGGTGAATGAAGAAGTTATTTAAAGTTAGAACTTCTAAGATAGATGTAAGATGCTCAGTTGATTAAGTCTCATATTTTTTATGAATTGATTTTAAAAAAATGGTAGTAACTAAGGGGTGTTTGTTACAATAATAATTTCAAAGTAGAGAAAAATTCATTTGAATGGTTGAAATTTTGAATTGTATAGTAAAATTTTAATGTTTAGCATATTGTGTATGGTGTTTGGAGTGGATTGGTTCATAGAGAGAAATCAATAGTAGATTCCAATTGAATTATTCTAATAGATTACAAGTATCAATAAAAATGAGCTTTATATGTGTAGCTAAATAATTAAGGAAAAATCCTATCTTTTCTAAATTATATCTACACCTTTATATGTTGTATAGGAGAAAATTTTCACCCCTTATGCAAATTCCCCTTTCACGCACCCTTACCTTAGGAAATCAAATCTGAAGGAAAAATTACACATCACCCAACTACGTTCCATCCATTTGGCATCTGCCCTTTGTGTCAGTGAGAGAATATTTATTGGGGATGCATGCAAGGTGTGTAGATGTCCGCATGACATGCTTCCATCCCTGATGAATTCCTACATTTGAAGTTGGTAGAGGCGTTACACACCTGATTGGAATTGAATTGTAACATCCCTCTTCGACCAACCGACCCTAAAAGTGGTAGATTTTTCCCATCTCACATTTAAATTCATCCATTCTCACTTCATTTCATCCCTTAGCAATTCAGTATCACTCTCTAGTGTCATTCACTCTCAAATATCACTTTTAGCACTCCATTGCAGTAGCATCAACACTCCATCAACTCCACATTACAAGTGTGAAGCAAGCCATAGAAGCGTGGGCTTGGAGTCTTGCGAGACCTTCCTTCATCATAATTGAGGCTATGGTGACTTTCCCAAGTCCATAACTCCTCCATTGGCTAGTGAGCCTTGGTTGGAGGTGGTAACGTTTCACTCCTCTCCTTTGTGATTTGATTGAGTAGCATAACACTATTTTGTAGTGCTTATTAATTTGTTTCCATTATCTCATATATTCTACTCCATTTTTTTTTGGTTGTCAATAGAGGTGAAAACACCAAAATGGGGGTCTGATTGAGGCAGGCCCCTATATAACCCCAAATTTTTTCCCCTCTTTCTTGTGTGTAGATGAACGTGTGTTTGGATCTAGCTGGAAAACTGACACTTCTATGAGATCATCTTTGTTACCCTATATTTCATTTATTTGATTTATCGTTTTAGTATCTATTTCTTATACTTTATCATTCTATTTTTATCGTCAAAACCAATTTGCGAGGATGTTCGTTAGTTTTTAGGAAGTTTGTATTGTGTTTACTATTTTTTGACCATTCAGATGCTAGCACAATCAAGAGATGCTAGTGCATTATGTTTTCATCCTTGGACATAGAGCTATTTGAGACAGTACCGACTCCAAAATCTAGCTCGCTTAGCCCAAACCTATGTTCAGGGTCTGCAGAGTGATAAAAGTACACTATAGTGCCCATCAATTCGGATCCTCTTCATGACCTAGAGCCTTGGTGTGGTTGGTCCCCCACTCTTACACATACAACAAAAATATTCATGTTAAGAGAATCAAGCTATGTAATATGAAGCAAAAATTGTTTAAGTATTTAAACAATAAATTAATAAATACACTCATGTTGCCCCTTTTAAATTTAAACCACTTGATTGGAGATGGAGATAGATATTTTTGATTATAAGAAAATAAAGTTTTGAAGGGACCCAAAAACTTGTACAAAAAAGACCACTTCTTTTAAAGATAATAAAAACATATAAAATAGCCAACCACAAATAAAAAACAAGTGAACAACTAGCCAAAAAATAAGATGGAATTGACAAGCAATTATAATTTTTTTTTCAATGTTAGTTGCTTCAAGATCACTAGCTATGACCTTCTTGTGCATTTCTATTACCTTAGCTACCTCCTTCTTAGAAACCCCCAAATTCTTCTTAGTCTTGTTGCACATATAGGTATAGGGGCTCTTTATCACTTTCTTCCCCCTTCAATTCTTTGGGGAGATCCACCAAACTAGCAACATCTTTCATGACACCTAAAGAGTCCCCTTTCCATAGCCTATCCTTTTCATTAAGAAATTGGAGACCCTCAGGATTATTATGGAGGGCTAACTTACTGAATTTAACCATAGTTTCTAGGTTCTCATAGGCCCTTGAAATTTAATCTTACAAGAATGGGATTATAAACTCAAAATCACTCTTAAATTTCAACATCTCATTAGTAATAACCTTCAAAACATTAAATAGCTGGTTAACTTAGTCCTAAATAGAAGACCCTCGAGGGTTAGTATTTTCCCCAACATTGTTAACCAAAGATCAAACCTGAACATTGGTAAGGTTCAACTCATTAAACAACCATTTGAAAATTCTAAAGAAAATGATTGAATCATCCTTCGCCATGCCCAACACATTTGAAAAATCTTCCCAGTTTCAATTGTAAATATCCCTATCATCAAACAAATTATCCTTAGGAATATCCTGAGTGTCTCACACTTCTTGCAAAACATTTTCACCTTTATAACCACTATCGAGAACTTTAATTTTGTATTTAGACTTCTCCACCTTAGCAACATCAAACATACCCATCTCCTTATCCTCCTCAAGACCTTTATCAATAGACCACTATATCTCATCATTGGGACTCTATTAGGATCTTCACAAACATCATCCTCACGAGCCCTAAGTTTCCTACTACTAGACTACACCTTAACCTTTTCCTTCTTCGAACAATTACCACCATGCAGTCACATCTTCCTATTCATCTCTGAAACAAGGGATTCAACCTCCTCACCCACTTCATCAACCTCAATCATCTTCTTCTTACCAGAGGAAAGGCCCTCACCCTTCACCTTCAACTTCTTAATAACAGGGTCTAAGAATTTTCCTTTCTTAATCTTCTGAGTTTTAGAAAAGACTTCAAGAATCCCATCCTCCTTGCTACCAATAAGATACCCTTTTTACCTAGAGGGTTGATGAGAATTTTTGACAAGTTCTCCTTAAGATTTGGATTAAAATACATAGGAGGCTCTGAAAGGGCCTCCATAGAAGCATCTGCACCATATTTAGAATCCTCAAAGGCAAAACCTGTATTAGACCCCGTATCATAACTAGACTTCAAGTGTTCAGGATGAATTTTAGTTATTTTATTGGGTTCATAGAGAATTGAGAAGAACTTAACATAATCCATAATGAATAAAATTAAACCCTCATGAAGAATGGGGTTCTTTGGGTTCCTCTTAAAGTATTTACAACAATTTTCTAAGGAGGCCAACAAATAATAGGGGAAAGAAACCCCCTTCTTATGTATAAAATAGTTTAACAACATAAATGATAACTAACAAGAATAGAAAAATGACTATCCCGAGTGTAGACATGCAAAACTAACATCATGCATCATGCATTCCGCTCAAATTAACATCCAATTCTGCTATTAATCAATTAAAGCAATTTATTGATTAATTTCCTAAGGTTCATTAAATAAATGAAATTATTTAATCCTTATGTTCTTCTCATTTGATTTAATAAATCAAATTGATTTAATCAAATGCCACCTCCTAATATCATCCAAGTTAATTAATCTACATTTATTAACTTCTAATCATGATTATCATTCTCTAGCTTTTGACTCAACTAGAGTCAAATCCAAACTCTTAACTAACCCACCCACTTGCACCAATAAATCATTTATTTGATTTATTATTTCCTCTAATTACATTCAAAATGGCATCAAAATGGAATATTCTTCCAATTTGAATCTTCCCCCCAAAAAGGACTTGTCCCTTCCAACAAGGTATTAAATGCTATTTGCACAAGTCAAACTTGGCATTTAATGCACCTTTCATGTCTTCTCATCCAAATTTGAATTTCAAATTGGCACATTGGCCAAGACTTGCACATTCCTCACCCTCTCACAACTTGAAAAGTGGCACCTTGTCATTGGTTTGTGAATAATCCCACATTCATTCAAAATCTATCACTCTTCCTAATCTTGAATCTATAAAATGCAAAGCATTTCAACACAAATCATCCACAACAACACAACACACTTCATTGCAAGGTTACTCTCTTCATTTGAGAACTTCATCATCTACAATCTACACACATTTTGAAAGCATCTACATTATAGGCAACTTGAGTTCAAGCATCTCATTGTCTATATCATCATCTTGGCAATCTAAGCTTATCAAGGATTGGGAAAGGGCAGCTTTCTACACAACTAAGTTGCACCAATCCAATATGGGATAGGGATATTTCATGGTTTACATGCTTTGTTTAACTTTGTTGTTTGGTTGCATTTGAATCATGGAGTATTATTCCATAGGGATAGGAATTTCTGTTTATGTTGTTTTGTCATTGTGCTAACCATTTGCAGATTTTCATGTCCACAAAATTTCGATATTGGCAACATCATGCTTTGAACCAATGCAACAAGTACATTGCTTCAAAGAGGGGCAAAATGTAGACATCCAAAAATAACATTATACATTCTACTTTAACTAACATCGTGCATTCAGTTCTTCTACTAATCAATTAAAGCAATTTATTGATTTAATCCTAAGGTTCATCAAGCTTAATTAAATAAATCAAATTATTTAATTAAGTTCCTAAGGTTCTTGTTATTTGATTTAATAAATCAAACTGATTTAAAATCAAATATCAAATCCCTAAAATCCCCCAAGTTAATTAATCTAAATTTAATTAACTTTTAATCACAATTATTATTCTCTAGCTTTTGACTCAACTAGAGTCAAACCTAAACTCCTAACTAACCCACCCACTTGCATCAATAAATCAATTTAATTGATTTATTAAAAAGACTATTTTCCCTCAATAACTCTCATCTTTGACTTTTTTGGACAAAGATTATTCCCCCCAAAATCCTCAACAACATGCATTTATTGACATTTTTCAAATTTGAATGGGCACATTGGCCAAAACTTGCACAAGCTTTGACCAATCCCATTATGACAAGTGTCTCTATCCTATTGGATGGGATTTAGTCCCACATTGCCTAATTTTGGCCTCTCTTCTATCAACTTTTCCTATAAATGCAAGGCATTTTCTCTCATTTCAACAACACATTTTGAATGCATCTAAACTATAGGCAACTTGAACTCATAGCAACTCATTGTCTATTTCACTTTGGATTAGAAAGGGATTGGGAAAGGGCTCTCTCACATCTTCATGGAGGGCACCAATCCACCATAGAATAGGTTGAAACAAGGTGGACCGTTGAAGACGAGTATCTGAATTGAATGAAGGTTAAAGATTGAAATTGAAGGTGTGTTCGTTGTGATAAAACAAAAAACGAAGGTGAATAGAGTGAATTTGGAAGCTTCCTTTTTGAAATTGAGACTTGGAAAAAATCATTTTTTAATGCTTGTTTTAAATCTTGGAGCTTCCATTTACTACCTTTTTTTTCTGTTTTAAACTAAATCACCTTTCAATTTGGGCTTAAAATCAATCAAGGACTTGATCTTTTCAAAGTTGGTTAAAATTAAACCTTAGACATTTACTAGATTTCAATTTGGGATTAAAATTGAATAAGGAAACTTCACATTTCAATTGGTGCTTTTAAAACGAACTCATCATTGCTTTGAGGAATTTAAAATTGAACATGTGTACATTGTGTTTTGTAAACTTTTTTGCAAAATAGTGTCATTTAAAAGGGCGTATGCGCTTCTCTCATGCTTCACAGTGATCTCGAGAATCAAAAGTCTTTTTGATGACCCTAAGTTGCATAAAGATTGCCTCCACACTTCAATTTGGGCATTTTAAAATTGAACAAAACATGCGAGTGTGAGCACGATATATTGCAAAGGTTCTCCCCTTTGTTTTTCAACGAGGGTTGTGTGAACGACGGGATATGTTAGCTCGCTATTGTTTATCTTAGAGGGCCTGCCTTGTGGGAAAAAGTAATCACCCAAGGGAACGACCCACCGGGAACATGCTAAAGCCAAGCGATTTCCACCTGGGATATAAGTGTTGATATTGGAACAAAGGCCAATATCACGAGGATTATTCCAACAAGATGGACAAAAATGGACTCTCGCCAACGTTGGATAATCCCCCACGAACGGAATGCCCGAATTAAAACCCCTTGTTTAGAAATTGGCCAAAACCTTATCTATCTTGTTGGTGCAAAAGGTCATGTTCTTTGAAGCCGCCCCGCATAACATGCGGTCTTGTTGTGGAAATGGAAAGTATGCCATGGGAGATTCATGGGTACTAATGCTTGGCTGACCCGAATAAGTGAGTGTCATGGAGGGGAGCCAGTGTGGTCAAGCATTTAGCCATTCACACAAGATATGCGCAGCTGGATTTATCCAAGTGGGAACCCAACAAGGTATTGTCTCATCAACCTAGGAGTGTGAAAGTGCTTGGAAAAAATACATTGCTTGATCTTGAAAACATTTGGAAAACAAACATACACAAAAACCTTGAAATTTCAAATACCTTGTGGGGAACAAATACCTATTGACGAACTTGCCCACTCTTGCATTCCCTAGGAATCACATTCCTAGAGGTTTCTAAGTGTGCAAATTCTACCATCATTTGTTTCCAATAAGGATAAACATAAGGAACTTTTGCCCTATTTTCCTCAATTTCCACATAAAGGACCTTGTGGGATGAGAAAGAGAATGGGACACTAGACATATAGTTTGAAAACCTAAGCAAGCAAGTGTCTTGGATAAAAAGAACCTCATTTAACCAAGATAAAGAGACAAATTGGATTACACATGTGTTTTCTAACATGATTTCCTGCAAGATCAAAATCCCAAAGCCAAAGTTCAAGAAGCTTAGTCTAAAAGCTCATGAGGAGCGTCTTGAGAGACTTTTCAAATTCAGGGAAAGATTGGTTTATAACTTTTACAGAAAAGCCTCAAGGAACAATCCAGCATTATATGCATTTTATTGTCAACAAAATCCCGAATTGTTTCAAAGGTTTGCATTTCTCCCATAGGAAGTCAAGCATGTTCTTCAACACCGAGGTTTTGTAGAGAGAGAGTCACATCTAGGTTAAGGTTCAAGATCAAAGTTGTCATTCCCATTCATTCATCCATCAAATCAAAGTATCATTTCATCATCAAACCTTTTTAAGAACTCTAGAATCAAACATCACGCTAAACTTAGAGGGCTACATCAACATCATCATATCTTAGCTTAACAAACTTAGCCAACATAGTCTCAAATCATTGAACAAATTTTCTTTGAGATAACACAACTTCTTAAAGTCTATTAGTTCTCCAAAACATTGGCATAACACACTTTATCAATTCATCCACTTTGTGCAAGTTCCCTTAAGATAACACAACTTCCTAGGGAAAACAACTTCACAACCAATCTTGTTTGACTTAATGCATCTAGTCAAATTATCACAATCAAATCAAATCAAAAGCCCTTTCAAAGTTTAGCACATACATTCAAAAAGTTTTCCAAAGGTTTCATTCACTCATCCCATCCATTTTAAAACCCATCACCATCATCACCATCTTTGATCTTTTAGCTACCCTAGTTCTTCTCTTTTTGGACTTAAAAGATTAGGATTGAACAAATCCCTATTTTTATGGTCCAAACAAGATCTCAACACAAGAAGGACATGGAGAATATCAGAGACATATCAGCTTCTATGGACATGAGTCATCTAAATATCGAAGTGAACCTAGCAGGATCAAGCAATCCCCCAAGCAACTCTCCCTTATCATCACAAAATCCTCAAGAGGAGAGTCATCAAGAGGACGACATAAATGAAGACATAGGGATGACACCAGAGGAAATCATGGAAATGATTCAAAATCCTAAGAACCATAAAATTGTTAGTGCTATGTTCAAATGCATAAATTCAATAGAAAGAGGAGGGGACATGCCCCCTCCCAACCTTAACACAAGCACTAGTGCAGTTGCATCCCCATTGTCAAACATCAATCAAGAAGTACCTTGCATCACCTCAATCATCACACCAACCTCCCCGATTGTGAACAAGGGGAGTGCCATGTTCCAAGAATTGCAAGAACACCGCCTTGTGGCTAATGAAGAAGCAATCATCACCCCTACATTTATTCCGGAAAACTCATTTCACCCTTACATCCCACTCACATTTCATAATCCCGCTGGTTCATCCTCATTTCACGCCACACCAGCTTATCAATTGAACATACCAACTCCCCCACCGCATGAGGAAGTTGGTTTGCTTGGAACGACGGAAGCTATCAATCCTTTCTCTTTCCAAAGTGGTGCATCATCCCTTCCCCCGCTTCCTTTCACATCTGTATCGCCTCCTGGAATAGGTCTTCCACCTTTAACCATTGAAAATTTTGCTAATCCAAGCAATCCGACCACCACTTTGAACCCACTTCTTTTTCCCATGTCCTCACAACAAATCGCAACCATTCCTGTCACCACGGTTAATGCATTTATTGGTCCTCAAGTCTCCCAAAGCATGCCTCATCAAGGATCAATTGTCTCAACCACCCCGCCCACAACCCAAATCACAGTCACAACCACAATCCCTCCACCCGCCATGACAGTTGGCATGATTCCTGCTCCACCACCAATCCCACCACCAAAGCACAACATGACCAATTCATTCTCCATTATGTTGCAAGCCGCACAACAAGCTGCCCGCCAGAAGGCACTCCAAGCCCAAGCGCAAGCTCAAGCTCAAGCTCAAGCACAAGCCGCACAAGCGCAAGCACAAGATCAAGCTCAAGCCCAAGCGCAAGCTCAAGCCCGAGCGCAAGCTCAAGCCCAAGCTCAAGCTCAAGCCCAACAAAAGACACAAAATCAATACCAAGCGCAATTGCAAGCAATCCACCTGCAAGCCTACCACCAAGCCCTGCAAGACTTTCAGGCTCAACACCAAGCTAAACAACAAGCTTTATTGGCACAACAGTAGCTCAACCAACAACAAGCATTGTTGGCGCAACATCAGCTAGACCAACAACAAGCGTTACTAGCTCAACAACAACTTGACCAACAACAAGCTTCATGGGAACAACAGTAGATAGACCAACAACAAGCGCTATTGGAACAACAACAACAAGACCAACAACAAGCGTTGTTGGCACAAATGCAAGCTTACCATCAAGCCCTAAACGCACAGCCAAGCTCACAACAAATGCCGACCAGTACGTTGCCCACCCATCAAACACCTCCAACACCTCACCACTCATTCATCCCACCCTCCGACCCAAGCAAGGATGTCGCAACACAGATCAAATTGCTTTCGCAACAGGTGTTGGACTTGCAAGCAGGAAAAACCACAAGGACACCAAGCAACTTGTGCCCTTATCCGTTCGATAGAAGTCTCACCATGGTACCATTTCCAAAGGGATTCAAGATCCCCAAATTTGATAAGTACAGTGGAACGGGCAACCCTGAAAACCATGTCAGGGAATTTCAGGTGCACTGCATGGAAGTCACATATGATACGTATCTAATGTGGCTCTTCCCCCAAAGCCTGACTGGTCCAGCTATGGAATGGTTTTCTCGCCTACCCACGGGCATTAAAACATTCGAGGAAATTATGGAGGCTTTCCTTAAGAATTACGCTTTTAATATGGGTGCGGATGTCAGTTTAGAAGAACTATTTGCACTCAAACAAAGAAGAGGAGAGTTATTTGCATCCTTCTTGCAAAGATGGCGATCCAAGGCCAATCAGAGCAAGTGGACCATGCCAGAGGAACAAAAAGTTTGCACCATCATAGCCAACCTGGATGAAAACTTGGCGTTCTACCTAAAAATGCAGTGCATCACATCTTACGATCAACTAATTCCAAAGGCGCTCAACATCGAAAGAGCCCTTACTACGCGAGGAGGCGCACCTACATTCACTCCACTGCAGGATAACCACCCGTCCAACAACTACAATGATAAACCTCGAACATGGTCGAGGAACAAAAATATCATGAACGACGGCGTGGTCGATGCTAAGGTAGTCATCAGTGCTCCTAAGCAAAATACCCAAAATCATCATCATCCGCAAACTCATAACCACAAAAATGTGCAGGCTAATGCGGTAGTAGCACAGTCACAACCACCTTCCACCAGCCAAGTCAACAATGTGGGTAATCAAGGAGGACCACCTCCCCGCAACAAGTTTCCCCCCAAGAGGAATTTCACAGCCCTTGGTGAATCGATTGAGTCTGTCATGAAGAAATTGGTCAAAGAAAACCTAATCAAAATCTCTAACTTCGAACAATACACGGAGCCCATGACCAAACCACCGTGGTACAATGAGAATCTCCCGTGTGACTTTCACAAAGTTAAAGGACACACCATCGCCAACTACATGAGACTCAAGAATATCATCCAAGACCTCATCGAGGATAAGGTCATCAACATCGAGCAACCGGTCGGAAACCAAGACCTAAAAATCTACATGACTCCGATGCCGAATCATAATCAGGGAAATAACCAAGGGAATAATAAGGGTAAACAAAAGTATGCTAGTTCCAATCTAGTATACGAGGAGATAGTCGGATGTGTCGATGAGTTGGTCATTGTCATAAATATCAAGGGAACCAACAATGACTGTGGAGTCACCACACGAGGCAGAAAAGTTACCATTTCTGGGGCACCTGCTAAGACCCCCATTACCAACACAAAGGCTATCCCCTATGATTACAATGTAATTGACCAACTGAAGAGAACACCCGCACAAATATCCATCATGGAATTACTAAAAATCTCTGCCGCTCATTGATAGATCCTGGATGAAGCACTAGCTGCCTCTACCGTTGCCGCCACCCTTGACACAGAGCAATTTTAGGCTATGGTAGGTAACATCGTTACCCCGAATCTCATCACATTTTTGGAACAAGATTTCCCCCCATAGCCATCTCATAACCGCGCACTCCACCTCCAAATCCTAGTCCATAAAAAGAAATTCAAACGAGTCCTGGTAGATGGTGGTGCAGGTCTTAATATTTGTTCCCTGAAACTTATAAAGAAATTGGGATTCGCAGAGGATTCCATCAATAAGAAAAAAAGTATCACCATAAGAGCATATGATGACTAGGAAAGAGTGTCTCAGGGCACTATCAAGATCCCCATCCAAGTGGGGCTAGCAACCATGGAAACAACTTGTCAAGTTCTTGACCTTGATTTGCCATACAACATCCTCCTGGGACGCCCATGGATACACAGAATGAAGGCAGTGGCCTCAACCTATCATTAGTGCATTAAGTTCTCATATCAAAACGAGGAGGTTACCATATATGGGGATCCCGAACCTTTCGCCTATTGCAAAAACTTGGAAGCCAAGTTTTACAAAATCCCTCAAGTACTTAAAAATGATGAAGGACCATCCACTTCATACATAGACCCAGCTGATCTCGCCTCCACTTCTGCGATAGAGACACCCGCCATCCCCAACATATCCGAGATCAAGAACATGATACAGGACAATGGATGCGGTGATTATAGAATGAAGAGAAATGCTTTTGTTGTAGGAGAGTTACCACAATCTCCTAGATCACATGGGCAACCACAATTGACTCAAACACCTGTCCGCACTAGAATAGAACCCTTTGGATTCCATAGTTGGGGGGATCTTAGTCAGGAAAATGTGGACGAGGAGGACATCACAAACACTCTGTACCAAGATGAAAGACCCACTCCCACCCTACTCATGGAGGAAACAAACAGAGGGTTACAAATGATGTTCGGCATGGGCTATAACAGGAATGAAAGCCTAGGAAGAAATAGTGATGGACGGTTGGAGCCCATCATTGTAGAAAGAAGAACGCAGAACCTTGGCCTCAGCTGTACCCCTCCAAGTATAACTGTGCGTGGCAGAAGTGTTCCTAATTGGGTAGTTAGGTCCTCTCCTCGGGTTTCGGCAACTAACCTTAGATTACCCGTGTCCATAGGCCTACCTCTCGATAACTTCACATTTGACATAACTGACGTTTGTAGTAGCAGTGACGATGATGAGATCATAGGTGGTTTACCTAGGCTTTTTGAAGATTCCACCTTATTGATGATTAGTGTCTCACCTGCTAAGCCAATCCAACAAACCCACCAAATCCACTTAGTGTACCCGCAACTCATCGATCACGACGAACGAGGACCGCTGATTCTAGACTCGTTCAAAAACGATGAGGCTCTCTCAGAATTCATGGCACTAAGGGACACTGTTCCATGTGGAGATCACAAGGCAGGATTTGATATCACTCTAGACACACAAGCATACTATGGGGAGACGATTGAGTCCTTCAGTTGCAAAAGAAAAAGATCGAGAATAAGCTCGGAGTTATTGAGTGAAAACCACACTGTGGCACTCTCTAACCATAAAATAGTAAAAATAAAGGACGCATCCAATGGCGAAAACCTCTCTGCGGCACCAGAGGATGAAGGATTCAATCTCCCCCCTACTGCTCTACACCAGGAGAAGTCAACAGTATTGGCAGAACAGTGCAACCCGGTCAACTTAGGTACAGAATCAGAACCACAAATTACCTTCTATGCAGAATCCCTCCTAGAAGGAGAACAAAAACTATTGGCAGCTTTCCTAAAGGAGAGAAAGGTAAATTTTGCATGGACCTATACAGACATGCCAGGGCTGGATCCTGAAGTAGTAGTGCATCATTTGGCTATTCACCCCGAAGCAAAACCAGTCAGACAGAAGCTAAGGAAGATGCACCCACAAATAGCCTTGCTTGTAAAGATTGAGCTGCAGAAACTTCTGGATGTTGGCTTCATACACCCAATCGACTATCCAGAATGGGTATCTAACCTCGTAATAGTTTCAAAACCGAAAGGGGGCATCCGCATCTGCACTGATTTCAGAGACCTAAACAAAGCATGTCCCAAGAATGACTTTCCACTACCCAACATTGACATGATAGTGGATATGACGGCCGGACATGAGATGATTTCCCTAATGGATGGTTTCTCAGGGTACAATCAGATATTGATCGCAAAAGAAGACCAACACAAGACAGCATTCACATGTCCGTGGGGCACCTACTGCTGGAATGTAATGCCATTTGGATTGAAGAATGCAGGAGCTACTTACCAAAGAGCCATGACATTAATCTTCCACGACATGATCCACAAAATAGTCGAAGATTATGTAGATGACATACTTGCTAAATCAAAGAAGAGACAAGACCATATAGCAACTCTAAGTGCTATCTTTGACAGGCTCGAACAATATAAGGTTAGACTCAACCCGAAGAAGTGTGTCTTTGGGGTGCAATCAGGGAAGCTGCTAGGATACATAGTTTCAATGAGAGGAATAAAGGTGGACCCTGCAAAGGTAAAAGCAATCCTTGAAACGAAAGCACCAAGAACATTAAAACAACTAAGAGGATTGCAAGGAAGACTCCAGTCCATCCGAAGATTCATAGCACAATTGGCAGATAAACAGATTGCCTATTCACACCTACTTCACAAGGGAGTAGCTTTAAGATGGGATGACAAATGCAAGCAAGCATTCAACAAAATAAAAGAATATCTACTTACACCACCTGTGTTGATGCCACCAA
Source organism: Sequoiadendron giganteum (assembly GCA_007115665.2). Classification (NCBI taxonomy): domain Eukaryota; kingdom Viridiplantae; phylum Streptophyta; class Pinopsida; order Cupressales; family Cupressaceae; genus Sequoiadendron; species Sequoiadendron giganteum. The sequence continues at coordinate 446,159,631 of CM021107.1, read as the reverse complement.
TTGTGGGGAAATCACTAATCCTATATATCTCTGCAACAACAGCCGCCCTGGGGGCCCTTTTAGCCCAGCATGATGAAAAGGGAGCCGAGTGGGCTATCTACTACATCAGCAGAACAATAGTGGGACATGAGCTCAATTACACGTCAATAGAAAAAGCTTGGCTAGCACTGGTATTTGCGGCTCAAAAATTCAGACACTACATGCTAGTGCACCAAATCAAGCTGATTGCCAAAATAGACCCTCTAAAGTACCTATTGTCAAAAGCAGCGCTTACAGGTAGAATGGCTAAGTGGGTAATGATATTATCTGAACATGATATCGAGTATGTAGAACGAAAAGCCATAAAAGGGCAAGTTATTGCAGATCAGCTAGCAGAAGCTCCCCTCTACACAGATAACCCACTCATATCAGAATTCCCAGATGAGTCCCTTTTTAACCTTGGTGCAACAGACCACTGGAAGTTATACTTTGATGGCTCTCACACACAACATGGGTCAGGAGCTGGTGTGTTTTTCATCACACCGCAAGGAGACTGCATACCTAGATCATACAAGCTAGCATTCCCTTGTACTAACAATATAGCAGAATATGAAGCTTTGACCATAGGACTCAAGATTGCAGCACAATGGCGAATCATGGCACTAAAAGTCTATGGTGACTCGCAACTTATCATCAACCAAGTCAATGGCAAATACCAAACCAAGGATGATAAGCTCACACCATACAAGAAGGTGGTAGAAAGCCTCAAGGAATCTTTCATCGACATTACCTTTGAGCAGATACCAAGGAAAAACAACAGAGCGGCTGATGCAATGGCGACAATTGGATCCTTACTCGACATCCCTCGTAATGTCTCGAAACATGAATTTCTCATAGAGCAGCTTCTCATATCCACATTCGAGGTACCAGAGTTAGAATACGCGTGTGAACTCGTTGGTTCCGATGATCTTTGGTATCATGATATATACACCTACCTAAAGTTAGGATTCCTCCCCACTGACATCACCCCGAACCTGAAACGCACTTTCATCAAAAGGACTTCATGATTTGTCATCCTAGGAGAAACCCTCTTCCGTAGAAGTACCAACGGAACCCTGCTACGTTGTTTAAAACCTGAGGAAGCCCTGACTGCTCTGATTGAGGTACACAATGGCACGTGTGGGTCACACTCAAGTGGTATGACCTTAGCTAAAAAGTTGCTAAGAATAGGGTACTACTGGCCGACAATGGAAAAAGAGGCCCACAATTTTGTCAGAAAATGCTTGCAATGCCAACAACATGGAGACCTTATTCATGCACCAGCTCAAGAACTGCATCCCATTGTTACACCTTGGCCCTTTTCACAATGGGGGCTCGATCTCATTGGTAAAATATCACCCACCTCATCCAATGGCCATAAGTTCATCATCACCGCCACTGAATATTTCAGAAAGTGGGTCGAAGCAATTCCCATGACCTACATCACGGGAAAAAAAATATCCAAGTTCATCCTGAATTACCTCATTTGCCGATACGGTGTTCCTCAATCCATTATCTTTGATAATGGAACGCCCTTCAAAAATTAGGATGTCCAAGATTTGTGTGAAAAATTCAAAATCCAACACCGTTTTTCCACTCCATACTATCCACAAGGCAATGGCCAGGCAGAAGCTACAAATAAAACCATTTAAAAAATCCTCAAGAAAATAGTTAATGACTCTGGTCGTGATTGGCATCTGCAGTTAAATCCCGCCTTATGGGCCTACCGCACTAGCATCCGCATGCCAACAGGCGCCACCCCATTCTCTCTCGTCTACGGATCAAAGGCCATACTCCCCATCGAGATCGAGCTCCCATCACTAAGGATATCACTGTAAAACCTTGTCATAGATGAGGAATACAGGGTCACAAGACTTAATGAGCTGGAATTACTAGATGAAAGACGCATGGATGCCCTTAATCATCTACAAGTGTACCAGAATCACCTAAAAAGGAGCTACAACAAGAAGATCAGACAACACACTTTCCAAGTTGGTGACCTCGTGCTGAAAGAAAACCAAAAGAACGTGCCAAATCTAGATACAAAGGGAAAGTTTGAGCCCAACTAGCTGGGACCTTTTGTCATCACTGCAAGTTACACATCAGGGGCATATCAACTAGCAACACCAGAAGGCAAGCCTCTGCAGGAGCTTCTGAATAGCTCTCACCTCAAAAACTTTTATGCCTAAACCTTGCAAGGTATAGAACCAGAAAATACAAAAACAATCAGAAAAAGTCCTGAAAAAATGGTTACCTCGATGAAAACCTGGCAAACGGGCATCTTGGTGACAACAAAAAAATCAAAAGATCAAAAAATCCAAAAAGAATCAGAAAAGGATTGAAAATAGTAAAAAGAAAAAAATCGTCCTCTAGTGAAAACCACTTCGGTGGCGCTTTGGGCAAATACCTTGGTGAAAACCTGGCAAATAGGCGTCAAGTGTAAATAAAGCACCTTCCCCATCTATCAGGATCTGCACAACTCATCCACTCCATCGCATTCCACTTATCCGCTCGCATCCATACCATAGCCTACGTTGGTATCTGTACTATATTCCACCATTGGAACTACTTGGCATTTCTAAGGTCAGTCTATCTTGCCTTTATCAAAGTAGTCTATCGCACCACACTGGGGGCACGTTATCACAACATCGGATCGGATTCGTGTACATTCTCGTGATCTTTTTCAAAATTCATCAGAAAAAACCAAAAACATTCAAAAAATCCATCAAAAATTTCAAAAACATCTAGAAAATTCATCAAAAAATCCAAAAACATCCAAATCTTTCAAAAATCCAAAACATTCAAAAATTCATCAGAAAATCCAAAAACATGTCGAAATATCAGAAAATCTTCAAAAAATTCATCATTTAGTCTTGTCAGTCTTTCACCTTGTCGAACTACGTCATCTCTGAGCTTGAACGTAGGCAAGGTTGATCTTTGATCATCCCCCGAGACGGTTAGGTCAGTCCTTTAGGCATCCATCGCATTGGCAATCCGTTTGCCCATCTAGTCTGCATCTTAAGTCAGTCCTTTAGGCAATAAAATGGCAATCCATTTGTTCATATTATCATCAAGTCAGTCCACCACTAGTCGAACTACGTGGTCTCTGCGTATATAACGTAGGCAAGGCTAATCTATGGATCAACTCCCGAGACCCCTAGGATAGGTCTTTAAGTTAGTTTGTTCGTCGTAAAATCTTGAAAATACCAAAAACATTCATAAATCTCAAAAATACCAAAAACATTGAAAAATGTGAAAATACCAAAGAAAAGCCTCAAAACATTCGAAAAAACCCAAAATGGTGCACCCATTTCATCTCGCTTTCGCCTGTGATTGTCATCACTCATAATAAATCATCATTTTCACCCTTTGGTGAGTCAGTCAGAAGCAAGTTTAGCAGGTTCTAAAGTGAACGCCTAATCGTCAAAGTCTCGAAGCTCTAAGTCAGTAAGTCAGCAAGTTGGTCAACTCGGAGTATCAATAGCTTATCACGCAATCAGTCTCACCAAAACCCTGATCACTACATGTCCTAGGATGAAGCTTTCTTGCGATGGACATAAGCATCAGGTACCCCACAGTAGTTTAGCCTTGGCTAGCGGTACGATGAACATCAGCTTGTTTGTTTACTTTATTTTGGTCTTTTTAGACTTATCTTATTTTGCGCTCATTCCAAGGACCTCTTAATGATGCCTAAACAAAACAGGTTTAGAGAGAAAGGAATGGGGCAATGATCATTATCTTTTTATCTATTATGCTTGTTGGATGTTCTTGTAAAATAACTTGGCGAATACTTTCTTTGTTGGGTCTGTCCTAGCAAGGTTTCCGTATGTCAAGTGTGAACAAGATCACTCCTATCTGATTGCCGAGTCAGAGTCCATCACACTAGGCGCAATGCCATCCTGGTTCTTAATACCTTGATGCATCGCACCTATGTGTGTTATCAAACATAAAGAAAGTTACGCTCTTTATCTCCCATTCCTGGATAAGCAATACATCATCATCTTTCATCATCATCTCTAATAAAGTTGACTTGTTGGACTTCTACATCTTCTTGGATTTAAGGGTTGATCCCTCTCATTCTTCTATCCTCTTTCGCGCTAACAATGCATCCATCCTGCATCCATGTTGCAATCATCCTCTCATCTTGCATAATCACGTCATATCATTATAAGACAACATCATCCATCTCATCCATCTCACATGCATCACATAATCATTTAACATGCTTAAAATAATATAGATTTGTTATTCTAAGCATCTTCCGAACATCTCATTTTCATCATCATTATCATATAGATCATATAGTCATCACCACCCATACATCCATTTTGAACCTCTTTGTCGCGAGATCAACCTCAAATTGAATCTTTTCGCTCGATCTCTCGAGGGGGCAATGTACTAACGTACTTCTTTTCGCTGGGGCATCCGAAAAATCAGAAATTTTTTAATTTCGATATCAGCATCATTCTTTGAACCAATGCAACGAGTACATTGCTTCAAAGAGGGGCAAAATTTAGATGTGCAAAATTAACATCATGCATCATGCATTCCGCTCAAATTAACATCCAATTTTGCTATTAATCAATTAAAGCAATTTATTGATTAATTTCCTAAGGTTCATTAAATAAATCAAATTATTTAATCCTTATGTTTTTCTCATTTGATTTAATAAATCAAATTGATTTAATCAAATGTCACCTCCTAATATCATCCAAGTTAATTAATCTACATTTATTAACTTCTAATCATGATTATCATTCTCTAGCTTTTGACTCAACTAGAGTCAAATCCAAACTCTTAACTAACCGACCCACTTGCACCAATAAATCATTTATTTGAGTTATTATTTCCTCTAATTACATTCAAAATGGCATCAAAATGGAATATTCTTCCAATTTGAATATTCCCCCCCAAAAAGGACTTGTCCCTTCCAACAAGGTATTAAATGCTATTTGCACAAGTCAAACTTGGCATTTAATGCACCTTTCATGTCTTCTCATCCAAATTTGAATTTCAAATTGGCACATTGGCCAAGACTTGCACATTCCTCACCCTCTCACAACTTGAAAAGTGGCACCTTGTCATTGGTTTGTGAATAATCCCACATTCATTCAAAATCTATCACTCTTCCTAATCTTGAATCTATAAAATGCAAAGCATTTCAACACAAATCATCCACAACAACACAACACACTTCATTGCAAGGTTACTCTCTTCATTTGAGAACTTCATCATCTACAATCTACACACATTTTGAAAGCATCTACATTATAGGCAACTTGAGTTCAAGCATCTCATTGTCTATATCATCATCTTGGCAATCTAAGCTTATCAAGGATTGGGAAAGGGCAGCATTCTACACAACTAAGTTGCACCAATCCAATATGGGATAGGGATATTTCATGGTTTACATGCTTTGTTTAACTTTGTTGTTTGGTTGCATTTGAATCATGGAGTATTATTCCATAGGGATAGGAATTTCTGTTTATGTTGTTTTGTCATTGTGCTAACCATTTGCAGATTTTCATGTCCACACCGAGTAATGTACCTCATAATTTCTACAATCCAATCAACCCAAATGGGTTTTATGGAACTACGAGAAAATCTACCATATTTAGCCTTCTACAACTGCTCCCTTTCATTCCTCTTGAACAATGACACTATGGTAGCATTAAAATCCTTTTTATCTCTGTACACCTTCCTACCCTCAATATCCATACTAGTAACACTTCTAATCAACTCCTGAGTGATACCGAATTCTAGGCCAATCACCCTTAGCATTCTATTTTTCTATCCATTAACGAAGGCCTATGAAACCACCAAATCAAAGAAATGAATCTTTTCAATGTAAGGAGTGATAGGTCACCCTCCTCCAAAAGACCCCATATCTTCTTGTTTCTTTTGGTAAAATCATAGGAAATAGGCTCAATTCAATTAATTTCACCACCCATTTCGAATGCAAAGTAAAGCCACAACAAATTCAAGTATTTGCAAATAATACAAAAGAGAAGAAGCCTAAATAAGGAAAAGGCTCTAGAGATAGATGTTAATCACTATTTTAATCACATTAATTAGGCTCAATTTTATTCCTTTTTCCACCCATTTTGAACATAGAGCAGAGCCATAACTTTAGGTATTTACAAACAATACAAAATAGAAGAAGCCTCAAGAAGTAAAAGGATCGAGGTGGAGATAAATGTTAATCACTATGTTATATAGGAGTTATTAACTTGCATGTATCCCTAAGGTGCATAGAAAATTTGGGGTCATTAAACCATATAAATAGTTTTTGATATTACATTAATTAGTCATTTATACAAAGTGATGATGCTAATTATATTTGACATTACGGGAGGTGACATATTATTAAGATACGTAACTCGAAACTAGGACTATATCAACCACTTCAAATCAATATTTTTTGTAAGGATTTAAATAATAAAGTAATAAATACACTCGTGCTTCCTATTTAATATTTAAGACATTATTTGAGATAGAGATCAATTTCAATTTTTATGTTATATGGGAGTTATTCTAATGCATAGATGTAATATTGTGTAAATTACTATTTTGAAATGTTTTGTGGTTTTATCTTTGGGTATTTCACCTATGACAAAGAGATTTTATGCTTTGGTGCAAGTGGTGAAAAATTGGAAGCATTATAATTGTTAACATTAAAGAGATAATTAGTCAAATTGACAATTAACCATTACGATTCTCACACGATCAATAAATGATTAAGACAATACACCATATTAAAAGGGGACATTATTTCTTGAACAATTCCAATTTGTCATAAAGTATAAAAAAGGTGTCAATAATAAGCTTGTTTAATTTTTTTAGGACCACCAAATTTTTGTTTGTAGTTAGTACTATTTTTTTGCTTCAACCCTTTGCAAGTTAAGTATATTTGAGGAGTTATGTCTATAAAGAGGATTTTGGAGAGTCATATTAGTAGATTAAAGAAGGTAAGTAAGATGATCTTTTTCATAAGACTAATATTCATGTAAAGAGTGTTCATAAGACGATTAGTCTTATTGAGGTGCATGTAACCTTAAGGTATATAGGAACTTTGGGGCCACTAAACCATATCTAATTTTTAGTATCATTAATTATAAATATTTACAAAATGATGATGCTATAAAAGTTGACATTGTAAGACGTGGCATGCTATTAAGCCATTCAATTAGAAACTAGGACTATATCAACCACTACTATATGCAAATATAGCGATAGATTTTGTAGGTATTTTACCTATGACAAGAAAAGTGTATGAGTCTATCTTAATCTTGGTTGATAGATTTAGAAATTTATATTAATGTTAAATATATATGAATTAATTTTTTATTAAAATTAAATTTAAAATTATAAACTATAGTAAAACCCTAGAGTCGGGGAGTAGGGGAAAGAGACACAAACCCTAAAGAGAGATTAGCGAATCTAATGAATTCAACCTAGAGAAATTATTTGAATATGTAGAATTTTTGAAATTTAGATGAATGTAGAATATTTAGGAATCTAATACTAGTATTAAAACTAAATATAAAAATATTTTTTTTATTAAAACACTAGAGTTGAGGAAGCAATGCAAAGAGATACAAACCCTAGAGATGAACTAGTGAATTTAGCATTCATTTAACCTAGAGAATTTATTTAGAATATATGTAATATTTTTGAAATTTAGATGAATGCAGAATGTGTAGGAACCTAATTTAAGTATTATAATTAAATCTAAAATTAGAAACTATGTTTAAACCCTAGATTTGAGGAAGTAGTAGAAGAGGAACTAATGAATTTAACCTAGAGAATCTATCTAAAATATGTGCTATAAAAAAATATATCATATCCAACACTTTAACTATTAAAATAAGAATATTGACTCAATGAAATATTTTGATCAAAAAATATCAACATATTTTTGAAAATTATATTTATGATGTTGTATGTATATAAATATAACTAGATTTTTAAAAGTATATAGTTAGATATTTCTATTTATTTTTTGACTTGGATAGTTTAATAGTCCCAACTATGTTTAATGAAAATTATGTTGTATTTAAATATTCATGTTAGAAAATATTTTAATTTTTTGAATCAAGATATAAGCTTAGCTCTATAATTTTAAACCATTAAATATTTCTAAGTCAGTTTTGACTAGTACTTAGTATTTTTTTTACATATAAGTTACATGGGTGTATTTACTATATTTTTAATAAACTTTTATATTTATCTCTTATATAAAAAATAGTAAGGTTTTTAGATAAAAATAATAATTATGTAATGAATTTTATCATTTTTTTTGTAATCAATTGTGAAGACCTTTGACCACTAGAAGATTAAGGTGAAATATATGAATCTTACATATATCCACTCCATTCCACCACCACCAATACATATTGAATTCAAGATAAATTAGAATGAGCCTTTTGTTAGAATTATGAATAAACATGAGATGCAAGATCAAAAGACAAACAAAAAAACCTTCCATGTAAGGAATGCATATAATTATTTTCTATATCCTCAATAAGAAAATACTTACAAAATGAACCTCAAGAGTCTTCATGGATATTGAAAGATAATACAATGAGGGTGAGTGATTTATAGGAGAAACCCTAAATGATAAAGGGATTGGATCATGACAAGTGTCAACATCCTATGTGATGAGACATAATGATCTAAAAAAACACACTTTAGTTAAAAAGAAACTCTTAAGTTTAGCTTAAGTGCATGAAATTAATTAGATCAATAATCAATTAAAGATTAATTAATTATTAGCTAATACATGAATACTCTAACACACCCCTTAAGATGAACTTGGGGAATAGCTAAAAACGCTAAAAGGATAATGCATAAAAAGAAAATAATACATGGTAGGTCTCCAAAAATAAGGCCTATTGAGGTACCCATGTACAAATAATCTAATCTCTCACAATTCAAGAAAAGGAGAAAAACTCATGGGAAAGTCCTCTCCAAAAGAGAGAAAGGTGAATGAAGAATTAAAAGTCCTCCCAAAAATGTCTCAAAAAGAATACGTACAAGAAGAAAATCATAAAAACATGAAGAAGTTGTAGACAACTGTCGAATGATGATTTCTATAGTACTAAAATGAAGAACGTCCTCTACAATAGATAAAGGGAGAGCCAAGATAGGTCCACTAATACTATGTGTCACCAAGAAATGCAGAAGGAGAACCAAGAACATCTAAACATGTGAATGAATGTAATTACGAATAAAAAAGGGTGTACAAACCAGGGAACATACACATGAGGCAAGGATCACTAGTGTTTGGTGTTGTTGTGTAAGGAACACTCAATTGAAAAAGGTGTGATGAAAAAGAAAAGATCCTACACAACCCTCCTATGACACAATATAACATAGTGCAAGTACAAAAGGCACAACAGGATGTGCAAAAATCCCTAAAAAGGTTACACCAAAATGACACTTTATCTCAATGCATCTACAAAAGAGAAATTGCATACAAAAGATGATCAAACTACCTAATTATACCAAAAATTTGGAAATACACATAGAACAACCTAAAACCAGACATCCCATGCAAACAAGAAGTTTCTACCTGAGATAAAACATACAAGTAATTCACGAGAATGTTAAAACACAAAGAATGAATAAAATATACTTGGAAAAAATCTAGAAAAATAGGATGGATAACTATGAAGATCTCTTAAAGATTGTCCCAAAATTACTTGAATCGTGAAAAATAGAGAAACATGTCAAAATTTGTGAGCTTGGAGTGAAAATAGCACATTTAACTTTGACACGTTGTCTAGAATGCACTGAAAATAAAAAATAGTTATGAGCCACACCACTGAAAATTATTGTGAAATTAGTTTTTTTATGATATCTCATAAATGCTGAATTTCAATATTATACACCCAAGTTATAGAGAAAAGAAAAAAATCTCCTCCTTTAGGGAACAAAGGGGGCTTGGAGGGGGCCCTATCCTATGGCCATACTTTTGAAATCATGATGAAATCAACAAAATATTTTGTCCACCAACAAAAAAGCCTTGATCCTTAAAAAATAAATATTCACTGACATATTCTCTTTTCGTGCTTGAAATATTCTAAAAGAGGTCAAAATATCTTGGGTTGTTGCCATTGCCAAAAAAGGTGTGTTTCCATCAGTTTTTTATCGCCATGAAAATCTTACAGGGTCAGAAGAAACATGGAAGGTCACCAAAATTTTGTAAAGGTCATCGGTTAGCTCTAAGGGGTTGTGACCCGCAACAACTATTGGGAAACATAAATTTCATGTAAAATAACCTGCATAGGGCCCAAGAGGGTATGAGGCTTGTAGGGACTGAGGTACCCTACAGGTACCCACATCAAAATTTTCCCTTTTTTATTTTTAGAAATTTTAATTAAAAACCAAAAACAGTTTTTTTAAATGATTTTTTAAAATCACCATATAGGTACATGTCCATACATGCCCATGTACAATTTTTTTTGCCCCAAAAGCTCTAATTAGTGAAATAGGGAAAATTTATAGTCAAAATTTGTTGAATCAACCTCCTAAATGCAATGGCGAGGTCCTTTTCATGTTAATGTGCATTAAAAAATTATTGAACACCAATATTACAAAAAAAAAAGTTTCTAAATTTGAAGCCTTTAACCCTAGTGAAATAAAACCCTCAAAAATTGAGAAGGGGTTCATTGAATCCATGTTTCGATACCATGTTAGAATTGTGAATAAACATGAGATACAAGATCAAACAACAAAAAAAAACACCTTCCACGCAAGAGAGTTGCAAATAATGATTTATTATATTTTCAACAAGAAAATACTTGCATAATGAATCTCAATAGTCTTCATGGAGATCAAGAGATAATACATGAGGTTGAGTACTTTATAGAAGCAACCCTAAATGATGAAGAGATCATGACAAGTGTCAACATCCTATATGATGAGACAAAATGCTTTATTAAAAGTTCACTTTAAATAACAAGGAAAAACATTCCTAAATTTAACTTAAGTACATGAAATGAACTAAACTAATAATAAATTATAGATTAATTAATTATTAGCTAATGCGTGAATACTCTAACACCTTTGAACCCTAATCTAGAACTTTGTTGCATTTTATTTTTCCTAATTTAGACCTTCCAATATGAATGAACATGGTATTATAATTCCTTCCTAGTGTATCCACTATGATTTATCATGGATTATATAAAACTATCTCATGTGTACTAGCATGTGATAAAAATGAAAAAATAGTTAATCTTTTTAAGGAAAATCATTTTATTTAATGCCCTTTGTGCATGATGTCCATTTCTCTAACATTGAAATATGTAAGAACATGGTGAACATTGACTACACGTAGCTATAACTATGTTTTCTCCATAATATTTTTTTAAGAATAACAATACATCAAAATTGATTTAAAATAATTATGTTTTAATTAAAACAAAGAGAATAATTTTTTTGTATTTAGAAGAAGCGGTAACTTGTGATCTACTTTCTTACCATAAGTCCATATAAAAATGTATTAAGAGTGATGATGCTAAGATTAAGGTTATACTTTATTAGATCATGATATGCTAATAAATTATTTACTTGGAGATTTTCAGACATAAAGTGTACAAATCAACATTTTGTAATCTATATTGCATATGTGTGGAAGTTGCTTCTTTGATGTAATAATAGAGGTTAAATAATGAAGAAAGATGACAACCTTCTAACAATATTGTTGATGATGAGAATATCAATCTTATTATTAAAATCAAATTGTATCAACAATTTAAAAGAAAACTAACAATTGACATAGTCATCATAATGCATGAAGAATTTCATACAACTTTTTTTAAGAAATCATAAAATACTTGCAACTATTTGTTTGTTTATTATAAGTATTTGATCTTCTCATATTTACTATGAAAAGTTAACAATTAAAAAAAAAAACATTACCTTTAAAATCTCTTCATAGTCCTATTAAGATTGGAATATAAATAAATTACATGAAAAGGAAAAAGCAAAAAACACATAACAATTTTTTATTATATTTATAAAATTAAAGGTATCAACGTAGTTTTCAAGAATCTTCCATCAATAGAAGCTAGAAAATTCGAAGCTGAGACAAATAAAAGAAATAATGCAACAACAATTCTGACAATCTCAGAAATTGCTGAAGGAAACTTCAAATTAATCTTACATCTGGTTTTTAGTAATGTAAAACGATGGTTGCAAAGAAGGGCAACCATTAAACACTTTTGGATCTGATACTCACATTCTTCTATTCAGTGATGCGATTGAAAGACAACCAGTATATACAGCAGTTGCTAGCCAAAGCCTAAAATGATGTATAGAAACAATCAAACTTTCTCCAAAATAACTTTAAATAGCTTCAATCAATAATTAGATAAAACTATACAGATCAGCAAAAAATTAAGCCACAATTCTTTTCATAAAGATTCAAATCCATTTGAGAAGAGCCCATAAGTTCTCCCATTAATCCAGGTGATTGTTTAGTGTATTACAGAGAAGAAGATATGATCAATAAAAAGGCTAGCCAAACAATCTACCAAACACAGTTACACTCCCTGTAACTATGAACAGAGACGATTTCCTCAAATTTCTTATTCACAGGACAAAGCTCTACAAATATGTTGTTACCCTTTCAGCCCTTTGAAACTCCCTTAAACAATCTAAAATAACTACCTGAAAATCCCCTTCTACAATCAACTTCTTACACTGTACAGAAGCAGTAGTCAAATACAAATAACCAGTAATATCCTCAAAGTGGCTCTAATAAAAAGGAACGCAGTCTATGGAAGCAAAGGTGATGCCAAATTTGTTTTGGAAAGAAGGGTCTCCTGACATTCTTGATTTCCCAGAGTGTCGTATAGAGGCCGATCCTTGGTCTCAGGAAGGCCCAACACAAACAAACCGCTTATAATTATTGCAATACCAAATAGACCGAAGGAAACTGCTGCATTGCTGTGGCCGATCACAACAATTACTGGACTCACAATCGCCCCTGCATTGATGGCTTGTCTTAGCATTGACATAGCTGAGTTGCGAACACTAGATGGAAATAATTCCAAGCAGTAAATCAACATCACGTTGAACGCTATAACTGCACTCAAAAACGCTCCTATTTCAGCAGCTATCTGTGCCCAATTTTTTGTTGTGGATATTTTTGTATTTGCAGTTGAATCGGGAATATCTGATATACCCATTGAATAAAATACACACAGAAAGCAGAACATACCACTCATTAGTGTTAGCAGGAGAATCGCCCTTCTACGCCCAGAATTAGCTACAAGAATAGTAGAGAAAATGGCCGCCGGGATCTCTGAAAGAGCGTTAAATGTGACGCTCAAATATAAATCGAAGTCCAAACTTGCGACTCCGAAGGGCATTCCGTAGTAGATGAGACCCATGCCAGAGCCCACCGCCATTGTTAACATGAGCCTTCTGCGAGCCCATTTAGTAGTCCACAACAGTGATAAAGCAGACTCTGCTCGGTTCTCTGTAGTATAGTCTTCGATCTCTACATATTCTGGCAATACTCTTCCGTTCATTTCTGCCATTTTTCTTAAACATTTGAGGGCCTCTTTGGAATTTCCTCTGAGAAGTAGCCACCTGGGCGACTCCCAAACGAAAAGGAGCAGAAATAAAGAATATGCCAGAGGAGGCATGGAGATGTAGATGTACGTGCTTCTCCAGGAAAAGGAATTCCTGGTGAGGTAGGCGAGGGCTGGAAGTGAAAGAAAACCGAGGGTGAAAGACAAAAAAACAAGAAATCCAATGAGACTTCTCCATTTGCGACCAACGAGTTCAGTAGAGAGAACCAGACAATAAGTTCCCATGGAGGATCTGCCGAAGCCGGTGAGAGCTCGGAGGAGAGAGTAGATCCAAATGTTGGGTGAAACAGAGGTTGAAAAGCCCATCAATGAAAGTACCACAGTGGAAAACACCAGAGTTCGTTTACGACCCAGCCATGAATCTGCCAACGGTCCCACTGTTATACAACCTGCAGAAACGTCCTCGTGTTAGATTTGCAATAAGCTTTTACACTTAAAGATCCTATTTTATTGACTCTTGACTTGTTTGATGTTTAAGAATAACCTTCCAATCTCTAAGAAATAATTTAAAAACTGACCTAATAACGATCCCGTAAAGAAAAATAGAGAAGGAAAGCCTGCTTGTATGGTGTTGGCGCAAACAAGGTTCCACTGTGAGATGACAGAGACCTCTTTCCCTCTCTCCCACTCCCACAGTGTTGGGTTCATCTCACATATTGATGACTGTGCAGTGCATATTTCTGTTTCTGTTAATTGACTGCCATTATTGCAGCGCCATGAAGGTTGGGCATCAGTAAAAATGGTGACAAACGTGTGCTGAGCATCAAATGCCCAAGTCAAGGCAACAATTACCACTTGGAAGAACTGAGCTCGTCCAAAACCCCCAACATATGTTTCTATTATTTCATCAATAGAGAACATGTTTTTCTCAACTTGTTGCACTTGGGTTGGCTCATCACTATCACTGCGCTGCTGCTCTTCCCAGGTGGATGGATCCATTGCAGGCTATCAATGAAACCCAAAAGCCTGTAATTGTATGAAATAAGACTTGGTAAAGAAAAACGTATTTGCAAGCTGGTTAGTGATTGTATTATCCATGATACCATACAAGAAAAGACAAAAACAACATTCTATATATATATATATATGAGAGAGATCAAGATCCTGACAATAAATAAACTTTTAAAATACTGGCCGCCTTGGTCCTTTTGGATTATTGTGAGCAACACCGATCATCAAACTCCTTTGAAAGCTTTTCCTTTCCACGATTCCCTCGTTTTGGCTTATTAAATTCAATCTTCGTTATTAGTATGCATTAAGTACTATGGTGGGTTGTCCATTTCATACATTACTCCTCTTTTCTTAATCACTTTAATTAATTTCTTTTCAGTGGGTCTAACAAATCAAGCGGAATCCATAAATAGTACAATTTTTACTTAACGGAATTTTTGTAAATGTAAAATTTGCTCTTCGGTCATTACAATTTTTTTTAATTTAATTTGTATCAATCATCAATTTAATTGATGAAGCATTTTTCATCTAAATTAAAAGTATTGATTTCAAAAGTTTTTCGTTCGTGCTATAGAGACATTAAATTAACATCACCATTTATATGCTTACACTCAAAAGTGCTTAGCTGATATGGTTAGGGTCATCCCTATACCCATACCTAAATTTCAAAGGTTCATGATGATCTTGCCTATGTATCCCCTCGTGAGAAATGAGAGGCTTCATAGTTTGCACATCACTACTAAAGGGAGTTCATTCTCTCCTCTAGTTGAGATCTTCGATCTCACCTTTAAATTAGGGCTATTTAATAAACATTAACTATAACTTAGTCCAATTATATTATAATAATAACAATATGCCATCAAGTGTTGGTTCCATACCAAACATAACCAATTATTAGTATATAAACATACACAATTACATATAAGGGTCATATAACTTCATAATCCCAAGATCACAGACACAATGACTATCTCGAGCATTCATCACGTATATACAAGGTGCTAGCCCATACACATCACAAGTACATCCATGATTGGCTCATAAGCACATCACAAGTACAATAGTGACTGTCTCATACACATCAAAATTACAATCATGACTAGCTCATGTACACACATCACAAGTACAACCGTGAGTGGCTTGTGCACACATCACATATACCATAGTGACTAGCTCTAGCATACATCACATATATCTTGTATGGACAATCCACACATACATCACATTTTTACATAAAGAACAAATTCTAAAGATGAAATGGATACAACCTATTGCATATATCATCCCACTACCTCATTCACAAACACATAAGCTCATAAATAGATTTTATTTGGAAAAGGAATGTCGGTGCATCTTACATTGCACCTTGGGTCCCATCCTTTTCCCAATCCACTGCCATTTGTGACAAAAATCAAGCAACCTATGCTACTTGATGTCATCACTAACAAGGGAATCAGTAACAAGGTACACAAAAAACCAATTCCATTTACATAATGAGTGACTAACATATACAAAAGTAATCACTAAAACATCCATAATGGCTAACTAACACCTATCCATAGTGCATCCCAAATAGAAAAGGAATGTCAATGCATTACGCACTACACCATGGGTGAAACCTTTTCCTTAGTCTTTTGCACCATTAAACAATTGGAAAAAGGATTCAGTGCATCTCATACTACATCAAGGGTCCATCCTCATGCCAAATATCTTTACAAGTAGTGAACCTACCATATCTTGGTGGATTTCAACTTTAATCTCCTATAGGCCACCGCTGAAAAGCTTGTCCACCCAAGAAGAAGTAGCTTTCAATATATACCACCTTGTAAGCTTAGTGATATCACTTGGCATTAGTCACTCTTGTGTTATAAGTGACAACCAAAAAACCTCCCAGCTACAATAGTTAGCATTGATTACCATTACTTGCATGGTAGGGTAACTACCTGTGCAACCATTACAATATCATAACCAGGGTAACCCGTTACCTTCACCCCCATGAATTGGGTGAATACTAATTAATCCCTAATATTAGCCCAGACATTAATCATTGACATGATCCAATGGCTATCTTTCATTGCTCAAATATCCTAAAGGTTCACACATGAGTCATCTCTAGCCTGAGACTTACACAACAAAATTCACAAGTACTGGAGTATATCACAATCAATTGATTCAATAGCCTATACATATAGTCCTCTAGGTCTAGAGTTGAATTTCACACACATAAGAATCATATTAAACCAACACAAGATGGCACACACTCAACATGTGTACATAAATAAATATTGAATATAACGTAGTCAAATTCATTTACTTCATTCATAGTACTATTCAAAAGAATATTGTGCATTAAATATAAGTTATTAGGTTTTCTTATATCATTCACAACCATCTAGAATTCTCATTTCAACCTTAATTGAAGCTTACTAAAGAGAGAAGGTCAAACAAAATAGAAACAACCCTAAACCTTGGAGTTATCTCCCTAAACCCTACCCCCTATGGACTTGATCTCATAGGTTCATCCTTCGCCCAAGGACAACGTATGTACCCACTTTCAAATGGGATCAAAGTCACACGTAGTTCTCCTCACAAGGCCTCTCAAAGGATACATTTACATCGTTTCCTAATTTAGCAAGCCTATACCATGACACTTCCATTTATGGACATCAAGCTCTATAATTAGATATCACCACCTTTATTTTCATAAAGCAACAATTATGTAAAGCCCCAAAATTCTAATTGGGTTAACTAATACAATGAGTCTAAATGGTAAATTACCTTCAAAAAAACCCTAGTAGGTAGGATTTTCTAGTCCATACACTTAACAAAAATTACAACCCACAAAGAAATTAGTGTCATGTTATTTTACTATTGACTGGATATTTCTATTAGGATTTATCCTTGTCAATATCTAAGGTTGGGGATGAAACCCAGGAGAATTCCATCCTATTGGAGTGTCGATTTCAAAAGAATTAATTTCCATATCTTCAACTAGTTCAATGCATAACGATTCTAGATTTATTTTTTGATGTTGTATTCAAACTTTGGTACTTTATTTCGCCATATAGAGTAACAATATGTTACAAGAAATATTCAAAATGAACAATTATCCTGATCACTTTACTGATAATAATTACAAACTTACTCTATACATAATCAATGTTTGAGTCATTATGGAGATAAATTGGCAACACATATCCTTTAGATTGTATGAATAAGTACACTCAATAATATTAATAATGTCATTATTATCCCTTTGATTTCATCATATTTCTTAATAGTATTGTAATGTAACATGAAGAATAACCCTTAGCTTTTATAGGTGAAACTTCAAGTATAATCTATGCCTTTTATCACTAATAGGATAATCCTATTTAGTTTTGCCTCCAACTAGAGGAAAACTCAACTTTTCCAAGAAGGTAAAATTTAGTTGGTCTATCTATCAAGTGATCATCATATTATGATTATAATAATTTGGCATGACATCATCACATTGTTAATGCTCATAGAGTGCAAGAAGATTATCATATAAATTCATAATAATATCAAATGGTAACATGATTCCATGAAGCCAATTAAAATATCACAATCCATTGGAGGACACTAAGTTCCTACCAATACAATCATCGATAGTATTATCTAGAGATGTTAGATACTAGAATATATTTTTGGTTAATAATCCTACTTCAAATTCACTATACAAATTTACTTATATACTTAAACACACATGTAGAAATTGAAATGCCATTCTACCCTCAATGCAAATGCTAGCTTAATAAGATATTAATCCCAAGTCTACCAAATTATTCAACATAGTATTAGATGCTTAATATCTAAGATGATTAAATAATCACTTCTAAATAAACCAAATGGAAATAAAAAAACTTTAATCCATTTTGCAACCTTATTTCCAAAATTATTATTTAGTCATTTCACCCATGGATCTAACTTGTTTATAGCTCTCACTTGATAACCAATTAGATATGTATTTACTTATACACACATGTTGTCCATGAACTGTTGAATAAAATACATCCCTTTGGACACCATAATCACACAGTATTGAGCCATTGTTAACAATAATTAAATAAAGGATCGTTTTTGTATGTGCACAACTTACATTGGTTTGCCTCCATTTAAGCATATACACACCCATATGCAGCCACAGTCTCACACACAACCCTACATATATTTAAAGTTCAAGGTTTAAGAATGATGATTTTACTTGTTGGAACCTCAGTTATTTATGGTTTTGAATCTTGAGTTTATATGGTACAAATATCAATTTTTTGCATTGATAATAATCACAATCTTATGAAAAATAATATTTCTTATTTTTTAAAGGTGATAATCAGTGAAGCTATAAATAGGAGATTGGTCTTCAATATAAACACTTAAGAATAACATTCTAATAGAATTTGAACGTTGACGACAAGAATAAACCAATACAACTTAACCATCACACTATCTCACCTTGTTTAGACTTCCATTCTATAAACTTAACTACATGGGATGTGACAGTAGTACAATTAAATATTAGTAAAATTTTCCTATGTTCAATCTAAGTCTCGTGTGATTTCACATGAATATAATTTTTTTTTGTTTTAAATCTTTTTGTGGTGTGCATTGGCATTCAAATGCGGATCAAGGACGACAGGAGAATTGACCTGCTTAGTATTTTTTTTAGCATATTTATTTGTTTTTTTCTGCATATTATATTATGTGTTGTACAATCCATTTGTTTAGAATCTATCATCCAGGCATCTTCATTTTCTAATAAATTTTCTTCAAATTTGGCTCTAGTTTTGATTGTAGATTCATATTTAGCGTTGAATAGCTGATCAAATCTACACATAATTTTAGCCCATAGTCAGGACAAAGGCGTTTTAGAATTGTCTCCTACGCAAATTTTTAGATGGAAATGAAATCATTGTTAGGAAAAATTCAATTGCGGAACAAATTTTCCTAATGCCAAGTCTCAGAGGAGAAGAGAGATATGTCTTTTAATGTTTACAATTACAGTTCATTAAGACACACATGAAAGAAATAACAAAATTGAGAAACAAACACATAACAAAATTGACACCAGATTTACGTGGGAAAACCCTTACGGGAGAAAAACCCACCACACCAAAGAAAAATCACTTGTATTATAGTAAACAAAATTACATAAAAGTTACAGTCTCTTCTTTTTAGATGGCAATTCTATATCAGCAACATTTCCCTGATCAACCTTGTATCGAATTACACTACACTTTTAGAATGCTTTTGTTCAACATACAATAGAATTCACTCACTGATCATTCAACTAACCAACCAGACTAGACCCACGACCAAAACTGTTCATCCATCACTCAAGCTGTCTATTCATTTCCCACAAGAAAATGGTCACAATAGTTCAACTACCCAATCGGTTCACATTCTGCATTGCTCATTGGTCCAAGACAGAACGTGTAGGACAAACGCTTGGTCAACCAATTTCAACTTTATCGCTCATTGGTGAGACAACAGAATATGTCAAACTGATGTTAGACTATCCGTAGGCTATCACACATGACACCGACTCCTATCGCTCAGAATTCGGTGAAGTCTCCCTCATCTTTAGGACCATCGACAAGACAATCCCTATTGACAACACATTAGGAAGTCACACCGAACATTCATGTCTCCGCGATGACCCAACAAACACTAAGACCATGCATATCGGCAAGAGTCACGCCAATTGTTCACCAGGAGCAGATCTATTGGCAAGAGAAACACCATCGGCAGGAGATCAGGAGGTTACACTGACAACACAAGTCTCCCCGACGCATTCATCACCAAGACTCTCCCCGATGATCTTCGTCACCTAGACATCTGCCGTCGAAGCGAATTGGAGATGTCACCTCGACTGTTCAGGTCACGTCGATATTGCTGAGACAACCACTAGGTCACACCAATGTCACCAAGACTTTTGCTATCAGAGTGAGTTTGGAAACTCACTCTGATAGATCATTTCACCCTAATGGTTCTCATCTCCAAGACAAATCCAAGGTCACAACGACCTGATCAACTCATCGGCAAGACATTCCAAAGGTCTCACCGATATTGCTCTTTCAAGAGTTCAATGTCACTAAGCATTGTGTCAGTTTTTCCAACAATCTCCCACTTGACGAAGATCTTACTGACACCTCTAGAGCACAACAAAAATACTTAGTTTTATGGGCACCAAGGCCCATCGAACTAGTACACTACCTGTACTTGTCTGTGCTCACTGGTTTCGTCAATGCATCTACAACATTTTCCAGAGTATCCACCTTTTCTAAAGAGACCTTTCCATCCTCCACCATATCTCGTACAAAGTGATATTACACATCAATATGTTTCATCCTAGCATGGAAAGTAGGATTCTTTGCTGGACAAAGAGCACTCTGACTGTCACAATAAATTATAATTTTCCCTACATCAAACCCAGTGTTAGAACACAAACATTTTAACCAAATTGCTTCTTTACAAGCATGAGTTGCTGCCATGTACTCAGCCTCCATAGTGGACAAAGCGACTACAACTTGTCACTTCCTCATCCAACTAATTACACCACCATTCAACATGAAAGTATATCCACTGGTGGACCTTCTACTGTCAATATCCCCTGCCCAATCAGAATCCACATATCCACGAATGCTGAGAGTCCTCTATGATCCAACCAAATTTCCATGGTAACACAGAGCATAGTCTAAAGTGCCCCTCAGATATCTAAACACTCTTTTCATAGCATCTCAATGTGTCCATGGATTCGCCATAAATTGACTAAGAACTCCCACTGCTTGGGCAATGTATGGCCTTGTACAGACCATTTCATACATTAAACTGCCAACTGCACTAGCATAAGGCACTCTGGCCATGTCCTCCATCTCATTAGGATATTTTGGAAAATCTTCAACAAATAGCTTTGTTACCTACAAAACTAGAACAACTAGCTACTTGCAATCATTCATACCAAATCTCTCCATAACAGTATTAATATACTTACTCTGGATAAGCCAAAGCTTTCTGCCCTTTCTGTCCCCAGTTATTTACATCCCCAGAATATACCTAGTTGTACCAAGATCTTTCATTTCGAACTTTGCAGACAATTGAGATTTTAGATCATAAATCATTAACTTACTATTTCCTATGAATAAGATATCATCAACATAAAGAGCAATAATAAGAATCCAATCATTTTCAGTCTTGTAGTACACAAAATAATATGATTTTGATCTTACAAATCCAAAGACAAAACAAATGTGTCAAATTTCTAGTACCACATTCTAGGTGATTGCTTCAAACCATACAGAGATTTTTTTAATTTGCAAACCAGATTTTCTTTACCTTTTCTCACAAAGTGCTCAGGATGGGAGATATAGATTTCTTCTTCAAGATCACGATGAAGAAATGTTGTCTTCACATCCATCTGCTCAATCTCCAAATCATATGCTGCAACAAGTGATAAAAGAAATCTGATAGATCATGTCAGCTTTGCTACAGGAGAAAAAATTTCCCCATAATCAATTCCCTCTACCTGGGAATAACCCTTCGCAACCAATCTCGCTTTATACTTTCAACACAGCCATCTAGACCAATTTTTTTTTTAAACACCCACTTGAAGCCCATAGGCTTTCTACCTTTAGGCAATGGGACCAGATCCCAAGTATCATTCTTCCTTAATGATTCCATTTCTTCATTCATGGCTTCCAACCAGGAATCTGAATCAGACATTTTAGCTGCCTATTTTATAGTCCTAGTCTCATTCGTGTTAGTAATCAAAGCATAGGCACAACTAGAATCTAACATAGAGAATCTATACATATCTGGTTGTTTCTTCTCACGTGTAGAACTCCTCATAGGCTGAGGCTGAGGTTGTGGTTCTTCTTCTTGTTCAGAACTCTCAGAGCTACTCAAACTCTCCTTAGTTTTAGGTACACTTTCAATGTGTTGATCCTCTTTTTCTAGAGTTAGAGGTATCTCAACAACACCATTCTACTTTTTCTCTTCTTTCATCCCTGACTGTAGATCTACTGAAGAAGGGTTCAGTTCTCGTACGATAACACTTCTACTATACAATACATTCTTAGTCACAAGATTCCAAAGCTTGTATCCTTTCACACCAAGACCATACCCAATGAAGATACATTTTTTATCTTTGTTTTCCAATTTAGATCTTTTCACATCCAGTACATAAACATATGCTTCACAGCCAAAGACACGAATATGTTTGAGAGAGGGCTTCTTACCAGACCAAGCTTGCATAGGCGTTATATCAACAAGTGCTAAAGAAGGTGATTGATTCAATAAGTAACATGTTGTAGCCACAATCTCAACCTAGAACATTTTCTCCAGACTAGCATTGCACAACATACTTCTTGCCTTCTCCATCAACGTCATGTTCAACCTTTCAGCAACTCCATTTTGCTACAGAGTGTAAGGTGTTTTTTTACGCCTCTTAATCCCATGGTATTTGCAATAAATTTCAAACTTATCAGAACAAAACTCACCGCCATTGTCAGTCCTTAGACACTTTATTTTTCTTTCAGTCTGATTTTCCATGAGGTTTTTAAATTCCTTAAAATGACCGAACACTTCTGATTTACTTTTAAAAAATAGACAAATTCCCTTCTCGAATAATCATCAATAAAAGAAACATAATATTTAGACTTCGATAATGAAGGAACATCCACTGGACCACACACATTAGAATGAATATAATCCAGAACACCAGAAGATTTAAGAGGACTCGAGTAGAATGACACACAGTGTTGTTTTTTATATATACAATGTTCACAAAATTCAAAATCAAGATTACAATCATCAAGCCCCTCAACCAAGTTTTTATTCTTCAAGGCTTTCAAACCTTTTTCACCAATGTGACTGAGGCTCTGATGCTAGAGCATAGTCTTTTCTGTTGGATATTCACTTCCAAGGAATTTGATCCAATAGGAACATTTTCATTCTTCTCTTTACAAACAACCTTCTGTGACTTTGTAGAGACACTATTACATTGAAGAACCAGTGCATCCAACTTGAACAGAGTACCAATTCGGGCACCCCTAGCTAGCACCATTGAGCCTCTAATCATTTTATAGCCATTGCTAGAGAACGCGACTTACACTCCAACATCATTCAACTTACTTACTTAAAGTAAATTTTGAGCCAGACCTGGTATATGCATTATGCCATCAATTCCCTTAATTCTAGCATCAAGAAACTGAATTTTGACTATTCCATGACCAACTATATCCAGAGATGAATCACTTGCCAGATACACCTTTCTCCCATCACATTCTTCATACTCAGTAAACCAATCTCTACGAGATGTCATGTGAAAAGATGCTCTAGAATCAATTAGCCAGACATCATTTGATGCCTGAGTTGCCAAGGCTGCAATAAAGGCATCTGCATCGCTCTGAGAAGAATCATTGTCAGAAGAATTCTTCTTCCACTTCTTTTTCTCCTCTTTGCATTCCTTTCAGACATGAATAGGCTTCCCATAGTTCTAGCACTTCACCTTGGACTTCTTACTGGGAGACTTTGATCTCCCTTTTGATTTTGATATGGACTTCTTGTCCTTTTTCTTGCCTTTTTCTTTTGATTTGCCTCGAACAATAAGAGCCTCCTTCACCATCTTAGAATATTTCCTTCTCATCTCTTCTGATAACAAAGAAGCAACCACATCCTCCATTATGAAAGTGGTAGTCATGCTCCCAATCACCATCACTAAGTGATCCCAAGAATCTGGCAAAGAACATAACAAGAGCATTCAATGATCTTCTTCTTCAATTTTCACACCTATAGATGTTAACTGAGAAATCAACATGTTAAAGGCATTTAAGTGATTAGCAACAGACATTCCTCCCTCCATCTTTAAAGAGTACAACTTCTTCCTTAAGAACAACTTATTTACCAAGGACTTCCCCTGATAAATACCTCCCAATCTTTTCCACAAGGCAGAGGTAGTCTTCTCATCATGAACGTTCAGGAGAATAGAGTCTGTCGAATAGAGTCTTATCAACCATTTTTTTTTTTTCAATCTGAGAGATCCCAATCTTCTTGCTTCATGGCTGTAGGTTTCATTCTAGACACAACAATCCAAAGATCATGATCCACCAATAGGTCTTCCATTTTAAGTTTCCACAACTCAAAATTGCTGCCATTGAATTTCTCAATTTCAATCCTTCTAGACGTACTTGTCATTGCCATCTTAATCTGTATTTAGAAAAATTCACAACTTCTAAAAAACTCTCACTGAATAGAAATTGACACAAAAAACCAATCTACCTACAAGGATAACACAACTGGCTAGGCTCTCATACCACTTGTTAGGAAAAACTCAATTGCGGAACAAATTTTCCTAATGCCAAGTCTCAGAGGAGAAGAGAGATATGTCTTTTAATGTTTACAATTACAGTTTATTAAGACACACATGAAAGAAATAACAAAACTAAGAAACAAACAAATAAGAGAATTCACACCAGATTTACGTGGGAAAACCCTTACGGGAGAAAAACCCACCACACCAAAGAAAAAGCACTTGTATTATAGTAAATAAAATTACATATAAGTTATGGTCTCTTCTTTTCAGATGAAAATTCTGTATCAACAACATTTCCCTGATCAACCTTGTATCGAATTACACTACATTGTTACAATGCTTTTGTTCAGTATACAATAGAATTCACTCACTAATCATTCGACTAACCAACCAGACCAGACCCACGACCAAAACTGTTCATCCATCACTCAAGCTGTCTATTCATTTCCCATAAGAAAATAGTCACAACAGTTCAACTGCCCAATCGGTTCACATTCTGCATCGCTCATTGGTCCAAGATGGAACACATAGGACAAACACTTGGTCAACTGATTTCAACTTTATCACTCATCAGTGAGACAACATAATGTGTCAATGAGAATGTCAGACTTTCCACAGGTTATCGCACATGGCACTGGCTCCTATCTCTCAGACTTCAGTGAAGTCTCCCCGATCTTCAAGACTATTGGTAAGAGAATCCCTATCGGAAACACACTGGGAAGTCACACCGAACATTCATGTCTCCCCAATGACCCAACAAACACTAAGACCGCACATATCGACAAGAGTCACGTGATCATTCACCAGGAGCAGATCCATCGGCGAGAGAAACACCATCTCCAAGAGATCAAGAGGTTATGTCGACAACATAAGTCTCCCCGATGATCTTCATCGCCCAAACATCTGCCATCAGAGTGAGCTGGAGATGTCACCCCGATTGTTCTGGTCACATCGATATGGCCGAGACAACCACTAGGTCATGCTGACGTCGCCAAGAAATCTATTGTCGGAGTGAGTTTGGAAACTCACTCTGATAGATCATGTCACCCTGATGGTTCTCATTGCCAAGATAGATCCAAGGTCACCGCGACTTGATCAACTGCTCATTGGCAAGACTTTCCAAAGGTCTCACCGATATTTCTCTTTCAGGAGTTCAATGTCAATAAGCATTGAGGAAATTTTTCCAACAATCATTGCAAAAGTAGTATCATATTCATTGAAGAAAGGATTGGTAGAATTCTTAAATGATTTATTGAATATATCTGTAAGCCCACCTTTATTTTACATGCTGCCTGGTCACTAGAAATCTAAAGTCAAGTTGGCACATACATTTATTGTATATGTCTGCAACTTTCTTTCCAGGATGGATGGTTACTAGAAATCTAATCTAAAGTTGGCACATATTTGGTTGCTTGAGCTATCTTCATGTAATCTATAATTGTAGTATGAAAGTATTTAAGTGATTTTGAAAGAATGATCAAAAGAAAAAGTATTTATAACCTACATTTAAATTTTAGATATAATTATAGTAATTTTAAAATAAATAAAATGTATAAAAAATATAGCTATAAATATAATATACTTTTAAATATGTATTAAGTAAAATAAAGTAATTTTAAGTGAATTAAAAAATAGTTTTATATCTTTCTTAATCTTTTAAGATGTAGAGAGATATAATTTTCATTTAATGTTTATCAATCTTAAATTAAAAATTCAATATACACATTTCTAGACATATATATCTTCATGATATTTTAGATAGATGTATTTGATATATCTATATTATTGAGTAAAAACACTTAAAAAAATTTATGTTTGGAGGCCATGTTAAAAGGGGTGTTCAAGTTCACAGTTCAACAAGCTTTGTTATGTTGAATTCATGAACTATCTTGCCAAAACCTCACCTACGAAGGTGCATGAACTTTCCTATCAAGGAACAAAAAAAACTTGCCTAGAAAGGCACATAAGACAAGGCCAAAACCTCAAGGGGTGCTCTAAACAACACCACCACAAAAGGTGATTTACAAAACAAAAAAAAGGGGCATTACTCTTGATACATGAAGGGTCACACCTTAGGGAATATCGCACATGAAATAACCAATAAGATAGGACAAGTTGGGGAATAAAAGTGTTGGAAAATGTGCCTCAATTTTATTGGCTTGGACCTCTAAGAAAGGCTTGACGTATTTATGCCTTATCGCTTTACCATGGGGTCCTCATTTGGTCGTTTTGATCTTTGGTCACTGAGACTCAGTCTGATCGGCAAGCCTTTGAGGGTCGTCACAATGATGGGACGACAAGCGTGGAGTTGGCGAAATGTTGTTTTCTTTTCCTTCGTTGGCGGAGCGATCATTCATCGACGAGAGGCAGTGCTAAGCTCCACCGATGTGCCAAAGACTTAAATCAATGGCTGCACTTGATCTCATCTGATGGTGCTAGTTGCATTCTATGACATCCTAATACAAGTATAGCCGAAAACCTTTTCGCCGAGCAGAATTTCTTCAACGCTCGACGCACGACGGTTTCCTAAAGCGGTGAGTGCAACAAAGGAAGGTGGGTCCCCCGAGTTTCTTTATGCAAAGGATTTTCCGACTATGGAAACTTGTCAGCACCTCAAGAGTTCCCTGGGGAATATAGCGGATGTTGTTAAAGATTCCCTGAAGGAGCTCCAACGGCTTCCACGTAAGCCAAGTAGAGTGCATAGGTGGTGGACATGTGGCCACCTCAGAAGCTCGTTCTAGACTAGCTCAAGGGAATCTTGGAGATTCCCTCCTGGATTCCCCATAACCTCCATTAACAGTGCATGTGTGGTGTGTGGGACCCGATAAAGCTTGCGAACAGTGTTTTGGCAGAGCGAATAGTAGTGCAACACATGGCGATCTTTCATTGGTTGTTTTTGCACCATT
Organism: Sequoiadendron giganteum; assembly: GCA_007115665.2. Lineage (NCBI taxonomy): Eukaryota > Viridiplantae > Streptophyta > Pinopsida > Cupressales > Cupressaceae > Sequoiadendron > Sequoiadendron giganteum. The sequence goes on along the minus strand of CM021107.1, from coordinate 446,131,819 downwards.
GTTGCAAAACAACATTTATTGTCGGAGGCTAGATTAGTGAAAAGCGATATATTATGCAATCTTTTTGAGATCAGATTTTGGTTGTTGGCAGAGCCCGAAATTGGTTTTTTCTCTACAATGAATTTATCGTGGGAGTGACTTGATGCAAGATTATAGGTGGATCCGATCTGAGATCATTTTGGTATGTCGGTGATAGATGAAAATTAATGCACCCTAATTGGTGGTTGGTGATAGACTTGTAATAGTCAGTTGAGACTAGAAGTTGGATAATCTGAAATCTAAGTTTTTATTTGTTGTATGCTGAAATAGCATTGTAATAGTGAGTGCATAAAAAAAATCAACTACTGTTGTGAGCAAACTATCAGAGAGTGAGGAGTGTAACTTTGTATGTAATTTTTGCTTACTTTAATACAAAGTTTCTTTCTCTTGGTGTGGTGGATTTTTTCCCAAAAGGGTTTTCCAATGTAAATTTGGTGTTATCTCTATGTTTGATTTTCTGGTTCCTTGTTATGCTTTGTCTGTTCATCTTAGAAGTTAGAAAATTTTAAAATTTGGTCTTTGCACTTCTCCTCTATGGTCTTAGCATTGGGAAAGCATTTTTTGCACCTCTTCTTTTCCTTTGAAGTGGTATCAGAGCCTAGCCAGTTGTGTTATCCTTGTTAGTAGGGCTGGTTTTTTGTGCTAATACTGTTCTAGTGGGAATCTTACAAAGTTAGGACCAAGTTTTATCTAAGATGGTGAGTACATCAGGAAGATTTGATATTGATAAATTCAATGGCAACAACTTTAAGCTATGGAAACTCAGAGTGGAAGGCCTATTAGTGGATAGAGACCTCTGGGTAGCAGTGTCTGGAACTATGCCACAAGATATGAAGTAAGAAGAATGGGACCTTGAAGATAGAAAAAAAAGAGGTCCGATAAGACTTTGTCTGGCAGATTTTGTACTCCTAAACATCCATGAGGAGAAGACTACAACTTTGTTGTGGAAGAAGCTTGGTGATATTTATCAAAGAAAGACTCTAGTGAATAAGTTATTCATGAGGAAGAAGTTGTACTCCTTGAAGATGGAAGAAGGTGCATCTGTTGCAGACCCTCTAAAATTGTTTAATATGAGTGTTGCTCAGTTGGTGTCTGTGGGTGTGAAGATTGAGGAAGAGGATCATTGCATGCTCTTGTTATGTTTTTTACCTGACACTTGGGATCATCTGGTGATGGCTATTAGAAGTACGACAACTACTTTCAAGATGGAAGATGTGGTTGCTTCGCTATTGTCTGAAGAGATGTGGAGGAATTCTTCGGAGATGGCCAAAGAGGCCCTTGTTGTTCGAGGTAGATTGAAGGAGAAAGTAAATAAGAAGGACAAGAAGTCCATATCTAAATCTATAGGGAGATCAAAGTCTCCTGGAAAAAAGTCCAAGGTGAAATGCTGGAATTGTGCGCACTTTGGTCATATCTGGAAGGATTGTAAGGAGAAGAAGAAGAAGAGTAACGCTTTATACTATGAATCTTCTCAAAGTGATGCAGATGCTTTTATTGCAGCCTTGGAAACTCAGGCATTAGATGATGTCTAACTGATTGAATCAGGTGCATCCTTTCACATGATGTCTCATACAGATTGGTTCACTAAGTATGAGAAGTACGATGGTGGTTAGGTGTATCTGGCAAGTGATTCAACTTTGAAGATTTTTGGTCATGGAGGAGTCAAAATATAGTTCCTTGATGGTAGAATCAAAGGGATTGGTGGCATACTGCACATACCAGGTTTGGCTCGTAACTTACATTCCATCAGTAAGTTGAATGATGCTGGTGTGGAAGTTTCTTTCTCAAGTAAAGGATGTAATATGGCTAGAGGTACAATGGTGTTGGCACTGTTTACAAGCTGGATGCACGTCTTGTTCTATGCAACAATGCCTCTATAAAGTCAAGCAAATCTATTCCTGTAGAGAAAGATGAAGATTCTTCCCTAGATGCAAATGTGATGGAGGTGAAACTCCCAATGGAGAAGACCATGTTATGGCATCATAGACTCGGTCGCATAGGTGAGAAAGGTTTAAAAACCTTGAAAAATAAAAATCTTGTTGAAGGGCTTGTAGATTGTAATCTTGAGTTCAATTTATGTGAACAAGTGTTGCATTTATGGAAAGCAACAATGTGTTTCTTTTTCCTCGAGTTCTCATAAATCTTCTGGTGTACTGGACTATGTTCATTATGATGTGTTTGGTCTAGTGAATATTCCTTCGTTATCAAAGTCTAAATATATTTTTTTTTATTGATGAATTTTGAAGAAGGGCATTTATATACTTTCTTAAGAGTAAATCAGAAGTGTTCAGGTCATTTTAAAGAGTTTTAAAACTTGGTAGAGAATCAGACTGGAAGGAAAATCAAATGTTTGAGGACGGATAATGGCGGTGAGTTTTGTTCTGCAAATTTTGGTAGATACTGTAAAGACCATGGGATTAAAAGGCATAAAACTACACCTTATACTCCACAAAAAAATGGAGTTGCTGAAAGGTTGAACAAGACGCTGATGGAAAAGGCAAGGAGTATGTTGAGAAGTGCTGGTCTGGAGCAGAAGTTCTGGACTAAGGCCGTGGCTACAACATGTTACCTGGTAAATTGTGCTCCTTGCTTTGTTCTTGTTGATAAGACACCTTTGGAAGTGTGTTCTTGTAAGAAGCCCTTTCTAAGACATGTTCGTGTCTTTGGCTATGAGGCATATGCTTATGTGCCAAATGAGAAAAGATCAAAGTTGGAGAACAAAGCTGTTAAATGTATCTTCACTGGCTATGGTGTTGGTTTGAAAGGATACAAGCTTTGGGATCATGTTATTGAGAAGGTTTTGTATAGCAGAAGTGTAATATTTCATGAGCTAAAACCTTGTACAACTGATCCATAGCTAGAGACAGATCAAAGGGAAAAGAAGAATGATGTAGTTGAGATTCCCCAAACTCTAGAAAAGAGAGAACTGCATGGTGTACCTGAAACTGAGGAGAGCTCAAGCAGCTTTGAGAGTTCCGAAGATGAAGAATCGCAACCTCAACGAGTAAGAAGTTCTACACATCAAAAACATCAATCTAATAGGTATGGTTTCTCCATTTTGGATTCGAACTATTCCTATGATTTAATTACTAGCACTGAGGAGCCTAGGACTGTCAAAGAGACAATTAATATACCCGATGCAAATTCTTGGTTGGAAGCCATGAATGAAGAAATGGAATCATTGAAAAATAATGAAACCTGGGATTTGGTACCTTTTCTTGAAGGAAGAAAGTTTGTTGGCTATAAATGGGTATGTAAGAAGAAGACTAGTCTTGAAGGTAATGCTGAGAAGTATAAAGCAAGGTTGGTTGGAAAGGGGTATTCCCAGGTAGAGGGAATTGATTATGGAGAAATTTTTTCCCCTGTAGCTAAGCTGACATCTATCAGATTTATGCTATCACTTGCAGCCACGTATGCCTTATAAATTGAGCAAATGGATGTGAAAACATCATTTCTCCATGGAGACCTGGAAGAATAAATCTATATGTCCTAGCCTGAGCACTTCACTGAAAAAGGTAAAGAAAACCTAGTATGCAAGTTAAATAAATCTTAGTATGGTTTGAAGCAGTCACCTAGAATGTGGTACCAAAATTTTGATACTTTTATGTTATCTATGGGATATGTGAGATCAAAATCTGATCGTTATGTTTATCATAAATATGAGAATGATCGTGAACTTATTATTACCCTATACGTGGATGATATGTTGTTCATAGGGAATAGTAAGTCTATGATTTCTGATCTTAAGTCCCATTTGTCTGCAAAGTTCGAAATGAAAGATCTTGGTGCAGGAAGGTATATTCTGGGGATGGAGATAACCAGGGAAAAAATGACCAAAAAGATTTGGGTCAGCTAGAGTAAGTACATCAACACTGTCCTGGAGAGATTTGATATGAGCAACTGCAAGCAGCTATTTGTTCCAGTCTTGCTGGGAATGAAGCTATCTGTTGAAGATTGTCCAAAATCATCTACCGAAATGGAGGACATGACCAGGGTGCCTTATGCGAGTGCTATTGGCAGTTTAATGCATGGTATGGTTTGTACACGGCCAGACATTGCACAAGCAGTGGGAATACTCAGCCGATTTATGGAAAATCCAGGAAGGAAACTGTGAACCCCTAAACCTGCAAATGCACAAGAGCAACAAACACGTTAGGTTATTAGATCAAATGCATGCAAACAAGTATGATAGATTCCCCATGAAATCCATCTATTCAAACTAAAATTAGGAAATGAAGAACGCAATATAAGAAATGAAGTTAAATCCTAATTAATCCAATAAATTAGTGATCCCATGGGGAATTGGTGCCAATGAAGTGTTGCAATTGGCCCTTTCCCAATTCCTAAGTTGAAATGTTGAGTGATTGAACAATGGTCAAATCTCTCAAAGAGATTTGAGCATAACCTTGCTACAATATTTTGAAGATGATGAATGGTTGAATGAAATGGACAAAATTAGCTCTACATGTGAAGAGAGTAACTTTGCATGAAGATTGTGGATAAGAAATGAGGAGAGAAGACTCCAATTTATAACTTTCAATTTGGAAGAGAAAGTGAGATTTGAGCAATTTGGGACTAACTTTCAACCCAATGGTTGAGTGCCACATGTCATGATGTGAATGGTTAGTGGTTGTGCACATTTTGGCCGAAGTGCCAATAAATGCATTTATTTTGAATTTGAAATTGTGAAATGACTTGTTGAAGAGGGAAGGGAAATGAAGTTAATGTCACTTGGCTCAAGGCCAACTACATGTAAGAGGCCTTAAATGCCTTGTTGGGAGGACCAAGTACACTTGGCCTTTTTGAATTCAAATGAGGGAATATTCCCTTTTGATGCCAAGTGAGGGAAAATAGAGAATTAAATAAATCAAAGTAATTGATTTATTATGCAGCTTGCATTGTCTAGAGGATTTTAATGACAGGGATGAACTTAATCATGGTTTCGATTAATTTAATGAAGAATTAGATGATGTGACAATTTAGACTTAAATTTATGAATTGATTTAAATCAGAATTGAGAGGAAATGATTTATTAAATATGTTAGATTAAATCAAATAAGGTTTAATTTATTTAATTTACTAAGAGGACTTTAGAGAATTTAATCAAATAAAATGATTTATTTAATTAAACCGAAATGTAAGGTTAATTAAATTAAATTGATTAATTTAATCAAAGGAGGTAATAGACCTAATCAGATGAATAATGATTCATTAGATTAAGAGATAGAATTACAATGAAATGCTAAAAGTGTGATTCTGGAGGAAATGATGTTAGTGATCGGGATCAAGCATGCTAAAATGAAACTGTACATTTTCCATATCTACATTTTGCCCCGTTTTGAAGCAATGTACTTGTTGCATTGATTCAAAGAATAAACTGCTATGATCAAGGGTTCAAAAATTTTCTCAATTTTTTCAGATGCCCCACTGCTGCCCCAGTGGAAGGATAATGCTGGATACTGCCCCCTCGAGAGATCAGACGGAAATTTTGATTTTTTTGGATGATCTTGCGAAAAAAGATGACAAGGTGCTTAGTGGGCCAGAAATGCCCCAGAATGCCTAAAAATAGGTTAAGACGCAAAAAAAGATGTAACACGGCCCTCAGTTGGATGAAAATGGGATCGAGGGACGAAAACCCTTGTTGGAAGGTCAAATTAGGTCAAAAAACCCTAATTTTCAGGCTTAAATAGACCTCAAGGGGTCACTTTCAATACATTTGCAATCTTAAACCTTGAAAAATTTGACACCTAGAGCTCCGAGATTATGCAGATGCAGAGTGTATGCAGTGGCAATGTTTTGATTACTGTCATGATACCATGTTAGTGTGGATAGAATAATTTAGAATTAATGAGCTAGTTAGGATGGTGATGGTGATTTGCATTACTAGGAGTTGGGATTTTCAAAGGGTCAATTACGTTATGTTTGACAACACACATAGGTACGATGCATCAAGGTATAAAGGACTAGGATGGCATGTGTACCAGTGTGGTGGACCTTGATTTGTCAAACAGATAGGAGTATTCTTGTTCACACTTGACAAACAAAACCTTATTCGGAATGCAGTTCAGATATTCTAGACATCTCGGGCTAAAACATAAGAAGGCAAGCCTTCTTATGTGGTTAACAAGACACCTAAAACATCCTCCCTACAAACAAAACAAAGTATGCATGACAAAGTTATTTTATAAGAGTAACTAACAAGCACAACAGATAAAAAAGATAATAATCCATGCCCCATTCCTTTCTCTCTAAACCTGTTTTGTTTAGGCATCATCGAGAGGTCCTTGGAATGAGCACAAAATAAGATAAGCCAATAAAAGACCAGATAAAGGAAACAAACAAGCTAATGTTCTTCATACCTCTAGCCAAGACTAACTACTATGGGGTACCTAATTCTTATGTCCATCGTAGGAAAGCTTCATTCTAGGACATGTTGTGATCAGGGTTTTGATGGGACTGATTTGGATCATAAGCTATTGATACTCCGAGTTGACCAACTTGCTTGCTTACTGACTTAGACTTTTCGAGACTTTGACGATTAGAGTGTTCACTTTGGAACCTACTAGACTTGCTTCTGATTGACTCAACAGAGGGTGAAGGCGATGACTAATTTTATTATGAGTGATGATAATTGCGGGTGAAAGCGAGGTGAAATGGATGCACCATTTTGGGTTTTCAGATATTTTAAGGTTGTTTTTGGTATTTTGAGATTTTACGATGAAAGAACTAACTTAAGGACCTATCCTAGGGGTCTTGAGAGCTGATCCATAGATTAGCCTTGCCTACATTATACACGTAGAGACCACATAGTTCGACTGACGACAAACTGACTTGATGATAAGATGAACAAACAAATTGCCCTTTTATTGCTTAAAGGACTGACCTAAGATGCAGACTAGATGGGAAAACGGATTTCCAATGCGACGGAAACCTAAAGGATTGACCATAAATGTAAAATAGATGGGAAAACAGATTGCCAATGCGACGAATGCCTAAAGGACTGACCCTAAATCTAAAATAGATGAGCAAACAGATTGCCACTGCAACAGAGGCCTAAGGACTAACCCTAACTATCTCGGGGGATGATCAAAGATCAACCTTGCCTACGTTGAAGCTTAGAGATGACATAGTTCAGACAAGGTGAAAGACTGACAAGACTCAATGATGAATTTTTTGAAGATTTTCTGAGATTTTAACATGTTTTTGGATTTTTGTTGATTTGGATGTTTTGGATTTTTTGCATGATTTGGGAAGAGTACAAAAATATACACAAATCCGATCCAGCACCAGTTTCAAGGACATGCCCCCAACATTAAGCTATAGACTACTTCAAATAGGCAGGACAAACTAATCTTTGGAATATGACAAGTAGTACTATGGTGGAATATGATATGGGCACCAACCCAGGCTACGGTATGGATGCGAGCAGATAGGTTGACGAATGATGAATGAAATGTGATGGAATGGATGAGTGAGTTGTGTAGATCCTGGCAGATGGGGAGTGCTTTATTTACACTTGGTGGCTGTTTGCTAGGTTTTCACCAAGGTACTTGTCCAAAGTGCTATCAAAGTGGTTTTCACTAGAGGACGATTTTTTTCTTTGCTTTTTCAATCCATTTTTTGATTTTTTTTTTTTGTCACCAAGACACCTGTTTGCCAGGTTTTCATCAAGGTAACCATTTTTTCAGGACTTTTTCTGATTGTTTTTGTATTTTCTATTTCTATACCTTGCAAGTTCTTAGGCATAAAACTTTTTGAGATGACAACTGTTCATGGGCTCTTGAAGAGGTTCGCCCTCTAGTGTCAACAACTGATATGCCCTTGATTTATAGCTTGTAGTGATGATGAAAGGTCCCAAGCAGTTGGGCTCAAACTTTCCTTTGCTATCTAGGTTTGGCACATTCCTTTGTTTCTACTTTAGCACAAGGTCACTGACTTGGAAGGTGCGTTGCCTGATCTTCTTGTTGTAGCTTTGTTTTAGGTGATTTTGGTAGACCTGCAAATGATTTAAGGAATCCATGCATCGTTCATCCAGTAACTCCAGCTCATTCAGTCTTGTAACCCTGTATTCCTCATCTATGATGAGGTTTTGCAATGATATCCTCAGGGACGGGAGCTCGATCTCAATTGGGAGTATGGCTTTTGATCCGTAGACCAGGGAAAATGGGGTGGTGCCTGTTGGCATGCAGATGTTGGTGCGGTAGGCCCATAAGGCGGGGTTTAACTTCAGATGCCAATCATTACCAGAGTCATTGATTATTTTCTTAAGGATCTTTAGAATGGTTTTATTTGTAGCTTTTCCTTGGCCATTGCCTTGTGGGTAGTATGGGGTGGAAAAACGGTGTTGGATTTTGAATTTTTCACACAAGTTACAAACATCCTGGCTCTTGAAGGGTGTCCCATTATTAGAGATAATGGATTGGGGAACAACGTATCGGAAAATGAGATAGTTTAGGATGAACTTGGATATTTTCTTTTCGGTGATGTAGGTCATGGGAATTGCTTCAACCCACTTTGTGAAATATTTGGTGGCGGTGATAATGAACTTGTGGCCATTGGATGAGGTGGGTGATATTTTTCCTATGAGATCGAGCCCCCATTGGGAAAAGGGCCAAGGTGTAAGTATAGGATGTAATTCTTGAGCTGGTGCATGAATGAGGTCCCCATGTTGTTGGCACTATAGACACCTTCTGACAAAGTCATGTGCCTCTCTTTCAATTGTCGGCCAGTAGTACCCAATTCTCAACACCTTCTTAGCCAAGTTCATACCACTCGAATGAGAACAACAAGCGCCATTGTGTACCTCAATTAAAGAATTCAAGGCCTCCTTAGGTTTTAAGCAATGTAACAAGGTTCCATCAATACTTCTAGGAAAGAGGGTTTCTCCTAGGATGACAAATTGTAAGGACCTTTTGACAAAGGTTCGCTTTAGGTTCGGGGTAATGTCAGCTGGGATGATTCCTAATCTTAGGTAGGTGTAAATTTCATGGTACCAAACATCACTGGGACCAACGAGTTCACACGCATATTTTGATTCTGGTACCTCAAAAGTGGGTACGGGAAGCTGCTCTACCAGGAATTCATGTTTCGAGACGTTGTGAGGGATATCTAGCAAGGATTTGATTGTTGCCATTGCATCCACTGCTCTGTTGTTTGCCCTCGATATTTGCTCAAAGGTGATGTCGATGAATGATTCCTTGAGGCTTTCTACTACCTTTTTGTATGGTGTGAGCTTATCATCTTTAGTTTGGTATTCACCGTTGACTTGGTTAAGGATAAGCTGTGAGTCTCCATAAACCTTTAATGCCATGATTCGCCACTGTGCCACAATTTTGAGACCTATGGTTAACACCTCGTATTCTGCAATGTTGTTCATATAGGGGAATTCCAACTTATACGATCTTGGTATATAGTCCCCTTGGGGGGTGATGAAGAACACACCGGCTCTTGATCCATGTTGCGTGTGGGAGCCATCAAAATATAGTTTCCAATGATCGACTGCTCTGAGATTGAAAAGGGACTCATCTGGGAACTCTGATATGAGCGGGTTGTCTTCATATATTGGAGCCTTTGCTAGCTGATCTAGAATGAATTGTACTTTGATCACATTTCACTCGACATACTCAATATCATGTTTAGATAGTATCATCACCCATTTAGCCATTCTTCCTATAAGCATTGCTTTTGACAATAGATATTTGATGGGGTCTATCTTGGCAATTAGCTTAATTTGATGAGCTAGCATGTAGTATATGAATTTATGTGCTGCAAACACCACTGCTAGGCAAGCTTTTTCTATTGATGTGTAATTGAGCTCATGCCCCACCATTGTTCTTCTGATATAGTAAATGGATCGCTCGGTTCCCTTTTCATCATGTTGGGATAAAAGGGCACCAAGGGTGGCTGTCGTTGCTGAGATGTATAGAATCAATGGTTTCCCTATGATCGGTGGCATCAGCACAGGTGGTGTAAGTAGATATTATTTCATTTTGTTGAATGCTTTTTCGCACTTGTTGTCCCACCTGAATGCTACTCCCTTGTGGAGTAGGTGTGAATAGGCAATCTGCTTATCTGCCAGTTGTGCTATAAATCTTTGGATGGACTAGAGTCTTCCTTGTAATCCTCTGAGTTGCTTTAGTGTTCTTGGTGCTCCCATATCAAGGATTTCTTTTACTTTTGCAGGATCCACCTCTATCCCTCTCATTGAAACTATGTTCCCCCATAGATTTCCTAATTGCACCCCAAAGACACATTTATTTGGGTTGAGCCTGACTTTGTATTTTTCCAGCCTATCAAAAATTGCACTTAAGGTCGCTATGTGATCCTGCCTTTTCTTTGATTTAGCCAATATGTCATTCACATAATCTTCGATAGTTTTGTGGATCATGTCATGAAATATCAGAGTCATGGCTCTCTGGTATGTAGCTCCTGCATTCTTTAGCCCAAATGGCATCACATTCTAGCAGTAGGTGCCCTAAGGACATGTAAAGGCTATCTTATGCTGGTCCTCTTTTGCGATCATTATTTGATTGTACCCCGAGAAACCATCCATTAGGGACAACATCTCATGTCCGACCGTGATGTCCACTATCATGTTAATGTTGGGTAGTGGAAAATCATCCTTAGGAAATGCTTTGTTTAGATCTCTAAAGTCCGTGTAGATGCAGATTCCCCCATTCGGTTTTGAGACTGACACAAGGTTAGATACCCACTCTAGATAGTCGATCGGGCATATGAAGCCAATGTCTAAGAGTTTTTGTAATTCTATCTTTACGAGCAAAGCTATCTGTGGGTGCATCTTTCTTAACTTCTATCTAACTGGTTTCGCTCTAGTGTAAACAACCAAATGATGAACCACCACCTCAGGATCCAAACCTGGCATGTTAGCATGGGTCCATGCAAAGTTTACCTTTCTTTCTTTCAGGAATGCTGTTAACAGTTCTTGTTCCTCTGTCAGGAGAGACTCGGCGTAGAAAGTGATTTGCAGTTCTGTTTCGATTCCCAAGTTTATAGGATTGCACCACTCTGCCAGGACTATTGACTTTTCTTGATGTAGAGCAGTAGAGGGGAGATTGAATCCTTCATCCTCCGATGCCTCATAGAGGTTTTCACCATTGGATGCATCCTTTATTTTTACTATTTTATGGTTAGAGAGTGCCACAATGTGGTTTTCACTCCCTGACCCCGAGCTTATTCTCGATATTTTCCTTTTGCAACTGAGGGACTCAATCATCTCCCCATAATATGCCTAGGTGTCTAATGTGATGTTGAAGCCTACCTTGTGATCCCCACATGGAAGTGTATCCCTTAGTCCCATGAATTCTGAGAGCGCCTCATCATTTTCAAATGAGTCTAGAATGGGCGGTCCTCGTTGATCATAATCGATGAGTTGCGGGTGTAATAAGGTGATTTGGTGGGTTTAGTGGTTTGAATCAGCTATGGAGGCACTAATCATTAACATGGTGGAATCTTCAAAGAGCCTAGGGAGACCTACTATGGTATCATCATCATCACTACTAGCACAAACATCGGTGACGTCAAAGGTGAAGTTATCAAGTGAGATACCTAGGAATATAGGTGGTCTAGGAGTAGTTGTTGTCATTTGAGGAGAGGACTTGACTGCCCTACTGGGAGTACCTCTGCCACATATGGTTATACTCAGAGGAGTATACCCAAGGCCAAGGTTCCACATTCTTCTTTCTACGATGATGGGCTCCAGCTGTCCATCACTATTTTTTCCAAGGCTTTCGTTCCTGTTATAGCCCATACCAAACATCATTTGCAGTCCTCTACTAGTTTCATCCATGGGTAGGGTGGGGGTGGGTCTTTCATATTGGTATACTGTGTTTGAGATGTCTCCTTCATCCACATTTTCTTGACTGAGATCCCCCCAATGAAGGAATCTAGAAGGGTTTGCACTAATAGTGTGGACAGGTGTTTCAGTTGGCTGAGGTTGTCCATGCAACCTAGGAGATTGTGTTAACTCTCCTAAAACAAATGCATTCCTTTTCATTCTGTAGTCGCCGCATCCATTATCCTGGATCATGTTTTTGATTTCAGATATCTCAGGGATGGCAGGTGTCTCTGTCGCAAAGGTGGAAGCGAGGTTGGCTAGGTTGATGTATGAAGTGGATGGGCCTTCATCATTTTTGGTACTTGGGGGATCTCATAAAACTTGGCTTCCAAGTTTTTGCAGTAGGCGAAAGGTTCAGTATCCCCATATATAGTGACCTCTTCATCTTGGTGTGAGAACTTGATACATTGGTGATACGTCGAGGCCATTTCCTTCATTCCGTGGATCCACGGATGTTTGAGGAGGATGTTATATGGTAGGTCGAGGCCGAGGACCTGACAGGTGGTCTCCATAGTTGTCGGTCCCACTTGGATTGGGATTTTGATAGTGCCCTGAGACACTCTTTCTTGATCATCATACGCCCTTATCATGATGCTTTTGTTCTTATTAATGGAATCCTCGGTGAATCCCAATTTCTTTATGAGATTTAGAGAACAAATGTTAAGGCCTGCACCTCCATCCACCAGGACTCTTTTGACTTTCTTTTTATGGACGAGCACTTGAAGGTGGAGTGCACGGTTATGAGATGGCTGCGGGGGGAAATCTTGGTCAGAGAATGTAATGAGGTTTGGGGTAACGATGTTACCCACCATAGCCTGGAACTGCTCTATGTTAATGGTGGCAGAGATGGTGGACACAACTAATGCTTCATCAAGGATCTTCCTATGGGTGGCGGAAATTTTCAATAGTTCCATGATGGAAATTTGGGCGGGGGTTCTTTTCAGCTAGTCAATGACATTGTAGTCATAGGGGATGGCTTTTGTATTAGAAATGGGGGTCTTAGCTGCTGCCCCGACAATGGTAACCTTTCTGCCACTTGTGGTGACCCCACAGTCATTGTTGGCTCCTTTGACATTTATGACTATGACCATTCATCGACACATCTGACTATTTCCTCATACACTAGATTGACACTAGCATATTTTTTCTTGCCTTTATTGTTTCCCCTGATTATTTCCTTGGTTGTGGTTCGACATCAAATTTGTGTATATTTTCAAGTCTTGGTTTCTGGTTGGTTGCTCGATATTGATAATCTTATCCTCAATGAGCTCTTGGATGATGTTCTTTAGCCTCATGCAATTGGCGGTGGTTTGTCCTTTGACCTTATGAAAGTCACAAAGGAGATTTTCATTATACCATGGCGGCTTGTTCATGGGTTCCGCGTATTGCTCAGAGTTAGAGACTTTGATCAGGTTTTCCTTGACCAATTTCTTCATGATGGACTCAATAGATTCACCAAGATCCATGAACTTCCTCTTGGGGGGATATTTTCCTTAGGGAGGTGGTCCTCCTTGATTACCCAAGTTATTGATTTGATTGGTGGGAGGTGGTTTTTGTTGTGCTACTACCGCATTAGTCTACACATTGTTGTGATTGTGATTTTGTGGTTGATGATGGGTTTGGATGTTCTGCTTAGGGGTACTGATGATCACTTTAGCATTGACCATGCCATCATTTGTGATATTTTTGTTCCTTGACCATGTTTGAGGCATATCATTATAGTTGTTAGACAAGCGGTTATCCTGTGGTGGAGTGAATATTGATGCACCTTCTCGTGCAGTAAGGGCTGTTTCGATGTTGAGCACCTTTGGGATCAGTTGGTCATAGGATGTGATGCATTGCATTTTCAAGTAGAATGCCAAGTTTTCATCTAGATTGGATATGATGGTGCAAACTTGTTGTTCTTCTAGCATGGTCCACTTGCTCTAATTGGCCTTGGATTGCCATCTTTGCAAGAAGGATGCGAATAGCTCTCCTTTTCTCTGCTTGAGTGTTGATAGTTCTTCCAAACTAACATCCACACCCATGTTGAAAGCATAATTCTTAAGGAAAGCTTCCATGATTTCCTCGAATGTTTTAATGCTCATGGGTAGGCTAGAAAACCATTCCATGGCTGGACCAGTCAGACTACGAGGGAAGAGTTGCATTAGATAAGTGTCATCGTATGCAACCTCCATGCAATGCACCTAAAATTCCTTGACATGGTTTTCAGGGTTACCCGTTCCATTCAACTTGTCAAATTTGGGGATCTCGAATCCCTTTGGGAACGGTATCATGGTGAGACTTCTGTCAAAAGGATAAGGGCACAAGTTGTCGGATGTTCTTGTTGTTTTTCCTACTTGTAATTCCAACACTTGTTGTGAGAGCAATTTGATTTGTCTTGCGACATCCTTGCTTGGGTCGGGAGGTGGAATGAATGAGTTGTGAGGTGTTTGAGGTGTTTGATGGGTGGGAGGAGTACTAGTGGGCGTTTGCTGTAAGCTCTGTTGTGCGTTCAAAGCCTGTTGGTATGCCTGCATTTGTGCCAAAAATGTTTGTTGTTGATCTTGCTGCTATTGTTCCAACAACGCTTGTTGCTAGTCCATCTGTTGTTGTTCCCATGAAGCCTGCTCTTGGTCAAGCTGCTATTGTGCTATCAAAGTTTGTTGTTGCACCAACAAAGCTTGTTGTTGGTCGAATTGCTATTGTGCCAACAAAGCTTGTTGTTTGGCTTGTTGTTGTGCCTGAAAGTCTTGCAAGGCTTTTTGGTAAGCTTGCAGATGGATTGCTTGTAGTTGCGCTTGGTATTGGGCTTGTTCCTGTTGTTGGGTTTGTGCTTATTCTTGAGCTATAACTTGGGCTTGAGCTTGTGCTTGTGCTTGTGCTTGTGCTTGAGTTTGGGCTTGAGCGAGAGCTTGTGCTTGTGCTTGTGCTTGAGCTTGCACTTGGGCTTGTGCTTGTGCTTGGGCGTGTGCTTGCTACTTTTGCTTGAGTACTCTTTGTTGGTTGGCCTTTTGAAGAGTTTGGATTAGAGTGGTGAATGAATTTACCATGTTGGCTTTTGGTGGGATTGGTGGTGGAATGGGAATCATGCCAACCATTGTGACAAGTGAGAGGGTTATGGTGGTGGTTGGGATTTGGGTTGTTGGAGGGGTGGTTGAGATGCTTGGTCCTTGAGAGGGTATGCTTTGGGATATTTGAGGACTGATTAATGTATTTGTCGTAGTGGCTTGAATGGTTACCACTTGTTGTTGTGATGTTGTGGGCAAAAAGAGGGAATTTGATGTGATGTTCATATTGCCCAGTTCTAAGAAACTATCAGTGTTTAGGGGGGGAAAACCCAATTTGAGAGGTGATGTGGTTGTGAGTGGAAATGGGGAAAGAGATGGTATGCTACCTTGGAAAGAAAAAGGATTAGCAACATCGGTTGTTCCAAACAAACCACCTTCTCCTTGCGGTAGAGAAGCTTATATGTTTGATTGACAGGCTGGTGAGGCATGGAATGAAGATGAACCAACAAGATTATGGAATGTGAGTGGGACATATTGGTGAATGGATTTACCGAGATAGAATTATTTGGTGTGGTGGTGACAACCACCTCTTTGTTGGCCACAAGGCGATTCTTTTGCAACTCTTGAAACATAGCACTTCCTTTGTTCACAATTGGTGAGGTTGGTGTGATGGCCAAGGTGGTGTGAGGCATTTCTTGATTGATATTTGATATAGGGGATGCATCTATAAGAGGCATGTCCATACTAGTACTTGCGTCAAGGTCAGAAGGGAATTGGACCCCTCCTTCCGCTAACGTGTTTAAGTATTTGAACATGGCACTTACAATTTTGTGGTTCTCTGGATTTTGAACCATTTTTATCATTTCAGATTGTGTCATCCCCATATCCTCGTTCATGATGTCCTCTTCATAACTCTCCTCTTGAGTATTTTGTGATGGCAAAGAAGAGTTACTTGGAGGATTGCTTGATCTCACAAGGTTTATTTAAGAGGTTACTTGACTCATGTCAATGGAAGTTGATATTTCGTTGATATTTTCCATGTTCTTCTTCTATTGTGATCTTGTTTGAACCATAAAAAATAGGGATTGTTTGATCCTAACCTTTTAGGCTCAAAAGGGAAGAACTAGGGAAGTCAAAGATCAAAGGGGGTGGTAATGATGATGGGATAAATGGATGAAGTGAGTGAGTGAAACCTTTTGGAGAACCTTTGAAGGGTTATGCTAAACTTGTTAGGACTTAGATTGATTGTGATGGTTTGACCATGTGTATTGAGTCAAACAAGATTGTAGTGAAGTTGTAGTCCCTAGGAAGTTGTGTTATCCTAGGGGAACTTGCACAAGAAGATGAATTGACTAAGTGTGTTAAGTCAATGTGATTGTGAACTAGTAGACCTTAGGAAGTTGTGTTATCCTAGAGGTAAATTCATCCAAGAGTTTTGACTATTTTGGTTAGGTGTGCTAAGCCAAGATAGGGTGATGTTGGTTTAGCCCTTTATGTTTGGCATGAGTGATTTTTCTAGAGTTCAAAAAAGGTTTGTTGATGGGATGAGATTTGGTTTGATGGAGAGATGGATGAGGATGACAAATTTGATCTTAGACTTGAACCTGGACACAACTCTCTTTACAAAACCTCGGTGTTGAAGAACACACTAGACTTCTTATGGGAGGAAAGGAAACCTTTCAAAAAGTTCAAGATTTTGTTGATAGTAGAACGCATACAAAATTGGATTATTCCTTGAAGCCTTTTTATAGAAGTTGTATACTATTCTTTCTCTGACTTCAAGAAGCATTTCAAGGTGTTGTTCATGGGCTTTTAGAATTATCCTTTTGAACCTTGGTTCTGGAATCTTGACCTTTCGGGAAATAATTTGGAGCAGCACATATGAGGTTCAATTTTGTCCTTTTTATCTTGGCTTAATGACTTATTTTTACCAAAGACACTTGCTTGCTTATGTTTCAAACTATATGTCTAATGTCCCACTTTCTTTCTCATCCCACAAGGTCCATTGTGTGGAAATCAAGGAAAATAGGGCAAAAGTTACCTATGTTTAACCTTATTGAAAAAAAATGACAATAGAATCCATGCACTTAGAAACCTCTAAGGATATGATCCCTAGGGAAAGCAAGAGTGCCTAAATTCATCAAAGGTATTTGTTTCCTACAATGGGTTTGAAATTCAAAGTTCTTTGTGAATGTTCGTTTTGCAAATTTTATCGAGAACCAAGCAATGTGTTTTCCACTTCCAAGCACTTTTTACAACCCTAGGATGATGAAATAATATTCTGTTGGGTTCCCACTTGGACGAATCTAGCTACACATATTTTGTGCCAATGGCTAAAGGCTTGACCACACTGGCTCCCCTCCAAGACACACACTTCTCGGGTCAGCCAAGCATTAGTACCCATGAATCTCCCATGGCATACTTTCCATTTCTACAACAAAACCGTATGTATAACGTGGGGCGGCTTCAAAGGACATGAACTTTTGCACCAACAAAATAGATAAGGTTTTGGCCTTTTTCTAAACAAAGGGTTTTAATTCAGGCATTCCGTTCATGAGGGATTATCCAACATCGACAAGAGTCCATTTTTGTCCATCTTGTCAAAATAATCCTCGTGATTCTTGAACTTTCCTCAAGAATCCACACTTATATACCGGTTGGAAGTCACTTGGCTTTAGCATGTTCCTGGTTGGGTCATTCCCTTGGGTGATTACTTTTTCCCACAAGGAAGCCCCTCTAAGATAAACAAAAGTGAGTAAACATATTCGTAGTTCGATCGACCTTCATTTAGAAACAAAGGGAGAACACTCACAATAAGTTTACTCACACTCGCATGTTTTGTTCAATTGTTAGGTACTCAAATTGAAATGTGGAGGCAATCTTTTATGCAAGTTAGTGTCACTAAAAAGACTTTTGATTCTCAAGATCGCCGTGAGGTGCGAGAGAAGCGCATATGCCTTTTCAAATGACAATACTTTGCAAAAAAGATTACAAGACACAAAGAACACATGTTTATTTTATATTCCTCAAAGCAATAATGACTTCTTTTTAAGCACCAAAGGAAATGTGAGATTGCTTTGTTCAATTGTTATCCTTTAAAAAAAATCTAGTATGTTTGTCTAAGGTTATTTTTAGCCCCTTGGCAACTTTTGGAAAGAAATTTGATTGTTTATTTTAGAACCCAAAAGAAGTTTTAGTGTTCCTAAGGCAAATGAAATTAACAAATTCCTTTTAAACAAGAATCTAAAAATCCTTAAAGAGTGTTGAAGAACACTTTAGTGTTTAAGAACACTTTGTAAAAAATGAGCATGGTGCCATAACGAATCTCCTACTTTGCTTGAAAAAGGAAGTTTTCTTGTTCTTTTTAAACCCAAAGTAAATCTCGTGTTTCTAAGGCCAAAGATATTAACAAATTTCTCTTAACAAGCAGAATTTTAAAATCCTCCAAAATTGTTGAAGAACACTTTAGTGTTTAAAAACACTTTTTCTTACATGATGAGCTTCTTCCCTTGCTTTTTTCTTGCTCCAACTTGCAAAATGACAGAAAACCAGAGAGCAAAAAGATAACAAAAAGGGTCAAGAATTAAAAAATCAAAAATTTAAAAAGCACATGTCAATTTTAGATCTCACTATTTTTCCGCGGTGCAGTTTGTAGAAGTGGCACAGTTTGGGTGAAAGCGACACTATATAGCGTCACGCGGTAGACTATGGGTGGCGCTCTACAGAAACAGAGAGTGAAAAAGTGGCACGATATGGGTAAGCGGCCCTGTTTGAAATTTTAATTTTTTTAGGCGGGAAAGCTGGAACGGCGGAGTTTGGAGGAAACGTGGTGCGATATGGTGCCGCAGAAATGAACATGGTGGAGTTAGGAAATTTAAAAAATGACAGGTGGAAAGAAAAAAGCGGTGAGGTTTAGAAATTAAGCGCGGGTCAGTATGGCACCACTTTCATGAAAGCGGTGAAGTATTGCGCCGCGCCTACGAGAGTGGCCCAATATGACATCGTGCGACTATTTTCTTGTGACCTGTGAGAAAATGTTAGAAAAAATGCAGAAATTTTTAAAAACTTGATTAATTTCTTGAGTCGCCCTCCTTCTAGCACTAAAATGTGAACCCCTAAACCTGCAAATGCACAAGAGCAAAAAACATGTTAGGTTGTTAGATCAAATGCATGCAAACAAGTATGAGAGATTCCCCATGAAATCCATCTATTCAAACTAAAATTAGGAAATGAAGAACACAATACAAGAAATAAAGTTAAATCCTAATTAAGCTAATAAATTAGTGATCCCATTGGGGAATTGGTGCCAATGAAGTGTTACAATTGTCCCTTTCCCAATTCCTAAGTTGCAATGTTGAGTGATTGAACAATGGTCAAATCTCCCAAAGAGATTTGAGCATAACCTTGTTACAATATTTTGAAGATGATGAATGATTGAATGAAATGGGAAAAATTAGCTCTCCATATGAAGAGAGTAACTTTGCATGAAGATTGTGGATAAGAAATGAGGAGAGAAACCTCTAATTTATAACTTTCAATTTGGAAGAGAAAGTGAGATTTGAGCAATGTGGGACTAACTTTCAACCCAATGGTTGAGTGCCACATGTCATGATGTGAATGGTTAGTGGTTGTGCACATTTTGGACAAAGTGCCAATAAATGCATTTATTTTGAATTTGAAATTGTGAAATGACTTGTTGAAGAGGGAAGGGAAATGAAGTTAATGTCACCTGGATCAAGGCCAAAGACATGTAAGAGGCCTTAAATGCCTTGTTGGGAGGACCAAGTACACTTGGCCTTTTTGAATTCAAATGAGGGAATATTCCCTTTTCATGCCAAGTGAGGGAAAATAGAGAATTAAATAAATCAAAGTAATTGATTTATTGTGCAACTTGCATTCTCTAGAGGATTTTAATGAGAGGGATTAACTTAATCATGGTTTTGATTAATTTAATGAAGAATTGGATGATGTGACAATTTAGACTTAAATTCATGAATTGATTTAAATCAGAATTTAGAGGAAATGATTTATTAAATATGTTAGATTAAATCAAATAAGGTTTAATTTATTTAATTTACTAAGAGGACTTTAGAGAATTTAATCAAATAAAATGATTTATTTAATTAAACCAAAATGTAAGGTTAATTAAATTAAATTGATTAATTTAATCAAAGGAGGTAATAGACCTAATCAGATGAATAATGATTCATTAGATTAAGAGATAGAATTACGATGAAATGTCTAAAGTGTGATTCTGGAGGAAATGATGTTAGTGATTGGGATCAAGCGTGCCAAAATGAAACTGTACATTTTCCATGTCTACAGACACATTGGGATGTTGTGAAAAGAGTGTTTAGATATATGAGAGGTACCTCAGAATGTGCTTTGTGCTACCATGGCAATTTGGTTGGATCACAGAGAACTCTCAGCATTCATGGATATGTGGACTCTGATTGGGTAGGGGACATTGATAGAAGAAGACCCACCAATGGATATACTTTCATGTTGAATGGTGGTGCAGTCAGTTGGATGAGCAAGCGACAAGCTGTCATCGCTTTGTCCATGATGGAGGTAGGAGACATGGTAGTGAATCATGCCTACAAAGAAGCTATTTGGCTCAATCATTTGTGCTCTGATATTGGTTTTGATCCAGGGTAGATCACTATTTGTTGCGACAATCAGAGTGCCATTTGTTTGGAAAAAAATCAATCTTTCCATGCCAGGATGGAGCATATCGATGTGCAGTATCACTTCGTGAGATATATGGTGGAGGATGGAAAGGTCTCTTTAGAGAAGGTGGATACTCTGAAGAATGTTTTTGATGCATTGACAAATCCAGTGAGCACGGAAAATTTCAGATGGTGTGCAGGTTTGATGGGCCTTGGGGCCTTTGACCATCAATAAATTCAAAGTCTGGAGGAAGCCAATAAAATATTCGTCAAGTGGGAGCTTGTTGGAAAATGTGCCTCAATTTTACTGGCTTGGACCTCTAAGAAAGGCTTGACGTATTTATGACTTATCGCTTTACCATGGAGTCCTCATTTGGTCATTTCGATCTTTGGTCGCTGAGACTCAGTCTGATCGATGAGACTCCAAGGGTTGTCACAATGATGGGCGTGGAGTTGGTGAAATTTTGTTTGCTTTTCCTTCGTCGGCGAAGTGGTCATTCATCAGTAAGAGGCAATGCTAAGCTCCATCGATGTGCCGAAGACTTAAATCAATGGTTGTGCTTGATCGCATCCGACGGTGCTGGCTGCATTCCGTGACATCCTAATACAAGTATAGTCAAAAACCTTTTCATTGAGCGGAATTACTTCAGCGCTTGACGCGTGGTGGTTTCCTAAAGTGGTGAGCGCAGTGAAGGAAGGTGGGTCCCTTGAGTTACTTCATGCAAAGGGTTTTCCAGCCGTGGACACTTGTCAGTGCCTCAGGAGTTCCCTGGGAATATAGCAGATGCCACTAGAGATTCCCCAAAGGAGCAGCAGCAACTTCCATGTAAGCCAAGCGGAGTGCGTAGGTGGTGGACACGTGGCTGCCTCAGAAGCTCATTCTGGGCTGGCTCAAGGGAATCTTAGAGATTCCCTCCTAGATTCCCTGGAACGTCCATCAGTGGTGGACGCGTGGCATGTGGGACCCTATAAATCTAGCAGATAGTGTTTTGGTGATAGCGGATTTTGATTTCCCTAGAATGCGATGGAATGGCTAGCGATAGCAAAGGGATTTCGATCAAGCAACAAAGTGAATAGTAGTGCGACACATGGCGATCTTTCATTGGTTTTTCTTGCACCGTTGTTGCAAAATAACATTTATTGCTAGAGGTTGGATTGGTGAAAAGCGATATATTATGCAATCTTTTTGAGATTGGATTTTGGTGGTTGACAGAGACCAAAAATGGTTTTTTCTCTGCAATGAATTTATTGCAGGAGTGGCTTGATGTAGGATTAATTTTTTTCCAAACACACAAATCCTTTTTAATTTTTTAAAGTTAGGAATCTTACACTGATGATGGACAAAAGTTATTTAAGAGCCCCCATCACCATCATGGCATGATGGTTTTGGATTTGTTGATGTAGCACTAGATACAACACAAGATCTTTAGGTTTAAATTGTGAACTTTTATACTCTCCCATAAAGGAGGGTGTAAAATCTAATGAACCTGAATCAACACCAAAACATGTGTTTGGAGATGAAGCAATATCATGACTATTATTTGTATTTGTCTTAGGAGAGTTTTGCTTGATGACATTGATATTAAGTGAAGGTTTCTTTGATGCATTTGTGATTGTCAAAGGATAGTAACCAAGACCTCTTGTTGTTTCTTGTATGTTCAACTCTATAGGGAAACAATTACCTTGTTCTTTTATACCACATCCCTTTCCATTATAACCTAATTGTTTCGAGAGTTGATAACCTCATTCATAAAGAGCTTGGACATTTCTTTCACAAAAGGTGGTTTTTCATAATTAGTTTCATCATAAGTGGATACATAATTTTTGTTTTACTTGTTGGTAGAATTTGTGGATTTTGGGGTTTTTGATGTTTCAATGATAGGTTGTGTTGATACTATTGCAAATTCTTT
The DNA here is from genome assembly GCA_007115665.2 of Sequoiadendron giganteum. NCBI lineage: Eukaryota > Viridiplantae > Streptophyta > Pinopsida > Cupressales > Cupressaceae > Sequoiadendron > Sequoiadendron giganteum. The sequence goes on along the minus strand of CM021107.1, from coordinate 446,109,357 downwards.
CTCTTTTTCTGATTTTGAAGGTAAAATATTGTATTCTCTCATAAATGTAGGTGTGAAATCTAACGATCCCCACTCATCATCCAACAACTTTGTCACAGGTGAAATACACTAATCTTTATCTTCAATTTGTAGAGGTTCCACTTTTGAAGTTGGTATCAATGTTCTAAAAGGGATCTTCATTCCTATTTTAGTTTGTAAATAATTTTTAAATTTTGGATTACTTTTTATCGTGTAAACCTTATTGTTGTATGTGTATTTCATTAAATGATGAAGTGTTGAAGGAACTCCTTTCATCTCATGAATCCATGGTCTACCCAAGAGAATATTGTATGAAAGGTCATGTGGAATAACATGGATGGGAGTTTTCAACACAACCTTACAAACTTTAACAGGTATCATTATTACACCAAGTGGTTGTTTCCCACATTGTCAAAACCATGGATAGACAAGGAATCTAGTTGAATTTTAGTATTATATGCTCCAATTCTATCCAAAATATTTACACTGCAAATATTAAGCCTCAAACCATTGTCAATAAGGGTATGTCTAATCCCAACCCTATTAATAATAGCCATTATCATCAAAGCATCATTTTATTTTTACATTTCCAAAGGGGGTAATTCTTTTTGATGAAATAAAATGTCCATAATAGCTTCATTCATGACTTTAAGTAAAGTTTCTACATCTTTTGATTGCACACTAAGAGGGACAACAACTTTTTGCAAATTATTTTGAATGATTCCATCATAAAAAGGTGATGTTTGAATCAAATCTCACAAATAAATATTAACAAGAGTGTTACCAAGTTGTTCCACAAGATCATACTCCTAACCACTATGCAGAGGAACATCAGGTGCAAGTGGAAGGTATGGTTGAGGCAATGAGATGGAAGTTGGAAAATTTTTTGGTTGCTTGTTACTTCTAGTGTTATATGTGTGAGCAACTACATAATAACTTGGCTGTTGCGACACATGATTACTAGTCAATTATTTTGCAAAGTTTCTTAGATATGGCTAGGGTGTTTAGGAGGTCCTATAATGAGAGGTGGCTTAGGCTGTCCAATAATTAGAGGAATTTTAGGAGGTCCAATAATTAAAGGGGTCTTAGGGGGTCCAACAATTAAAGGAGTTTTAGGAGTTCCAATAATTAAAGGATATCTAATAGCCCATTGTGCATTCATAACCGCGGCTGAGTTAACTAATTGTTGATGATCTTCTATTGAGGGGGGATCTAATTAAAACTTAGGATCTCCATCTATGCAATCCATCTAAATAAATTTTATTTTGAAAGAAATGTATCAATGATGTCATCATCTTATCCTACAATATATTTTCAAGTGATAGAAGTGTTGGGAGGGGAAAAAAAAGATTCTCATTATTCTCAATGATTGAATCCTCTAACATAAAGATACCTTCTTCACAAGTAGTTGAGGTATCAGGAGAGGAACAACTATGATTTTCCATGATTGCATCCTCTTGCACCAAATCCTTCTCCCAAGTAGGAGAAATATTGGGAGAAGAACTAACATGCTTGTAATGTCTTCATTTTGTTCCTTAGATTATTCTCACAGGAAAAAAAAATATAATTATGCAAGCCATGTGTTACCATATCAAAACATCTTAAAAAAGTAAATATGTTACTAATAGCCTTATGGATTGAATGATCAGAATGAAATAGATCTGAAAATAAAATTACAAAATAGAAACCAGACCTAAACAAAGGATAGACTCAAGGATTTGCACATAAAATTTTATCTCAAAATTATTGGACAAGGGCACCTAGGGTGCCTATGTCTTGCATAGGGTTTTACATACTTGAAAATTTGACTATGTATAATACTATTCAAGGATCTCAGGTTTGTTTGCAGATAAGTCGAAAAAAAAAATAAAAAAATTCTAGAATTTGCCCAGTTTATGATTATGTAACTCACAATCCAAGTGTGCAATAATTTGCAAAATTTGAAGCTTGATAGAAGAAAATTGTAGATACAATTTCAAAATTTATGATGTAAGATTTGAATGATTCTAATATGTCTAAATCTGAAAATGATGATGATAATTCCCTTTTGAAACAACACAATGCAAATTTTCACCTTTCTAGCTATATGCAAGATACATAAATGCATTAAATTACACTTTTAGTAACGTGCCCATTGTTCTACCCATTATTTTTACTATGTTTTACTCAATTTTTAAAGTTAAAGCTAATAACACTATGAGCCATAAATTTTTTCCTTTTCACATGAATTAATAGATGCACATTTGAAATATAACCATTCCAAACTTTCCCATTGCATAACATAAAACCATTTCAATAATTCAAGTAACACTTTCATATCACATAATTGCATGATAATATTTCTCATTTACAAATCCTCAATAAGAATAGAGTTACATGTTTACATGCATAACTTCTGTGAGCTCAATGATAAATACACATAAACAAAGTATAATGGTCTAGATGTCCCCAATGTTGGTGCATAGATACTAGATGTTCCCATCATTTGGTGCATGATTCTAGGTGTCCCCAAACTGGTGCTACATCTTCAAATACTAATCACCAACTGTATGAGGGAGAGAATCACTCAAGCGCTTTTTTGCCAACCATGGACTTACTATGGTCCCCCGCACATCTACCAAACATGGTAAGATGGCCCTACCCTTTGATGAAGAGATTGGTTTGGTAACACCATAATCATTACCTTCTTGAGGATAGTGTTGTGTCCTACAAATCTAGAGATACCACACCTTGGTTTCCCTACCTAGATTTCAATCATAGAATATAGTGAAATGACAGTGTAATCAATGGCTACTTACACTACTTTGGCCAAATAATTCAACACCCAGTACTTTTATTGAGAGTCATTTGTCCATCCACTCCTAAGCTTTATTTGGTACTTACCATAAACATAACACACATTTACACTAAGGTGATAACATAATAAAATATTCAAAAAGGTTATTCTCTTAACCATGGATTACCCTAATCCTAGGAATACCCAAGTCTATAATAAACTTATTAACTAGGTTACACCCTTACCCATGAATTTTACTTACCTTGGGTATAACCATGCTAACCATACATGTATACACTCTAGTGTCTAGATAGGTTACCCCCTTTCCCATGGATTTCACTAACCCTTGGAATAACCCTATTAACCTCTTAAATTGAAATAATCATAAAATTACTATACGATAACAACAGATTCCTTCACATGCATTATCTAAATAGACTTAACAAACTAGTATAGTTGTAACAAAATTTAAGCCACACATATTCAAAAATATATAAATGTAATCCCAACGATAGGGTTCACTAATTTGAGACTCAATCAAGAATCACACAAGCATATTCCATTCTAGGAATTAACTATGTTTATAATAACATGCATACCATGCATTCATAGATTATTCCAAAGCTAAGAAACAACTAGATCATAAAAACAAGCATAACATGCATAAAACAGTTTTTCCGAACAAAGGAATTATATTCAAATAACCTTTCAAACATAAGAAAATGAAGAATAGAAATCAGCATGCTTGGATATAAGTTCCAACTTGAAAATGTTTCCTTCCAACCTTAACCTTCACCTTCACAAATGGTACTTCTCCAAAGCTCAACTAATTCCAACCACTAGCCTCTTACAAATTATTTCAATAATATAATTGCAAAGCAACTCACTAAATCTCAAGCTTTCTAGCTCACTTGTATAGAAAATACAACAAAATAATAATGAAGAAATCAGAATGAGAAGAGTAAAAAATGATAGGAAGAGCACCTCTATGTATACTAAAATTTGAGCAATCAAAGGCTACAAACTAGCTAGCAATTATGTCACCTTTCTACTCACATGCAATGACTCAATTGATTAACTTACAAATTTGCAACACAACATTCCATAATCTTCTAATGGATGAGTCGACCTCTTTATGAGAGACAACATGACTCTTTTACTAATTCAAGGGATAGAAAAGGCAAGCTACAAGTTTTCTAATTAGTTTGCAAGTCAAATACCCTCTCATATTCCTACCAACACTTCATTGATTGAGTTTAACATTTATCCAAATGTTGTACCTATAAATGGCATGGGTTTTAGACTTCTTATTTGCTTCAAACTTGGTGCCACATATTCACAACTTAGCACCCCAAAAGATAGTGTTTACAAGACTTATTCTTATTTTCTAGAATATGCATTTAATCTCATTGCAATGTAGAAACTATCTTCCTCCTTTCATACGTGGTAAATAAGTCTACATTTCAGGTAAGTGCACCAAGCTGTGACACAAAAATGGCTCTTAAGATGCCACTTTTTTTTTGAAATCAGTAGTCTAATGTGCACGAGAAAATTAAGATAGTTATGCTCAAAATTTGAAGACACAACAAGAACAAGAGTTGAAGAGCTCTGAGTCTAGTTTCTAAGCTACTATTTTTTTTTTGAAAATAACGAAGATTAAGGGTTTCAAAAAGGGGGGGGGTAATAGGTCATTTTTTAATCAAAAAATAGCATATCATCTGAGGGCCCCCCCTTTTTCATTAACTTTTTTTTAGAATTTCAAAAATCCAAACGGTGAGAAATTAGGTAACACCATGTAGTTTATCCCTATTTTTTTGGTTTTTTTTTAATGAATATATAATATTTTATGAATTTTTGAAGTGGAGAAATCTTGAAAAGTTGAAATTTGAGCATGCTCCCCCATAAGTTTTTTGAAAACTAATCGAAAATCGATTTTTCTTTTTAATCATGTGTAGAATGGAGTGTAGTTTAAAAAAATGTAATTTATTTAAAGATTTGATGAATGAGTAAAAATCTATTCTAAAACTAGCACATGTTGGTTTTTAACAAAACATAGAGGCAATAACAAGAGAGAGCCTAACATCATCACAATTTTTTTATAAACTTGCATTAAAAGACATACAAATGAGACGGTTAGCACGACTAAAAATATGTGAAAATTTGGTACCCTTTTGAGAAAATCACGTCCATAAGTAGCTTATTTGTCAAGCGCCAAAATTGGTGCCTGCCAAATGAGTTGCATTGACAAGAAACTAACTTTGCTTTCTCTTTTTGTCTCTCTCCACCACTTTTGATAGCATTTAGAGTTCACATGTTATGATCATTGATGGATAGTTGAGGTTTTATCTTTCACTCCCACTTTTCCTCCTTCCCTCTTAACCAATACATATCCATTCTCTCTCAACCCTCTCTAGGTCTCTCCTATACTCTCTACCTTGTCTTCAATCCTTATGGTTTAAGGTTGTATAGGAGGGAATTTTCACCCCTTAGGAAAATTTCCATTTCATATATGGGCTCACCTTAGAAAATCAAATCGGAAGGCAAAATTCCACATCACCCACTTTCTTTCCATCCACTAGGAATTTGTCTTTTTTGATAGTGAGAGAATATTTGTCGGGGACACAAGCATGGTGTGCAGACATTCATGTAGTGCATTGTGGTCCCTAATGGATTCCTACATCTAAAGTTGGTAGAGGCGTTACACACTCAATTGGGGTCAAATTGTAAGGTCCCTCTTTGACCAACCGACCCCAAAAATGGAAAATTAATCCCATCCCACCTTCAAAAACATCCTCTATTCACTCATTTGACTCTTGAATCATCTACACTTTGAATCACTTTATTTCTTAATTCTCAAGAAACATTTCAACATTATTGTGAGCATTGTAGCAGCTTTGAAGCTCCATTAACTCCACATTGCAAGTGTGAGGCAAGCCATAGAAGTGTGGGCTTAGAGTCTTTCAAGACCTCCCTTCATCACCATTGTGGCTATGTTGACTTTTACAAGTCCATTCCTTGCATTCTCCCTCTATTGGCTAGTGATATTTTGGTTGGAGGTAGTAACGCTTCACTCATATCCTTTACGATTTGATTGGGTAGCATAGTATTGTTTTGTAGTGTTCATTGCAATCTTTAATTTCTACTTCCTTTATCATATATTCTACTCCATTTCTTTTTGGTTGTCTGTGGAGGTGGGAACACAAAAATGGGGGCCTGACTGAGGTAGACCTCTATATAACCCCAACAATTTTCACCTTCTTGTTTGTGTGTAGGTGAACGTATGCATGGAGCTAGCTAGCGAACTAACACTTCTATAAGACTATCTTTGTCACCCTATCTTTTATTTATTTGCGTTACCATTTCCATATTTTCTTTCTATACTTTCTCATTTTATTTTCCTCATCAAGATCAACCAACTAGGCCGTCAGTAGATTTTTTGGCAATTTCTACTATACTTCATGTTTTTTGGTGATAAAAACACCAACACACTAGAGAGACGCCAGCGTGCCACACTGTCATCCCATAATCACACTGCCATCCTCAAACAAAGAGCTTTCTAAGGTGTAGTATCAACTCCAAAAACTAGTTCACCTAGCTTAAACCTAAAATTCAAGTCTGAAGAGTGGTAGAAGTACTACATAGTGTTATTCATTCTCGACCCCCATCCTTTTAGAGTGAGGTAAGTTAGGGAAGCCCTCTTCTCTTGGATCTTGGTGACCTAGATCCTTGACATGGTTGGTCCCCCTCTCTTACATTTTTGGTGAACCCGATGTGAACAATGTTTGTTTGTTCGTTTGTGTCGAAACTTTTTCCTCCATGATTAGCGATCATTTTTAACCTGAGTGTCCTAAAATTTTATGAGAATCATGACCCAATCTATGAATTCAGATACGTGGTTAGATGAAGTGTGTGACACCTACCAATGGAGAAGACGAAGGTCACTGCTAGTTTCTCTACAAGCCTTTATACTGGATCTTATGTTGGCCTTTCTACCTTGGAGCAATTTTTGAGGGGTGAGGTAGGATTCTTTGACAAATCTGGCCACGTCCCCACTCCTCCTACGTCTCTTACACCATCATCATTAGATGAGCATCAAGTTGTTCATATTCCTTTAGAATATATTTCTACCCTAATCAAAGGGTTAGGTGACTTGGAAAATCACCGTGAAAAGGACTCGAAGTTTACCAGAGCTACACGGGTTATTAGCAAAATAAAATATATGGTGTGAAAAGATCGAACATGCATAGAACTCCTGGCTAGTCTCACTAGTTTGATTGAAGTGTGTGCCCTTCCAAGTAACACTAATTTTATACAAGGGGCCACTCTCAAAGACCATGAGAGATAAATAGGAGTGTTGATGCCTACCACATTTGTGTATATGGCCTAAAAAGTCACATTGATCAACATCTCATCTACCTCTGAGAGGTCTGAAACTATCCAAACAAACATAATACCTTTGGGTTTCAGCTTCACCCCTCATGTCATCTCTAGTGGTGGAGGTTTCAATGGGTTGAGTGGTGGGGGCTTTGGTAGTGGCAATGGATTCAATAGTGGGGGTGGCTCTAGTGGAGGCCATGTTGGGGGCTTTGGTAGTAGAGGTGGCTCTGGTGGAGGCCCTTCTGGTGGTGGTAGCTCTGGTGGTAGCCATGGTGGCAACCCTGGAGGTGGCTTTGGTGGTGGTTCTGGAGGGGGTTCCACTTGCCCTTTGTCATCCCAAGACCCTATTCTAAACACTCTTCTTTATAATATGGGTAAGATGTAAAGACAGCTGGTGAGTCTCTCCCAAGCCTCTACCTAGCCTATCTTTCAACCCTTCTCCCGACATAGCCCATTTTTGGTGATAATCTTAAGCACTCCCTTCCCACAAGGAATGGAGATTCCTAAATTCAAAAAGTATGGTGGCAAAGGGGACCTACAAATGCATGTGTCCACCTTTAATTCCATGTGTACAAACTTCTTCCATCACAATGTGTTGATGGAAACACTATTTCCTTGATCTCTTAAGGATACAATGCTCGAGTGGTACTATTCCTTACCCAACAATTCTATTTTTTTATTTGATAAACTTGTAAATTAGTTTCTTCAATAGTTTCAAGCCAACATTGGACCGAAGATGACCTTTTTGGATCTTGTCTAATGCAAGCAAGGGGATAATGAGAAGATAATTGATTTCATAGTGTGGTATCAAGTGCTCTTTTTAGAGATCTCGTACCTGTTGCCCGATTCTAATGTGCAGAAGGTGTTCATAGGGAACCTATAGAGACCTTGGCAGGAAAAATTTTCCCTTATGAAATACCCTTCCTTCATGCATATGTGTGTGGAATTATGATAATATCAACAAACAGTAGTTTAGTTCGAGGGATCCTCCTTACACTCCCATTTGGAAGGAAAGTCCATTGTATTGACCTCGGGAAAAGGAAAATATGTTGCGAATGTAGAGCCACAATGAATAATAACGGCCTCAAATGCAATAGAAAGTTCACAAAGTTAGAAAAATATTATTCTTCCATCCTATAGAAGTTACTGAAGGATAAGATCATAACCTTGGAGAACCCTAAACTTCTCAAGGAACCTTACCTTGATTAGTACGATGAAAATTCCTTGTGTCAATACCATCAATTCAATGGACATGATACCAAATTTTGTATGCTCTTGCAATATGAGATATAGGATCACATCAAGGACAGTACTATTCATCTTGTTGGGAGTAAAAAATGTGAATAAATCAGCGACGAAAGAAAATGGCGACTTGTAGATATACATAGACTTGTTTCCAACTCATTCTACAAACTTAATTATTGATCCCTCCGACTCTACCACTCATTCTGAGAGTATGTTAACATGGTCATGGTTACTACTACCATGAGCTTATGACCAATTAGTTGGATGTGACATTCACCTTGTAGGATATGCCCTTGAACAACAAGCCCTCTCCCCTCTACATTCCCATTTGTCTCAATGGAAATATTGTGACATGGGTACTAGTTGACCCTGAAAGCTGAGTGAATATCATCACTAATGAGATGTTTTGGGTGAAATCATTATAGAGGGAGGAGAATGAAGAAAAAAATTCTATCATTTATACACATGATGACCTCTCTCTCAAATTATTTGGCTCAATAACTCTCTATCCTAGTTGGACCTAGGACTGTGGATACAGTCTTTGGCATTATTTCAAAATCAGATTTGTTCAGGGTGAAATTAGGCATACCTTGTGTAGCTTCCATGAATGGAATCACTTCTATTGTTGATAAGTTTTTGAAATTCTCTTATGAAGGTGTTGTGCACGTGGTGCATGAAACTGGCTACTAGTCATTGGTGTCCTATGGGGTTACTCATTGGATCATTTTTGGCTCACCTCGGCCAGTCCGCTTTACCCAAGAACATACATACTTTAAAAAAATTATGTGAAGTATAAGACCGGGGGCAAAGGACAGCCAAAGTTGACCCTTTTGATAGTGTAGTAGCAAACTGCCTCCTCTTCTTGAAAGGGAAAGGAGAAACCTACCCATCCTCGGGGTGTCTCTTTCACTCCTCTTTTTGAAGAAGAGTTTTGGATGAATACTCTTGGCTTTTACCTAAGGAGTCCAATGATACCAGCTTGGCACAAACCCAAGATTTAGATATTTAATCTTCCTACTATACCTCCTATACCTTAGGCCTACCTATATGGTAGGAGGAAGGGTACTTGACGGGAATCCTTTATGTCTCAGCCTCAATGCCCTCCCACTGCTCTTGCTCCTAAAGCAGTAAATGGGAAGAGGCCCACCGTCGAGGCACTAGATCTAACTCCCCTCGTTGTCTCTCAACCGCTTCCTCCTACTACCATTTAGGAGTCTATCTCTTCACCATAAATGACTATGATGGACACCCCTATGGCTGAACATGAGCCTTATGTTCCTTCGCAACCCCTAGCCTCTAGCTCGAAGAGTCATAGAAACTACCTTATATGTGAGCACAAGCGTCGGTGAAAGGATCTGGTAGTTGAGTAGGCCACTTCAAACAAGGAGGGGGAGTTGACTTCCCTAGTTTTAGGGCCTCCTATTATGTCCTCCTCTGTCCTCCCCTTTGCTTCCATTCAATAGAACTCAGTTCTGATTCTAGCTCTCATGATGGGCGTGAGTGTGCCTGACCCTAAAAAGGTGTAGGTGTTTTTTACTCCCTCGGTTGAGCCATCCATTTTGGTGTCCCTTTTGGACATCCCACCATTCCCAAAACTTTTGGACATGCCAAACACCTCAGTGGTGTTCACCTGTTTTTCCTTCTCGCCTATGCCTCTCACCTCATATGTGGGGAGTTCACCTCCTCTGATGAAGCAGAAAGAAAAGATTGGTCCTTCTAGAAATGGGATTTGGAAGAGGATTCCACCCTCTTCAAGGGGTGGTCCTACATTAGCATGCGTCATCCTAGTGATGGAGCCAACTCCAGAATCCCCTTAGTTTTCCATCGCTCTTGAGTCTCTCAGTGAGCCCAACGGTGAATCTCGAGTGACACCCTCCCTATCCATTGAGGTAACACATGGCACTCTCATGAAGTGCATGTTCAATTCTCTAGATGAGATCTCAGCCTTGTTGATGATCTTTGCAAAATTTATTACCATAGCTCCACAAGAGCTTAGCAGAGTAGACCTTGTATGGCCTTCTTCCTTAGCCCTTGTTATAGGAGGGTTGGAAGCTCATCCCATTAATATTCCACCATTTTAGGTTTGTCTGCCCTTCCCTTATAATGATCTAGATTGGGAAGAAAATTATCTCTTGGTCGATGAGTGTTAGGGGTAGACCTCTTCTTTATCTTTATATTACATGTGTGTTTGTTGTGATGTGTTCCCCCATTCTTGTGTTATATTTTCCTTGATGACCCTTGTCACCCTTGTAGGTGCTTGGATATAGGAGTGATTTTGTGTAATAAACCATCTTCTATCTATATCATCAATCTTCCATGTTTGTGTCTTGATTGTTAGAAAATTAAGGATGATGCAAAGTGTTGAGGGAATTTAGGCTTCCCTTCCATGTTGACCCAATTTTTTTATCTTTTACTTTGTTTTCCATGCATTCCTCTTCATTTGGTGGGTATTGATGATCTTTTTCCTTGTACCATAGTTACCTATTATTTATATAAGCATGAGAAGATCTAACCTCATGAAACTAGATCCCCCTATCTATTTCATTTTCTCTCTCTTATGTGTTTGAGTTGTGATTTTGTGGTGCCTATGTGTTGTCCATAATGTGTGTGACAACATCACCATGGTGACATCTCACTATGTCCCACAGGAAACAACATCATTTTTTCATTCTTGTTTTTCTCTCCTTACATTGTCGTGTGCCTCTACATTTAGCATGCAACACCCTAAGTATGGGTTATCATGTCAACCTCAAATTTTTAGAAAATGAATTCGTTGCCAATGAATCTTTTCTTGAAAACCATTGCAAGCTTTTTCAAAAATCGCATTCTCAACTTGGACTCTCAATGGAACGTGTTTCCTTCATCATGGGTTCACAAAGAAATAAGTTGAGAACTTTCCTCTGAGGAGGAAGCAAATTTTATCCTATAGGAGAAGCCTTGACCTTTCCCTTGTGATGGGGAATTTTCTTCCTTTCGAATTCCTTGATGAAGTGAACATCTTTTGAATAGATCCCTTGATGTTGAATCAATTTGTGAAAAGTATTATTACACTTTCAAACAACACATCCCTTGAGTGGAACCCTCTTCTTTTGAAGGGTTCCTGAGGGACCCCTTTGAAATCCTTTTTATTTCTTGACTATTTGTGTGACCGTCTGTCTGTTTTCCTGTGTGGTTTCTTTATTTTCTTTGGCATGTTTTATCTATGGATTAACATATTGCTTTGTAAGCGTGCTTGTGAAGCCACTTTCTATTCTGACTTTGTATAGTCCCCTTCCAATGGGTACCCTTCATGAGAGAGAACTTGGGGGATGCCTCCTTGTAGGTATTCGGGCCTATAATTTTCAGGTCTATTGGCCTATAAAGCACTTACTTCACTCAGCTTCCTTCATGAGAGAGAACTTGGGGGTTGCCTTCTTGCAGGTCTACAGGCCTATGAGACTCTTACATCCTGCAAGATTTGTCCATCATTGGTCTAAAGGCCTTCGATGTAGTTTGTACAACTTCATAGTTTTGCAAGGCTATGGAGTCCTTTTGTTTGAAACTCCCTAGGGAGAGTACCTATAGAGTCATTTTCTTGTCTTGCAGTTTCAAGTTCGCCAGATCATAGTCTGCTTCCTCGATGATTCAGGTTTACATTTTTAACCTTTTCATCTACTTTATCGAGTGCTCATCAATACTCATGCTCGTTAAGGTGGGGGGAAAATGTATAGGATAAAATTTTCACCCCTTAGGAAAATTCCCCTTTCACATACCCTCACCATAGAAAATCATATCCAAAGGAAAACTTCCCCATCACCCACCTACCTTCCATCCACTTGGAATTTGTCTTATGTTTCGGTGAGAGAATATTTGTTAGGTATGCAAGCGTGGTGCCCAAACATTCATCCAACGTGCTACCATCCCTAATGGTTTCCTGCATCTAAAGTTGGTAGAGGTGTTACACACCTGATTGGGGTTGAATTGTAAGGTCCCTCTTGGACCAACCAACCTTGAAAATGGTAGATTCTTCCCATCCCACCTTCGAAAACATCTTTTATTCACTCATTTAACTCTCTTGAATCATCTGCGCTTTGAATCACTTCATTTATTAATTCTCAATCAACATTTCATCATTCCATTGTGAGAAATGCAGTGTCTTTGAAGCTCCATCAACTCCACATTGCAAGTGTGAAGCAAGCGAAAGAAGTGTGGGCTTGGAGTCTTGCAAGAGCTCTCTTCATCACTGATGTGGTTGTGGTGACTTTGCCAAGTCCATTCCTTGCATTCTCCCTCCATTGGCTAGTAAGCTTTTAGGTGGATGTGGTAACACTTCACTCCTCTCCTTTTTGATGTGATTGAGTAGAATAGTATTGTTTTGTAGTGTTCATTGCAATCTTTACTTTCCACTTCCTTTATCACATTTTCTGCTTTGTTGTTTTTTGGTTGTCTGTGGAGGTGGGAACACCAAAACGGGGGTTCAACTGAGGCAGACCCCTATATATTCCCAATAATTTTTCCCTTCTTGTGTGTGTGTAGGTGAATGTATACGTGGAGCTAGCTAGAAAATTGGAGCTTCTATGAGACTATCTTCATCACCCTATCTTTTATTTATTTTCCTTCCCATTTCCATCTTTACTTTTTGTACTTTCTCATTCTGTTTTCCCATCAAGATCAACCAACTAGGTTGTGAGTAGGTTTTTTGGTGTTTACTATTGTACTTCATGTTTTCTGGTTGTATGGATGCTAGTGTCTAGAGAGATTCCAGTGTGTTGCACTGTCATCCCAAAACTGCATTTTTGTCCTCAGAAAGAGAGTTGACTGAGGTGTTGTACTAACCAAAAACTAGCTTGCCTAGCTTAGACCTAAAATTCAAGTCTAAAGAGTAACATAAGTACTACATAGTGCTCTTCATTCTTGACCCCCATCCTTTTAGAGTGAGGTAAGTTAGGGCAGCCCTCTGCTCTCGACTCTTTATGACCTGGAGCCTTGACATGGTTGGTCCCCCTCTCTTACAAAGGTATAGGGTTAAGGATTTAATGTATAGGATAACTCCTCTTAGGTTTTTTCCTCCCTCTATCCCTCCCACCCCATCTCTCTGAAGTCTCTCCTTCCCTCTATCACTCCCACCCTTTGTCTCTTGGATCTCTCACACTCCCTCTCCCTCTCTCAAGTCTCTCCCTCCCACCCTAACTACTCTCACACTCCCTCTACCTCTTTCAAGTCTCTCCCTCCCACCCTAACTAGAAAACTCTCTCTCTCAAGCTCTATCCCCCCACCCTCTATCTCTTATATCTCATGCACCCCCTTTCCCTCTCTCAAGTCTCTCCCTCCCACCCTAACTAGAAAACTCAATCTCCCTCGCAAGTTTCTCACTCTTAGGTCTCTACCATTCCCTCTCTCTCTCCCTCTCAAGTCTCTCTCTCACGTCTGTCTCCCTATCAAGTCTCTCTCTCTCAGGTCTCTCTCTCTTAGGACTCTCTCTCCAGTGTCTCCCACTTCCTCTCTCTCTCCCTCTCTCTCAAGTTTCTCCCTCAAAATTGTTAGGAAAGAAATTCAATTGTGGAACAAATTTACCTAATGCCAAGTCTCAGAGGAGAAGAGAGATATGTCTTTTAATGTTTACAATTATAGTTCATTAAGACACACATGAAAGAAATAAAAAAACTAAGAAATAAACACATAACACAATTAACACCAGATTTATGTGGGAAAACCCTTAAGAGAGAAAATCCCACCACACCAAAGAAATATCACTTGCATTAGAGTAATCAAATTACATACAAGTTACAGTCTCTTATTTTCAGATGACAATTCTATATCAGCAACATTTTCTTGATCAACCTTGTATCGAATTACACTATTACAATATATTCATTCAGCATACAATGGAATTCACTCAATGATCATTTGACTAACCAACCTAGACCAAACCCATGATCAAATTGTTCATCACTTTCTCAAGCTGTCTATTTGTTTGCCACAAGAAAATGGTCACAACAATTCAACTGCCCAATTGGTTTGCATTTTGTATCGCTCATTGGTCCAAGACAATACTCATAGGACAAACACTTGGTCAACCAATTTCAACTTTATCGCTCATCGATGGCACAAAAAAATGTGTCAAACTGATGTTAGACTGTCCACAAGCTATCGCACATGGCACCGGATCCTATCGCTCAGACTTTGGTGAAGTCTCCCAGATCTCAAGACCATCAGCAAGACAGTCGCTATCACTAACACACTAGGAAGTCACACCGAACATTCATGTCTCCCCAATGACCCAATGAACACTAAGACCATGTATATCGGCAAGAGTCACACCAATCGTTCACTAGGAGCAGATCCATCAGTGAGAGAAACACCATCGGCAGGTGATCAGGAGGTCATGCCGACAGCACAAGTCTCCCCGATGATCCTCGTCGCCCAAAAATTTTCCATGAGACCGAGCTGGAGATGTCACCCCGAATGTTCTAGTCACAACGATATTGCCGATACAACCACTAGGTCATGCCAACATCGCCAATACTTCTATTGTCAGAGTGAGTTTGGAAAATCACTCTGATAGATCATGTCACCCCAATGGTTCTCATCGCTAAGACAGATCCAAGGTCACATCGATTTGTTTAGCTACTCATCGGAAAGACATTCCAAGGGTCTCACTGATATTTCTCTTTCAGGAGTTCAATGTCAGTAAGCATTGAGGCACTTTTTTGAACAATATCCCACTTGATGAAGATCTTACTGACACCTCCAGAGCACAACCAAACTATTAAGTTTTATGGGAACCAAGGCCCATTGAACTGGTACACCACTTGTACTTGTCTGTGCTCACTAGTTTCGTCAATGCATTTGCAACATTTTCCATCCTCCACCATATCCAGTACAAAGTGATACTACACATCAATATGTTTCATCCTAGCATGGAAAGTAGGATTCTTTGCCAGACAAATAGTACTTTGACTGTCATAGTAAATTGTAATTTTCCTTTCATCGAACCTAGTGTTAGAACATAAATGTTTTAACCAAATTGCTTCTTTGCAGGCATGATTTTCTGCCATATACTCAGCTTCCGTAGTGGACAAAGTGACTATAGCTTGTTGCTTTCTCATCCAACTAATTGCACCACCATTCAACATGAAAGTATATCCATTGGTGGACCTTCTACTATAAATGTCCCCTGCCCAATCAGAATCCACATATCCATGAATGTTGAGAGTCCTTTGCAATCCAACCAACTATCCATGGTAACACAGAGCATAGTCTGAAGTGCCCCTCAGATATCTAAACACTCTTTTCACAAAATCCCATGTGTCCTTCCTAGATTTTCCATAAATTGACTAAGAACTCCCACTACTTGGGCAATGCTTGGCCTTATAAAGACCATTGCATACATCAAACTTCCAACTGCACTAGCATATGGCACTCTGGCCATGTCCTCCATCTCAGTAGGATATTTTTGACAATCTTCAACATATAGCTTTGTTCCCTGCAAAATTATGACAACTAGCTACTTGTAATAATTCATACCAAATCTCTCCAGAACAATATTAATATACTTACTTTGGCTAAGCCAAAGCTTTTTTCCCTTTCTATCCCTGGTTATTTCCATCCTCAAAATATACCTAGCTGCACCAAGATCTTTCATTTCAAACTTTCCGGACAACTGAGATTTTAGATCAGAAATCATTAACTTACTATTTCCTATGAACAACATATCATCAACATAAAGGGCAATAATAAGAATCTGATCATTTTCAATCTTGTAGTACACACAATGATTTGATTTTGATCTTACAAATCCCAAAGAGAAAACAAATGTGTCAAATTTCTGGTACCACATCCTAGGTGATTGCTTCAAACCATATAGAGGTTTTTTCAACTTGCAAACTAGATTTTCTTGACCTTTTCTCACAAAGTGCTCAAGCTGGGACATATAGATTTCTTCTTCAAGATCACCATGAAGAAAAACTGTCTTCAAATCCATGTGCTCAATCTCTAAATCATATGAGCTGCAACAAAAGATAAAAGAAACCTGATAGATGTCAGCTTTGCTACAAGAGAAAAATTTGCCCATAATCAATTCCCTCTACCTGGGAATAGCCCTTCGCAACCAAACTTGCTTTATACTTTTCAACATAGCCATCCAAACCAATTTTCATTTTAAACACCCACTTGTAGGCCACAGGCTTTCTACCTTTAGGCAATGGGACCAGATCCCAAGCATCATTTTTCCATAATGATGTCATTTCTTCATTCATGGCTTTCAACCAGGAATCTGAATTAAACATTTCAATTGCCTCTTTTACAGTCATAGGCTCATCCGTGTTAGTAATCAAAGAATAGGCACAACTATAATCTAACATAGAGAATCCATAACTATCTGGTTGTTTCTTCTCATTTGTAGACCTCCTCATAGGCTGAGGTTGAGGTTGTGGTTCTTTGTCTTGTTCAGAACTCTCAGAGTTGCTCAAACTCTCCTTAGTTTTAGGTACACTTTCATATGTTGTCCCTCTTTTCCTGGAGTTAGAGGTATCTCAACAACATCATTCTTCTTTTCCTCTTCTCTCATCCCTGACAACAGATCTACTGAAGAAGGTTTTAGCTCCCAGAAGATAACACTTCTATTGTACAAAACCTTTTGAGTCATAGGATTCCAAATATTTTATCCTTTCACACCAAGGCCATACCCAATAAAGATACATTTTTCAAATTTGTTGTCCAATTTAGATCTTTTCACATTTGGCACATAAACATATGTTTCACAACCAAAGACATGAATATGTCCGAGAGAGGGCTTCTTACCAAACCAAGCTTCCATAGGTGTTATATCAAAAAGTGTTGAAGAAGGTGATTGATTCAATAAGTAACATGTTGTAGCCATAGCCTCAGCCCAGAACATTTGGTCCAGGCCAACATTGCTCAACATACTTCTTGCCTTCTCCATCAACATTTTGTTCAACCTTTCAGCAACTCCATTTTGCTGCAAAGTGTAAGGCATTGTTTTATGCCTCTTAATCCCATGGTCTTTGTAATAGATTTTAAACTCATTAGAACAAAACTCACTGCCATTGTTAGTCCTTAGACACTTTATTTTTCTTCCAGTTTGATTTTCCACAAGGTTTTTAAATTCCTTAAAATGACTTAACACTTCTGATTTACTTTTTTTTAAATAGACAAATGTTCTTCTCGAATAATCATTAATAAAAGAAACATAATAAATAGACTTCGATAACGAAGGAACATCCCTAGGACCACAGACATTAGAATGAATATAACATAGAACACTAGTAGATTTATGAGGTCTAGAGTAGAATGTAATACGATGTTGTTTTCCATATATACAATGTTTATAGAATTCAAAATCAAGATTACAATCATCAAGCCCCTCAACCAGGTTTTTATTCTTCAAGGCTTCCAAACCTTTTTCACGAATGTGACCAAGGGTCTAATGCCAGAGCATAGTATTTTCTACTGGAAGTTTCACTTCCGAGGAATTTTCTCCAATAGGAACATTTTCATTCTTCTCTTTATGAACAATCTTCTATGACTTTGTAAAGACACTATTTCATTGAACATCCAACACATCCAACTTGAACATAGTACCAATTCGGGCACCCCTAGCCAGCACCATCGAACCTCTAGTCATTTTACAGCCATTGCTAGAGAATGAGACTTGCACTCCAACATCATTCAACTTACTTACATAAATTAAATTTTGAGCAAGACCTGGTATATGCATTACGCCATCAATTCCCTTAATTCTACCATCAAGAAATTGAACTCTGACTCTTCCACGACCAACTATCTCCAAAGATGAATCACTTGCCAGATACACCTTTCCACCATCACATTCTTCATACTTAGTAAACCAGTCTCTATGAGATGTCATGTGAAATGATGCTCCAGAATCAATCAGCTAGACATCATCTGATGTTTGAGTTGCCAAGGCTGCAATAAAGGCATCTGCATCGCTCTAAGAAGAATCATTGTCAGAAGAATTCTTCTTCCACTTCTTTTTCTCCTCTTTGCAATCCTTTCAGACATGACCAGGCTGCCCACAATTCTAGCACTTCACCTTGGACTTCTTACCAGGAGACTTTGATCTCCCTTCTGATTTTGATTTGGACTTCTTGTCCTTTTTCTTGCCTTTTTCCTTTGATCTGCCTCGAACAATAAGAGCCTCCTTCGCCATCTCAAAAGATTTCCTTCTCATCTCTTTTGATAAAAAAGAAGCAACCACATCCTCCATTTTGAAAGTGGTTGTCATTCTCCTAATCGCCATCACCAAGTGATCCCAAGAATCTGGAAAATAACATAACAAGAGCATACATCGATCTTCTTCTTCAATATTCACACCTACAAATGTTAACTGAGCAATCAACATGTTAAAGGTATTTAAGTGATCAAAAACAGACATTCCTCCCTCCATCTTCAAAGATTACAACTTATTTACCAAGGACTTGCCCTGATAAATACCTCCCAATCTTTTCCACAATGTAGAGGCAGTCTTCTCTTCATGAACGTTCAGGAGAATATAGTCTGCCAAATAGAGTCTTATCAAACATTTTTATTTTTGATCTGTGAGATCCCAATCTTCTTGCTTCATGGATGTAGGTTTCATTCCAAACACAACAATCTAAATATCATGATCCACTAATAGGTCTTCCATTTTAATTTTCCACAACTCAATATTGCTGCCATTGAATTTCTCAATTTCAATCCTTCTAGATGTACTTGTCGTTGCCATGTTCATCTGTAATTAGGAAAACTCAAGACTTATACAAAAATCCCACTGAACATAAATTGACACAAAAAACCAATCTACCCATAAGGATAACACAACTGGCCAGACTCTGATACCACTTGTTTTAGAAAAAAATTCAATTGCGAAATTTATTTTCCTAATGCCAAGTCTCAGAGGAGAAGAGAGATGTCTCTTTTAATGTTTACAATTACAGTTCATTAAGACACACATGAAATAAATAACAAAACTAAGAAATAAACACATAACATAACTGACACCATATTTATGTGGGAAAAACTTTATCAGAGAAAAACCCACCGCACCAAAGAAAGATCACTTGTATTATAGTAATCAAATTACATACAAGTGACAACCTCTTCTATTCAGATGACAATTCTATATCAGCAACATTTCCCTAATCAATCTTGCATCAAGTTACACTATTACAATGCATTCATTCAACATACAATGGAATTCACTCACTGATCATTCAACTAACCAAACCAGACCAAACCCATGACCAAACTGTTCATCACTTGTTGAAGCTGTTTGGTCCTTTCCCACAAGAAAATGGTCACAATAGTTCAACTGCCCAATCGGTTCACATTTTGTATCGCTCATTGGTCCAAGATAGAACACGTAGGACAAATGCTTGGTCAACTGATTTTAACTTTATCACTCATTGGTGAGACAAAAAATGTGTCAAACCAATGTCAGACTTTCCACAGGCTATCACACATGGCACCGACTCCTATCTCTCAGACTTTGGTGAAGTCTCCCCAATCTCAAGACCATCGGAAAGATAATCACTATCATCAACACACTGGGAAGTCACACCAAACATTCATTTCTCCCTGATGACCCAATGAACACTAAGACTATGCATATCGGCAAGAGTCACGCCGATCGTTCACCAGGAGCAGATCCATCAACGAGAGAAACACCATCGGCAGGAGATCAGGAGGTCACAACAACAACACAAGTCTCCCCAACGCATTCGTTTCCAAGACTCTCCCTGATGATCTTCGTCACCCAAAAATCTGTCACAGACGTGAGCTGGAGATGTCACCCCGAGTATTCTGGTCACACCAATATCACTGAGACAACCACAAGGTCATGTCGACGTTGCCAAGACTTCTACTATCGAAGTGAGTTTGGAAAATTCACTTTGATAGATCATGTCACCCCGATGATTCTCATCACCAAGACAAATCCAAGGTCATAGTGATCTGTTCAGTTGCTCATCGACAAGATATTCCAAGGGTCTCACTAATATTTCTCTTTGAGGAGTTCAATGTCAGTAAGCATTGAGGGAGTTTTCCCAACTAAAATATTTCTCCCACCCCCTCTCCCTCTCTCAGGTCTATCCCCCTACCCTAACTAGATAAGTCTCTCTCTCCCTCTTAAGTCTCTCTCTTAGGTCTCATTCCCTCCCACCCTACCTAAAGTACTCTCTCTCACTCCAACCCCCACTCTCACACTCCCTCTCTCTAAGGTCTCTCCCTCAAAATATCCCTCCCACCCCCTCTCCCTCTCTTAGGTCTCTCCCACCCGTCCTAACTAGATAACTCTCTTTCTCTAATAGTAGTATCTCTATCAGGTCTCACTCCCTCCCACCCTACCTAGACAAATATCTCATACTCCCTCTCTATCTCTCTTAGGTCTCTCTCTCTCTATCTCTCTCCAACTCCCTCTCTCAGGTCTTTATCTTCCTCCCTCCCTCTCATCTCTCTCCATCTCTGAGGTATCTCTCTCTCAAGTCTCTCTCAAGTCTCACTCCCTCCAACCCTACCTAGAAAAATCTCTCACTCCACCCCCCCCCTCTCTCTCAGGTATCTCTCTCATGTCTCTCCCTCAAAATATCCCTCCCTACCCCTATCCCTCTCTTAGGTCTCTTTCCATATTCCTAAAAAAATAACTCTCTCTCCCTCTCAAGTCTCTTTCTCTTAGGTTTCAATCCATCCAACCCTACCTAGACTACTCTCTCACACTCCAACCCCCTCTCTCACTCCTCTCTCGAAGGTCTCTTCCTCCAAATGTCACTCCCACCTCCTCTCTCTTGGGTATCTCATCCCATCCTAACTAGATAACCATCTTTTTATGATGTAGTAGTCTCTCTCTCTCTCCAGATCTCACGCTCCTCCACCCTACTGAAAATTCTCTCACTCAACCCCTCTGGAAATAATCCCTCTCTCTTTCTTCCTCTCCGGTGTTCTCTCTTAGTCAGCTCCTCTCTCAATTTTCTCTCTCTAAGGCCTCTCTCGGGTGTCCCCACTCCCTCTCTCTCAATTCTGCTGCTCCAGTATCCTCCCAAAACCTCTCCCTCTCTTAGGTCTCTCTCCCCACCCTAACTAGATAACTCTCTCTCAATTCTCACTCCCTCCCACCCTACCTAGGCTACCCTCTCTCACTCCAACCCCCTCTCTCACACTCCCTCTCTCTCAAGTCTCTTCCTTAAAATATCCCTCCCACCCCCTCTCCCTCTCTCAGGTCTCTCCCTCCCATCTTAACTAGATTAACCTATTTATCCAATATAGTAGTCTATCTCTCAAGTCTCACTCCCTCCCACCCTACCTAGACAATTATCTCTCACTCGAACCCCTCTCTCTCCCTCTCAGGTCTCTCTCTCTCACAATCCAACTCCCTCTCTCGGGTCTATCTTTCTCTCTCCCTTCCATATATCTCTCTCAAGCATATCTATATTAGGTATCTCTCAAGTGTAGCTCACTCCATCTCTTCAAGTCTCTCCCTTAAAATATCTCTCCCAACCCCTCTCCCTCTCTCAGGTCTATCCACCCACTCTAACTAGATAACTCTCTCTCTCTCCCTCTTAAGTTTGTCTCTCCTAGGTCTCACTCCATCCCACCCTAGCTATACTACTCTCTCTGACTACAACCCACTCTCTCAAACTGCCTCTCTCGCAGGTCTCTCCCTAAAAATATACCTCCCAACCCATCTCCCTCTCTCAAGTCTCTCCCTTTGATCCTAACTAAATAACACTCATTCTCTAATGTAGTATTCTCTCTCTTAGGTCTCACTCCCTCCCACCCTACCTAGAAAAATCTCTCACTCCAACCCCCTCTCTCACACTCCCTCTCCCTCTCTCTATCCCTCTTAGTTCTTTCTCTCTCTCACTCACTCCAACTCCCTCTCTTAGGTCTCTCTCTCTCTCTCAGGTGTCTCCCACTCCATCTCTCTCAAGTATCTCCCTTAAAATATCCCTCCCAACCCCTCTCCCTCTCTGAGGTCTCTTCCCCCACCTAACTAGATAACTCCCATTCTACCTCTCAAGTCTCTCTCTCTCTCTCAAGTCTCACTCCAACCCCCTCTCTTACATTCCATCTCCCTCAAAATATCCCGCCCACCCCCTCTCCCTCTCTCAGATATCTCTCTACCATCCTAACTATACAACCATATTTCTTTGATGTAGTATACTCTCTCTCAAGTTTAAATCCCTCCCACCATACCTAGACAAATCTCTCTCACTCCAACCCCCGCTCTCTCTCTTCCTATCAATTATTTCTCTCTCACTATCACTCAAACTCTCTCTCTCTCTCAGGTATCTCCCACTCCCCCTCTCTCAAGTTTCTCCCTCAAAATATTCCTCCCAACCCCTCTCCCTCTCTCAAGTCTCTCACCCCCACCCTAACTAGTTAACTCTCTCTCCCTCTCAAGTCTATCTCTCCTAGGTCTCACTCAATCCCACCCTATGTAGACTACTCTCTCTCACTCCAACCCCCTCTCTCACACTCCTCTCTTACGTCTCTCCCTCAAAATATCCCTCCCACCCCCTCTCCCTCTCTCATGTCTCTCCCTCCTATCCTAACTAGATAAAAATCTTTCTTTGATGTAGTATTCTCTCTCTCTCTCTCATGTCTCACTCTCTCCCACCCTACCTAGAAAAATATCTCTCACTCCAACCCACTCTCTCACACTCACTCACTCTCTCTCTCTCACTCTCAATTATTTTTCTCTCTCTTAGGTCAATATCTTTCTCTCTCCCTCTCATATATGTCTCTCTCTCTCAAGTATCTCTCTCTTAGGTCTCTCTCGGGTGTCTTCCACTCTATCTCTCATGTATCTCCCTCAAAATATCCCTCCCAACCTCTCTCCTTCTCTCAAGTCTCTCCCACCACCTAACTAGATAATTTTCTCTCTCCCCATCAAGTCTCTCTCTCTTAGGTATCAATCCCTCCCACCCTACCTAGGATACTCTCTCACTCAAACCCCCTCTCTCACGCTCCCTCTCTCGTAGGTCTCTCCCTCAAAATATCCCTCCCACCCCCTCTCCCTCTCTCAGCTCTTTCCCTCCCATCCTAACTAGATAAATAACCTTCTTTGTTCGATGTAGTCTCTCTCTCAAGTCTCACTCCCTCCCACCCTACTTAGACCAATATCTCTCACTCCAACCCCCTCTCTCACACTCCCTCTCTCTCTCTCTCCCTCTCAGTTCTTTCTCTCTCTCACTCACTCTAACCCCCTCTCTCAGGTTTTTATCTTTCTCACTCCCTCTCATCTCTCTCTCTCTCTCACTCCAACTCCCTCTCTCAGGTATTTCTCTCTCTCTCTCTCTCTCTCTATCTATCTATCTCACTCAAACTCCCCCTCTTAGGTATTTCTCTCTATCTCTCTCACTCCAACTACCTCTTTCTCTCTCAATCATCTCTCTCTCAGGTGTCTCCCTCAAAATATCCCTCCCAACCCCTCTCCCTCTCTCAGGTCACTCCCCCCACCCTAACTAGATAACTATCTATCTCTCTCAAGTCTACCTCTCCTAGGTCTCACTCCCTCCCACCCTACCTAGACTACTCTCTCTCACTCCAACCCCCTCTCTCACACTCCCTCTCTCTCTCTCCCTCTCAGGTCTTTCTATCTATATCTCCAAATCCATCTCTATGTATTTGTGTTTCTCTCTCCCTCTCATCCCTCTCTCTCAAGTCTCTCCCAATTATGGTTGAGGGTTTAATGTATAGTGTAAAGGGTTAAGGGTTGAGGTTTGAGGGTTGAGGGTTGATAGATTAAGGTTTAAGGGATAATGTTGAGGGATTAGGGCTGAGGTTTTAATGTGTAGGGTAGAGGGTTGAGGATTGAGGGTTGAGGGTTGAGGGTTTAGGGTTTAAGGTATAGGGTTGATAGATTAGGGTCAAGGGTTTCAAATTTATGGTTTAGGGTTTGGGGTTTAAGGTATGAGGGTTAAGATATTAGGGTTTAAGGTATAGGGTTGAGGGATTATGGTTGAGGGTTTAATGTTTGAGGGTTTAAGGGTTGATGGTTGAGGGATTAGGGTTGAAGGTATAGGGTTGAGGGGTTAGGGTTGAGAGTTTAATGTATAGGGTATAGGGTAGAGGGTAGAGGGTTGAGGATTTAAGGTTTGAGGATTCAAGGATTAAGGTTAAGAAACTAGGGTTGAAGTTTTAAATGATAGGGTAGAGGGTTGAGGGTTGAGGTATCAGGGTTTAAGGGTTGAGGGTTTAAGTGTTGAGGGTTGGAGGCTGAGGGATTAAGGGTTAAGGGTTGAGGGATTAGGGTTGAAGGGTTGAGGGTTTAAGGTTTGAAGTTTGAGGGAGTAGGGATGAGGGTTGAAGGTATAGGGTTGATGGATTAGGTTTGATGGTTTATTGTACATAGGGTAGAGGGTAGAGGGTTGAGGGTTGAGGTATTGTGATTTAAGGGTTGAGGGTTTAAGGTTTGAGGATTGAGGGATTAAGGTTGAGCAATTAGAGCTGAGGGTTTAAGGTTTGAGGCTAGAGGGATTAGGGTTTAAGGTATAAAGTTGAGGGTTTTGATCACATATCTCTAAAGACCCATATTGGATCCCACTTTTATATTTGTCATCCCCTAGATTCTTAACCCACTCTCTGAAGGCTATAGCCTATGATCTTCTATCATAAATCATGACATATTATCTATTTTTAATTGTAATCCTTCTTTATTCAGGTCTTCAAAGTATCATAATTGATATTTGTAATTGTAATCCTTCTAAATATTCGAGTCCTAACAATGTATCACATTTTGCACTCACCAAATTTGGCAAGCACCAAATATTCCTTTTCTAAAAACAATAAAAAAGGAGTTGACCTATTATTTAGGCCCACAATTTTGTGCATTTGTCTAGTTTTATGCTTTATCTGACTCAAAAATTCCTTTTTATGTAGTTGACTTGTTGTTGTGCCAAATTATGCTTGATACATCACCTTTTTAGTACCAATTTGCATGATAGATAATGTAGAAGAAGAAAATTTGAAGTTTCTACATCATTTTTCATTATCTCAGGTAAATATTCATTTTGGTATAATTGATATGTTTATATTTAGTTTTTTTGTTTAGTTTTCAAAATATAAACCATTCCTTGCATGATTTTATTAATCATAATAGTTTTACATACAATTCAACATTAAATTAGATGGAAGTTTCATAAAAAAGTTTAATTTTTAAGATTTTGAAGAAAAAAATGAAAAACATGACATAATTTAGATGAATTCATGTAAACTTATATAGAGGATATCAACTTAACACAAACTTGCTTATGAATTCTATTTCCATTGCTTATAGTAGTCCATTTCCATCATGGCTAGTGGAATTCACTCTTTTTCATTTTAGCTAGATATTTATATTGATTTTTTTCTTTTGTTTTGACAATATAGACCATTCATTTGATTATTTTATTAATCTTCATTATTATGCATAGAATTCAAGATTGAATTAGATGGAAGTTGCATATAAAAATTGAAAAACATGACATAATAGATGAATTCATGTAAACTTATATAGAGGATTTGAAAAAATTCCTCAAGGAAATACCTCAAACCAATGTGGTCTCATGGAATGCAATGAAAAGAAAATGCAATTGGCAACTGATCCTAGTTATTACTTATGTAATGTGAATTAAGTGCATAAGAGTTGCACATAGGATGACTTTCAAAAACATCAGATTGTGATTGAAACTTTTTCATCTATAAACATCTAGTTACATTAGTTATTGTAAAATATAATTTTGGTGCTCTACTAGGGTTTTAGGACCTAGGGAAATAATATTCTATAATTTACATTCAAGGATGACCCTAGAGATCTGACAATAGTGCGTCCTAGAATGTGATTTCAAATTAGAAGAGGGGTTCACCACCAAGTTTGGACTTGGAAAAGAAGATGTTGGAAAACACAGTGTGATATGCAAAAAAAACAAAATAGAAAGTGTGCAACTGGGAATTTTTTGGAGATGGAATGGAGACTAGAAATTATTTTGATTCTAAAATTTTAGCCCATTGGGACTCATTTGCTAATTTGGACGAATCAGTCCCAGATCGGGGTTTCTGCATAGGAATAGGTTTCTCAAAAAAGGGTATCTGAGATTACAAAAATCTCAAAATTGGCCAAAAATGGGACTCATTCACCACTTGTGGTGAATGAGCCTAGTTTGGCTTTTCTAGAAATTCAAATTTTTGATGTCCACTTCTCAGTCTACTCTTTATGTTCCTCTAGGTGTCCGGATCTAAAACCCTGATTTTTCAGAGCTATAAGTGACTTTTTTGTGAAGATTTTAACTTTACAATTGGGGAGACAAATCCAACAAGTTTATAACCTAATATTCAATGATCTCCACGTTAGGAATAAGGTGTCTCAACCTTGGATAATTCCTATTCTTATTATTTGTTTTGTAAAATGTATTTCTTGCAAATAATGTAACTAAGTGTGAGTCTACATGTGTAGTTGGCATGTTGATGTGTCACTCCACTTGATGTGTCGGCATCTTGAATTGTGTGTAAGGAGATCATGGCTGAAACGGTTATGATAGATTCCCATGACACGTAAGAGCTATGTCTGGAAGATTCAATGACGGGTGAAGACATGCAAGACATGTGGCAACTAATAAAGTTGAGTACTGTACTCTCTTCCACAATTTTTTTTTCCGGGTTCCTATTTTCTCAGAGAATGGTAAAACCCTAATACGGCTATCTTTGGAAGTTGCCCTAAAAAGGGAAGCACATGATATAAGCATTTTTTAGGGTTGTGAAGATATGTGATGTTAGTGTATTCTTGGAACGTTTTGATGCTACCGCGTTTTGTCTTCAAGTGTTGGAAATCTCTTGAAAGAACTTGCATTGCAATGTGTTGTAACCGTTGTGTTGAAGTTAATACATTGTGTAGGTTTTGAAGTGCTGGGGTTTTTTACCGAAAGGTTTTCCCCAGGGTAAATCATTGTGTCATTCTTTATTTTCCGTATGTATGGTATATTGCTACAATATAATTGTTAAGTAGATTAACGAATCTGAAATTGTAAGGGTTTAAATATGCACCATACTCTCCTTAAGAGATTAGTGTAGGAAGTTGTTTCCGCACCTGAGTTTCCTTACACTCCAAGCCTTAAAATCACCTAGATCTACAATCAAACAAAGAAAGAGAGAGAAAATGTTGATTGTTAGGGAATGGGGGTTTGCCTTTGTCAAACCCCATTTGGGTAATTAACCAAATGATGAAACAATGAAATGAAGGCATGAAGCATGAAAAAAAAAAAGAATCATGTACAATAATACATTGAATGATGTCTTGTAAATCTACAACTCAACATGAAATGGCCATGAAGGATGGAGATCTTGATCTTTGACAATACGAATAGAGCAAGGCTTGGTCTTGGATCTTCAATGTTACATCACAACGCTAGATCACTAACATGTTTGATGCTTGATATTCTTGGAATGATGATGGATCTTGAATTTATGCAACAATTGATGAAGAATCTTGCCCTTGAATGATCTTGAAATCTACCTTGATGACCTTGGAATACTTAACTCTTGAATGCCTAACTTGACGACATGAATGTATGATGTTGATTGGATTTATCAAATTAATTAGGGGTGAAATAATTATTTGGAAGCTTGTTTATATATTCAAGCCACTAAAATTACCATTAATTTTCTCCCCAAGGCCGACATTGAAGAAATCTAAACTTAAAACATAGTTTTTCCTACTCAAACCTCGAAAATAGCTCAAATGGGATTCATTCACCATCCAAGGTGAATGAGCCACCTAGATGGGATTCATTCACCCAAGGTGGTGAATGGGTCCCACAAGGGCTATTTTTCCAATTGGGATGTCGAGCAGTGCATAAATTAAGTTTATATCTTGTTTTTGTCAAGTTTTTGATCAAAATTTGCCTTGGGATGCACAATGTAGGGTCATAGCAGCCTATTAATGATGATATAAAGGCTATAAATGAAATAAGGCCCAAAATACAATGTGAAAGTGTAAATAAATACACTTTATAGCACTAAATTAAGGCAAAATTGAGTCTATTTAGCTTAAAAGGGTGCAAAATCCCATGTGAATGTGTAGGACACATTACAACACTAGATTAGGTCCACTTGATTTACAAGCCCCTTAATTTTAATGTGAAAGTGTAAGTAAATTCACATTACAACATTAAATTAAGGAAGAGTTAAGTTAATTCAGCTTAAAAAGGGCCCAAGACCTAATGTGGATGTGTAAAACACCTCACAACACTAGATCAAAGCAATAATAAGTCTAATTTATCAGTAATTATTCCCAAATCAAGCAAGGTACATATTTTTATACACTACATTTAGCCCCCACTTTAGTGAGAGGATGAACTTGCTTCAAACTCACACTGAAGTAGACATTCAAGAGGGTTCCAATCGACCAATGTAGATGTTATAGGATAACATAGATCAAGGAAGTGATCAAGCCCCCATGATATAAGATCCTAAGTCAAATTGACAAAAGCACAAAAGGAAACACACAAGATATATGATCTGTAGCAGAACAAGATACACAATCATGTAATGACAATAACTAGAAGGAAGAAAAATACAAATAAGAAGAAATAAAAAGGTGGATCAAGCTTCAACCATTTTTCCAACACGATGTGGATCAAATCTAGGTTGTTTGTCCAAAAAATGCACACTCACTTTGAGGCAACATAACTCTTGGCTATCTGCTGGGTGAGAAGTCCTAAAAGGTGAGAAACATACACTTATGGTTGGCATGGACTCACACACATGCAAGTGGCCATGGCAAAATTCATGCCTCATATTGGGATTCTTGCTCAAACCATACCAAAGTTATACCTCTTGATAACTCTGATAAGGCGCCACACAAAAATGATTTCCAAGCTTCATGAGACAACCAAGACTTTGTATGCTTGAAAATCATAGACATTGTAAATGAAAAATGGTGCAAGGAATGTTCAAAGGGATTTTTCTTAGTTCATGTGAGGCCTCTCTTTAGGGAACATCGTGTCTAATGTTTCCAAGAGAGGAAAAGTCAAAGAAATATCACGCTCTTGGAGTAAATCAAGCCCAATGAAACCACCAAGAAAAGAACACATCACAAGAAGAAAATTGCGTAGTGAAATATGAGTGTCGATGTATTTCCCCACTTTAAAGCGATTGCTAACACAATTATTGTGAGAAATTTCTTTAAAGTAGAAGAAGACATGAGAGCTTATTCAGAAAGCCCTATGCCAAGTCATATGTTTCCAATAAGCTTTGTCATGATAAAGGTAGTATGTCACATGTGATCCAACTTAAGGTATCTGGTCCACATCCCAAGCTTTCTATGTTATGTTCATGAAAGGCAATCGACTAGACAAAAGAGACAACAAGTGGCATACAAGGAGAAGGCTACCTAACCCCCTTACCCCCACTTAGTGCAAGACAAGGGTGAGACGAACGAGATGAGAATAAGTATTAATTAGAGGAGTTAGGTGCTTCAACACAAGGAAGAGCACCACACTCCTTGAGATGTTTAATTCAATTACTCAAAGCCTTACATTCATTTGTAGAATGACCATGAACTCTATGATAGGAAATAAATGAATTCTTGTCATAGAATTTCTTTTGTGTTTTTGGAGGGAGGGAGATCAAATGATCTTGGAGGAGTCTTGACAAGATACCTTCTTTATCAAAAGTAGAGGATGTTTCATTATTTTATGGCAAATATATCTCTTGCTTAGTGCATGATGTCATACTTACATAAGACTCTTTATATTGCGAGATTTTGTTCCTTCCTTTATAGGAGGGTGTAAAATCTAATGAATTCAAATCAATATTGTTTTGCGAGATGAAATTGATATTAAGCAAATATTTATTTGTTTCTTGCAAATGATAACAAACCAGACCACTAGTGTCCATCAATTCAAGATGCACTACTATCAAAGTCGTCTTAGAGGAATGTTTTGTGATAGTGTTTATATTAAGTGAAGGATTGTTGGATGGTTCGTTTTCTATCATGGGACAATAACCAAGGCCATGAGTCATTTCTTACGTGTTAGGCTTTATAGGGTTGTGGATACCTTATTCTTTAGCACCACATCATTTTCCACTATAGCCAAGTTGTTTCATAAGATCATAACCTTTTCCATAAAGCTTTTTCATTTCTTTTGGATCTGGTGGTGGATCTTTATTGAGTTCATCAATTTTTTTTGTGTAATATGTTATCTTTTGTTCAAAAGTGGTTGAGGTGGATGCTTTTGAAGGGTCTTCCAAATTTTTTGTTGACATTACCACTTTTTCTTTTCCCTTTTCATAGTCTTTGTGTATGATCTTGTATTCTCCAATGAATGTTGGTTAGAGTTCTAAGGAACCCCAAATCATCTTCTAATAGCTCCATGACTTCTTCAATGTGTTTTTATTTTTCTTTTTACTGTGCAGGTTCCCCTTGTGTGTATGTTGTTAATGTTGCTAAAGGATTTTCCTTTCCTTTCTCAATGTTTGAACAATTTTTTGGGTCAAGGTCTACTTCGATTGTGTACACTTTGTTGTCATAAATGTACTTCATTTTTTGATGAAGAGTAGAAGGAACCCCATTCATTGCATGAATCCATGGCCTACCTAAAATAATATTATATGAAAGTTCATGAGGCATAACATGGATTAGTGTCTCTAATGTGGCCTTTCTAGATGTAATAGGTAAAGTGATCACACCAAGCGATTTTTTCCTACATTGTCAAATCTCATAATAGATAAGGAATCAGGTTGAATATTTGATTTATCGATGCCAATCCTATCCAAATGTGTCACACTACACACATTAAGGTAAATTTTTTTATCCACAATGGTTCTTTTTATCCCTTTTCTTTTGTATTGAGATACTATTATGAAAGCTTGATTTTTTTCTTGCACTTCCAAAGGGGAAGTTCACTTTGGTGGAAAATAATGTCAACATTTATTCCTTGAGTCATGGATGTTATGTCATTTTTTTGTGTATTAGAAGGGAAAGGAACCTATTGTAAGGAATTTTGAATCATGTTGTGGTAGTGAGGAGATGCTTGAATAAGGTCCCATAAGGATATCTTAGTAGGAGTATTCTTTAGTTGTTCGAAAAGATCATACTCCTTTCCACGAGGAGGACCTAGTAAGATAGGGTTATGTAGGATAGGATTAGGCAAGGGTAAGGGTTTTGGGGTTGGTTTTTGTGGTTGTAGATTATTTCTTATGTTGTATGTATGAGCAATAGTTTTATGACTCGCTTGTTGTGACACATCATTCTTAGGTGGGTAAAGGATAAGTTCAGGTTTGTTTTGAGTTTGTGCTTTGTGTGAAAGTGGGTTAAGAATGAGTTGAGGTTGAATAATATTAACATTCCTTAGTGAGTGAGGGTCTAATAGTACTTCATCATATTCATCTAAGGGAATAATATCATTATTCTCAATGTTTTCCTTTTCTTGCACCATGATATTCTCCCTAGAAGGAGAGTTTTTAGGAGAACTACAAACCAAATGTTCTTGACATTCAAGGATTGGTTCTTCCAAAATGACTTCATCACATGTAAGGGATTTATCAAAGGTTTGATTATATTTTTTATGAGAAGGCTCTATTTGATTGTCATTTTTCTCTAAGGTCTCATTCTCTTGTGTCATATTATCTACCCTAGTAGGAGAGCTTATAATATGTTCATCACATTCCACATGTTAAATTTTGTAAAGTAGCTTCATCACAAGTAGGGGAGGAATCAAGAGAAGGAATACTATGGTTTTCATGATTATGAATGGTTGAATGCTTTTGTGCAAATAGGTATTTCCAAATGTTAGGAAAATTAGGAAGGAGAGAGATAAGGTTGTCACTTTCAATCCACACATGTCTTCCTGACAAATGTGATTTTTAGGATCTTCCACTAGAGCACTCTTACCATTAGGGGAGGAGTTGAGAAATGAATGTAAATTGAGTAAAGTGATGGAAATTAATTCATATTCTTTTGTTATACTATCTTCCCAAGGGAAATGAGGAGAAGAGAAAACAAGACCTTCATGATTCTCAATGATTGTATCTTCTTTCACCAAGATACCTTCACCACTAAAAGGAGAGGTATCAGGAGAAGAAAAATATGGTCATCATGGCTATCTATGTTTGTATTCTCTTCTATCACATCATCCTCACAAATAGGAGAGATAAGAGGAGGGGTAGGTTTAAGGAAATCATCAATATTTTTATTCTATTGCACTAAGAGAATCTCATAACTAGGGAATGTATTGAATGAATGACTAACATGTTTATTGACTAACTTTTCATTGCAAGATTGGAAAATACTGAAACTAACATTTTTTAAGAATAATATATGCAAACTTAAAATGCAATGTAAATACCTAGAATGAAATGCAATTTTTAGATTTCAAACAAGGTAATTTACTGGTTATACTATGCAATGATCTAAAAATGAAATGTTTCAAATTTGGAATTAATAAATTCTTGAAATGGACCAATTTAAGCTAGATTTTGTAAAATGCATGAAGTAAAAAGTCAACCAACTGAAACATATAAACAATGGCAGAAAATAGAAGCTTAAAAACAAGGTTTTCAGTGTTGTAAAAGGAAGTTTTAGGGGGAAAAAGGGATTCATTTGCCCAAGGTGGAAAATGTGTCCCAATGGGGATTTTTTTCAAAAAAAATAGAAGTTTTCAATTGATTTTTATTATTTTTAGTTTGAATGATATGTATCCTAAATGTACATATAGTTTTTAGATGATTTTCAATGATTTGAGATGCAAAAATGCAACCTATATACACTTTCACTAATGAAAAATGTTGAAACCCTAGAATGAAAATTAACCAATGCAAATCCTAATACAATGTTAATGCAAGACAAATATAGGATGATGATGGACTCCAAATCAACAAAATAAGGTATTGAAAATGTAGGTTCACCAAAATGTAAAATTGAATTTTGGTTCTCTACTAGGGTTTTAGGACCTAGGGCAACAATCTTATATACTTTACATTCAAGGATGACCCTAGAGATCTCACCCCAAGAATAGAGGCAGTAGATCCAATAATAGGGTGTCCTAGGATTTGATTTCAGATTAGAAGAGGGGTTCACCACCAAGTTTGGACTTGGAAAAGAAGATGTTGGAAAACATAGTGTGATATGCAAAATGACCTAGAAATTCAAAAAAATCAAAACAAAAAGTGTGCACTTGGGAATTTGTTGGAGATGGAATGGAGATTGGAAATGTTGTTGATTCTAAAATTTTGGCCCAGTGGGACTCATTCACCAATTTGGATGAATCAGTCCCAGATTGAGGTTTCTACACATGAATAGGTTTCTCAAAAAAATGGTATTTGAGAGTACAAAAATCTCAAAAATTTAAAAAAATGGGACTCATTTACCACTTTTGGTGAATGAGTCCATTTGGATTTTCTAGAAATTCAAAGTTTTGATATGTACTTCTCGGTTTTCTCTTTCTGTTCCTCCAGGTGTTTAGATTTGAAACCCTGGTTTTCAAGGTTGTATGTGACTTTTTGTGAAGATTTTGACTTTGCAATTGGGGAGACAAATCCAACAAGTTTGTAATCTAATATTCAATGATCTCCAAGCCTTCAAAGAACCTATATCTACAATCACACAAAGAAAGAGAGAAAATGTTGATTGTTAGGGAATGAGGGTTTGCCTTGGTCAAACCCGATTTGGGTAATTAAACCAAATGATGAAACAATGAAATGAAGGCATGAATCATGAAACAAAAAACATGAATCATTGACAATAATACCTTAAATTATGTCTTGTAAATCTGTAACTCAACATGAAATGGCCATGAAGGATGTAGATCTTGAACTTTGACAATAAGAATAGAATAAGGCTCAGTCTTGGATCTTCAATGCTACATCACAATGCTAGCTCCTAACATGCTTGATGCTTGATACACTTGACATGATGATGGATCTTGAATTTCTGCAACAATTGATGAAGAATATTTCCCTTGAATGATCTTGAAAGCTACCTTGATGACCTTGAAATGATTAACTCTTGATTTCTTGACTTGATAACATGAATGTATGTTGTTGCTTGGATTTCTCAAATTTCTTGAGGGTGAAATAATGATTTGGAAGCTTTTTTATGGGTATGTGCAGGATCATCATGGAAAAAATAGGCCCTTAAGTGGCAATAAAAAGACAAAAAATCAGAGTTAGACAACTTGACGTAAACATTTGAATAAGTTATCTATATTACTTCAAAAAAATGTAAAAATAGAATTTGTATAAAATTGAATTTAGTTTCTAAACTACTAGACCATTTTTTAAAATAAAAAAATCTATTTGGTAAAAATTTGAAATTTCAATGCAGTAGTATTTAAATTTCAGGGCAAAAATAAGAAGTAGGTGTCTGTCTGACCACCCTAACCACAATAAAATGATAATATTTTTTGATAATATTTTAGATATAAGTAGAGGACTCATGTCCTGATGTGATGCATATTTTTTTATAATTTTTTTCCAAGTAAATAATTAATTATGATTTTTTTATTACAACTTTTGAAAAATATAAAAGTTCATCTGTCTAACAACCTTAACTTGGTCAAAAATTAATGAAATTCAATTTTTTTTTTTAATCCTATAGTATGTGAAGCATAGAATGTGACGCATGTTTTGGATTCAAAAAATGTGATACCGTTTGAAAGTTATAGATGTTTTTCAATCAGCCTATCAATCAGGACTTTATTCATAATTCTAATAGAAAATGAATAATAATAATTTATTAAGTTCAAAGTAAATAATATTTTATATTGGTGGAAAGCTGAGAATCTCCTCTAAAAACCCTTTTCATTTCATCAATTTTGGGTAAAAAAAAAGTCATCAGCCACATGGGCCATCATGATCCTGCACATACCCAGGCATGTATGAAAAATGCTTTGGTAGACATGTATGAAAAATTTGGTAGCATAGACATGTTTCAAAAAATTCTTTGGTAGAAATGTATGAAAAAATTCCTCAAATAAATGTGGTCTCATGGTTATGCATGGCAAGCAAATGGAAAATGTGGTAGCGTAGACAAGGCAGTGATTTGATTGCAATTAAAATTTTGTCATAGATAGATCAACATCTAGTTATTAGTTATGTAGCATGAAGTAATTCTTTGAGTTTGAAAGATATTTAATGTAATGTAATCAGCGATATGAATATGTTTCATAAAATGCTTTGGTAGACATGTATGAAAAGTTTTATGGCTATGGTTAGTGAGCATTACTTACTTTTATTCTTTGTGTGTTTGTGAACATGTAGCATTAAATGTGATGTTGAGGAAATGAGAAAATCCTCTAATGTCAGATGAACATGAAGCTAAAAATGCAAGGAGAAGAGAAAAAAAAAGGAAAGTTCATGGAGAAAATAAATTGCAACCCATAGAGGAATAAATTCCCATGCAATCTAATAGAGATGGCGAATTGGTAGCACAAAGGGAATGAATGCAAAAACTTCATGCAAGGAGAGAAATGAATCCCGAAGTTGGGGGTACATCATCAACCATAAGTGAAGTTCAATGCACATCATCTACAATATCTCATGTTCAAAGTACATCAGCAATCACATCTCTAGTTGAAAACACACCAACAATAACATGTGGTTTTGAAAGTACATCAACAAACACTTCTCTAATTGAAGACATTCCACATACCACATCTCAAGTTGGAGGTACAACATCATTTACATGTCAATCTCAAGGTGCATCATCGATTTCACCTTCAATTGAAAGTATGCCATCTATCCCAAATATTTTTGACATTCATAATGTCGACACAACTTTACCTTTGAGAAATCCTCCTAGAGTTTTGCATAGAAAGCCTAAATATTTGATTGATATTGATGCCAATGTTTTGAAACCAATGGTTGATAAGATTCCAAAACATACATGTCAAAGATATGTGAATAGGATATGGATTTTATTTTTTGAGAAGCTATGTGAGGCTAGAAGATGTCAAATATTTGTTGAAATGATGAGGCAACTCAATTTTAGCCCCACCATGAAGATTCTTGGACTAAGAACATCAGAAGACTCAAGTGAGGAATCCATTGTAAAGAATCTGATGAGTGTATATGAGAGTGTGGGTTCTACCTCATGCATGAAATATATTTGTGCCACACGACATGTGATGACAACAACATTGTTAAGAAGTCAAACCCGGAATAAGATGAACCTTACAAAGATGAGTGAATCTTTGAAAATAAGTAGATCATATCTAATGAGATCCAAAAGAAGGCGTGAAAGAGTGGAGGATCCAAATAAAAATGAGTTATGGGCATTCTTGGGTATACTACCATGGAAAGATAAAGAAATTGCTCAAGCCTTGAAATCTATAATACAAGATTTTTGGAAGGATAGCACAAGGGTCTCTCCCAATCAAAGAGATTTTGTAAGAAGGAGAATTGGTAGTCAAATCCGTGAGCCACATCCAAAGAATTTTTTGGATACCACTCAAACCCAATTTTTTGCTAATTTTGTAGAGAGTTTTCCTCAAGTTAAAATAAGTCAAAGGTTTTTTGAAATGATAAAACCTTTTTATGTCAAAATAAATCACACACACACTTATTTTTGTTGTAGAGAATATATTTATTTTTCTAACCATTATGATGTTTATCAACGTATATGTGTATATATGCATACTAGCAATGTTTTATAGGAATGTAACATAAGGCCTCCATCTAAATCTTCAAGGGATTTCTTATCTACCATTTTATGTGAAAGAGTGGATGGTCAACTTTATTACAAGAAATCATGTTTGGATGGCACATGTGATCATTATGGTGGTATGAAACATTTCCCAAATTTTTAACCCATGGCTAGTACACATGTAGTTGGAAATGAAATTGTGGAATTTGGCAAATACAAGATAGTTTCCTATAGTCTAAAAGATGGGAAAGAAGCAAAGAAGTGTGAATTCGTTAGTGATAAGATTTCAGTGTATTAGTTTATGGGTATTTTTCATGATCATGTGGTCTATGAGTATGTAAGGAATACACATAGAGCTCAATGGTTAGACTCGTAGTTCAAGTTATGCGAGGACATATTTCCACTTCATAGAATCATTTCAATTATCAACTTCACAAAGAATTACACATTGCAGCCATAGACTGAGGTGCAATCACAATACTACAACTCCACACATGTTTCTATATTTGTACATATAGCATTCATTCATGCAAATGATAGTACTAAGGATAATAATAAGGTATTGAGGGAGCATCACTTTTACATTAGTGATGATCGCACACATTGTACAGACTTTGTGCAAGGTTTCTTTCAGATATTCTATGTTGATTTGGCTAGTAGGGGAATATCATTCAATCAACATATCATATAGTCAGATAACTATACATCACAATTCAATAACTCTAGAATATTTTACTAGTTGAGTAGGATGCATAGGATTAGTGGTGTTCAAAATATGTGGAATTTTTTAGAGGTAGGCATGGAAAGTGGGAGCATGATGGTGTAGATGCATGTATCAAAAGAGCTTTAGAATGAGAAGAGTTAAAGTACAAAGACCTTCCAAAGTTAATTGATGCAAAATAAATTTTCCAATGGTGCAATCATGCAATGGGTCTAGGTAATGAAGGTAATTATTTAGTTCATATATTTTTTTGGTTGGTAGATGATACTAACATTGCAAAATATGAGGATTTTTGTGAATTGACATGATCGAGTGAGATACACTCTTTTAGAAGCTCCAATGTAGGTACATGGACTATCCATATGTGAAATATGGCATGCTTTTGTTCTGCATGTACACTTCAAGCATAGAATTATTGTGACTCAAAAGAGTGCATTAATGATTGGTCTATAAGAAGTCTAACCCCACTTGACATGCATCAACTCCTAATGGATCTAAAAATCATGGAGATTCAATCATCTATTGACTTTGATCATGTATCAGATCTACTACAACCAATTAATATATATTCTTACATAGTTAATACAAAATTCCTACTTTTATCTTACTTTGTTGTTTTATTGTGATGTTCATTAAATACATCTAACTAGATGAATATATCAATGTAGGGAATGTTTATGCAGTGATTACAGATGAAGACAATTAACAGGGAATAAATGATTACCTGTGTCATTGTATTGAGGCCAAAAAGAAATTGGAGGCCCCAATTATAGATGGAGAAGACATAAAATACCCTACAAGTTCAGTGGTTGTTATTGGAACATGGCTTAGAAGTTACCTAGTTAAGAATTCTCTAGTTTGGTTGTTTGAGGAATTTGACACACATCAAAATATTCTTCACTAATTCAACCTTGTCATCGCAACCAACGTTCATTTGATCAAATAGGGGGATAGACCCATGAACAAGAACTTGTGGAGGGTGTGTGATTTTGACCATGAGGCAATACTTAGCACAATAAAGAGTAGAGTAGACCCGGATGGTTCAATTGATTTGTAAGTATGCACATTGAGTTCATAAAGTCATGTTATTGATCACTATTTTCTTTCATATTTGGTTAATTTCAGTGTATAAGGGTTTCATATAAACATTGGTGAATGATAGTATCTTTATCCATAAAAAATCAGTCATGAATTAACTATCATATTTAATATATTTGATAAATACAATTCAATTTTATTGTTTATGTATCATTTGAGAATGTATACTAGCATTATGAGATTTTGAATTGTAAGTTTGTTTGTACAAGGGTTTGTAATATTGCATTATTGTTAATCACTAGGGTGTGGAATCTACATTGGTCTTTGATTATGGTTAATCTTCTCTTGGTACCTTTCAATGCATTATACATAATGTTCATAGTTTTATGTAATTGTTTCATGTATAATTTTCATACTTTCAATGCATAATGTTCATAACTCATAGTTCCCTTTATTTAATTTGTTTGATTGATTTGATGTGATGTATAGTTATAAGGGTTTATTTTTTGTTCTGCTTATGACTATCAATGTGTTTTCTTGAAGACTATGATGCATTGAGTGCTTATTGCCCCTATGGGGGATAATGGAAATTAACTGTCTTCCATTATTTTTCAACACTATTAACCAAATTTCATGGCTGCCCCCTTTTGATTAAGTTGTTTCCCCCCTCATTTTGAACTATTGATATGTCATTTCGCACACATGTCATCACACATTTATTCTCTTCATATGATTACTT
This sequence comes from Sequoiadendron giganteum, assembly GCA_007115665.2. Taxonomy (NCBI): domain Eukaryota; kingdom Viridiplantae; phylum Streptophyta; class Pinopsida; order Cupressales; family Cupressaceae; genus Sequoiadendron; species Sequoiadendron giganteum. Next base: position 446,069,828 of record CM021107.1, on the reverse strand, counting down.
AACTTGCATTTGAGCTTGTTGTCCTATGTCAATGGATTTTCTTCTCTTTACCATTGTTGATGATGATCCATTTTCCAAGCCTTATTGATTTTATATGGTTAGGATTTCATTAGGGTGACTATTTTCTATACATTTGAACACAACATATTGCCTTATAGGACTGCTCTTCCTTCTTCAAGATATTTGTAAAATCCACCATGTTTTCTTCTCTATGGATTTCCCTTTAATGTATCTTTTCATAGGTCTCCTTGAAACACCAATGACACCAACGATTGATTTTTGATTGTAAAAGATATCCATTATTCATATTAAGCCTTGAAACTCTAGGTTTGTATCATTGCAACCTTCAAAGTTTCTTCTAGTTGCTCTATTTCATCTGCTATTGGTATTTTACTCTCACCTTGACTGTGCATACATTGAAAACTACCCCTTTATTTGATCCATAAAGTTTCCTACTATCAACTTCATGATTTTTCACCTTTCTTTCATCTGTTGCGATAGTCCTTGTTTGCTTGCAATTCAATTAATGACTCGTTGCGCACAAACCCTTGAAAATGTAGGGCTATTACTGAAACCTTATTCTACCCTTTTAGGTTTGTGACCATCCTTTATTAGTGATATATTTTTTGTCCTTTAAATCTTCCATCCTTTATCCCTTTGACTATTGTCCTTCTTGACCAATATACATGTCATCTTCCTTGCCGCCCTTGCTTGTCTCATGGCTTATGACTTACTGATGAATATGTAAATCTTATTACATCTTAAATCATACCATCACATTTACAAGCTTCAATTTACATTGGTTTGTGTTCATTATTAAATAGTTTTCTTTTAAATTTTTTATGAATTCTTAGACATAGTTTATTTGAGAAAGAAAAAAACTCTGCAAATAACACATCAAAGTTGAAGAAAAAATAAATTTCAACCATGTATCAATTATCTATGTGTTGCTCCATTTATAACCAATTAGCATAGTGATTGAACACCATAAACATGTCCACGTGTCAAGTTTTCTATTTAATATCTTATTGAATAGGTTGTATCATGTTTTAATTGTAAAATAGTACTTAATTGGTTTGTGCTCCAAAGAAGGGGGCCATCTATTTAATTTATTAATCTTAATAATTTTTCTATTTAATCTCTTTATATGTGTGTGCATGAAGTTTCTACCCTTTATGTATCAAGTTCATGTGTTATGTTGCTAATGACTTCCCCTTAAGAGGATTTTTCTTTTAAAGATATGCATAGGTCATTATGCTACTCATTTATTGTCATTTTCTGCACTATACGAAGTCATTATGCTGCACTAATTGTTGAAAGTATGCTTGCCAAGCATACCAAGTTTGTTGAAGTCAAAAGAATGCTTTAGTAGAGGTAAGATAGGAATTTCCACTTTAGTGATGATCACATTTAGTGCATTTGGTTGATGGAATGCATTGTAAGTGCTTTTTATTCTCTCCCATTACTCCATCTTAGTTCAATTTATATAAAGGAGTTCACTCCAACAAAAGGACCCAAAAATATCCAATCCATTTATAAGATTGATCAATAATTGAGGTGACATGGAAATTTGTTGGAATCACACACCTCTTTTATTGATATTTTATGGTGGGTGTTACAAATGTATAATTTTTTGTAGCTTAAATTAGTGTTAGAAGTCTTTTACCAATGTTAAGGATTTGTGATATGTTTCACAATGTAGTTGAGGACTTTATGGTGGGAAAGAATAAGTTGGTAGTTCATGTTTTCTCACCAAGTGGAAAGCATGACAAGAAAGAATAGGTTGGTAGTTCACATTTTCTCACTAAATGTAAAGCATGTTGGGGTTATGGATGTTTATTCTATCATCATTGTGGGTAGGCATGTATTTCATGTGATTTGAATGTACAATAGTTTATGGATGTTTGCATGTTTTATTTTAAGTGTAAGTTTGAATGTACAATGGTTTATGGATGTTTGGATGTTTCTTTTAAGTATAAGTTTGAATTTGCAAAGGTTTGCAATATTGCATTATCGTTATCAAACAAGCTTTGGCATTTACATTGGTCTTCGATTATTGTTAATATTCTCTAGTTTCCTTTCAATGCATAATGTATAAAGTTCATAGTTTCACGCAATAGTTTCATGCATAATTTTCATATTTTCAATGCATAATGTTCATAGCTCATAGTTTCATGCATATTGTTCATAGTTTAAATGAATAATCTTTATAGTTCATAGTTTCATACATAATGTTCATAGTTCATAGTTTCATGCATAATTCCCACTTTAATGCATTATCTTTTTTATCTTGATCAATTGGAGTTAAGACTGTGCATCACATTGTTGATGGAATAACATGCATTCAATACAAAAATCATGCTAAATATTCCCCATATTGTTGTCTTATATGAAGCATAAGCATTCATAATAATGTCTTTGATAGGTGGAAACACACATAAATGCTTCGAAAGGATAATGGTATAAATGAAATTCATGGTCTTCTATTATGTTGCTAATGCTTTCCCCTTAAGAGGATTTCTCTTTTAAAGATATGTAGAGGTCAACATGGATTGTGGATGCATTGATGTTGAATTCTCTAACACCAATTGGAACAAACAAAAATAGTGGTGATTGAGATGGAGGAGTGGTTTTATAGAGTGCATGCCTTATTTTGTCAATAAGTATTGAGTTTTCAGTGTGAGCAGCCCTTATAAGATCACTCAAAATATAAATGTAGTGTGTTGCTCATTTAATAGGTTGACTAGGTCAAGGATTATATTTATCTTCTTTTGTGTAGGTTCGTGTGTTGATTGACTATAAATGGTGTGTTGTGTAGCTTAAATTAGTGTAATTGATTTGTAATGACAAGGGGTGAGCCATGTAGGCAGCAACAATGTTGAAGTTGCAACACATCATAATATGAAGGGACATTGAATTGTCAAGACTTTACAAAATTGAATTATAGTGGGGTTGTTAAAGGCAACAATATATCAAATATATTAGTAAGCATATTTTTAAAAGTATTTTACCAATGTTAGGGATTCGTGATATGTTAGTAAGCATATTATGAAAGAATAGGTTGATAGTTCACATTTTCTCACTAAATGTAAAGCATGTTGGGGTTATGGATGTTTATTCTATCATCGTTGTGGGTAGGTGTGTATTTCATGTGGTTATACATATAAAAGAAGCAATGTTGACATTGTGAGCAAAGCCCAAAAAGCTTTATAGTGACATGGCAACACATTATTTTTTATATATAGATGTGGAAATGGTTGAGTAGCTCAGTATAGTGTGAAAAATTATATGTCGTCAGGACCATAGGCATATATGTTATTAGAACCTTCACTCAAAAATTTGTAATCATGAATAAACACACTAAGCACACCACAATGAATACTAGTTATGATGTATTCTTAACACAAAATCAAAAAGTTGTTTGATGTTTTCATGTATGTCATTCAACCTAGCACATATCTCATACTCCATTCAAAAAATCAAATATACGAGTCAATTTCATTCAATTATGATGCATAAACAAATGCATTAGGCATGGCATAAAAGTTTGATGTATAATGGAAATATAATCTACACCATTAAACACTAATACATAAGTGAACTAAGACTCGTCATGAAAGTTTCAAAGGGGTGTAACTTTTGTTATGAAATTTGTGTGACCAAACAGACAGTTCTAACACATCTGTATGGGTAATTTTAGGCTAGGAATGGTCCTCTTTCACACCCAAACATGCCGAAATAGTCTGAGCTATATTGCACCAACGATATCCCTTAAGAGTCCAAAATACAAAAAGGTAGTAATCTTTGATGAGAAGTTACTCAAACACAATTTTTCTTAGAGAAATTTCATCTAAGGCTATGGGATCATCTTTGGCCCCTCTACAATAACCTCTCTTGGTTTTTGATATCTGTGAGGCATTTTTCCCATGGTGTCCAGTTTTCAGTTGATGGGAAAGTGTCAAATGCAAGTTGTGTAAAGTTGCAAAGGGGTGTAACTTTTGTTCTGAAACTTGTGTGACCAAACCAATAGTTCCAAAATATTTGGATGGGTATGTTTAGGCTATGTATGGTCCTCTTTCACACCCAAACATGCTAAAAAGGTCTGAGCTACATTGCACCAATGATATCCCTTAAGAGTCCAAAGTGCAAAAAGGCATCAACCTTTGATGAGAAGTTACTCGAAAATTGTGTTCCTTGTAAATATTTTATCTAAGATTACAAGATCATGTTGGGCCCCTCTATAATAATCTCTCTTAGTCTTTGATATCTTTGATGCATTTTTCTGTGGTGTCCAATTTTCAATTGATGGAAAAAGTGTCAAATGCAAGCAGTGTAAAGTTGGAAAGGGGTGTAACTTTTTCTCTACAACTCATGTGACCAAACCAATAGTTCCAACACATCGAGATGGGTATTTTTATGCTAGAAATGGTCCTCTTTCACAACCAAACATGTTGAAATAATCTGAGCTACATTGAATTGATGAAATCCCTTAAGAGTCTAAAGTGCAAAAGGGAAACAATCTTTTACGAGGAGTTACTCACAGATCGTGTCTCTTAGAAACATTTTTTTGAGGCTACAAGATCATGTTGGGTCTCACTATGATAACCTCTTTTGGTTTTTGATATCTCTAAGAATTTTTCTTGTGGTGTCTAGTTTTGTTGATGGAAAAAGTGTTAACTGCAAGCAGTGTAAAGTAGAAAAGGGGTGTAACTTTCATTCTAAAATGTGTGTGACAAAACCGATAGTTCCAACACATTTCGATGGGTATTTTTAGGTTAGGAATGCTCCTCTTTCACACCAAAACACACTGAAATAGTCTAAGCTTCATTGAACTAGCAAAATCCCTTAAGAGTCCAATGTGTAAAAGGGAAGCAATATTTGATGAGCAATTACTCAGATATTGTGTTTCTTAGAAACATTCCTTATAAGGCTATGAGATAATGTTAGACACCTCTACAATAACCTCTCTCAATTTTTGATATCTTCGAGGTGTTTTCCCATGGTGTCTAGTTTTCAGTTGATGGAAAAAGTATCAAATGCAAGTAGTGTAAAGTTGCAAAGAGGTGCAACTTTCATTCTACAACTCATGCAAACAAATTGATAGTTCCAACACATCTATATGGATACTTTTAGGCCAGGAATGATCTTATTTCACACCTAAACATGGAAAAACAATCTGAGTTACATTGAACCGAAAAAATCCTTTAAGAGTCCAAATTGAAAAAGGACAACAATCTTTGATGAGCAGTTACTCAAAAACTGTCACTTAGAAACATTCCATATGAGGCTATAGGATCACATTGGGCCCTTGTACAATAACCTCTCTCAGTTTTTGATATATTTGAGGCATTTTCTCATGGTGTCGACTTTTTAGTTGATGGAAAAAGTATTAAATGCAAGCAGTGTAACTTTCATTTTGCAATTTGTGCGACCAAACTAATAGTTCCAACACATCCAAATGGGTATGTTTAGGCTAGGAATGGTGCTCTTTTGCATCCAAACATGCCAAAATAGTTTGAACTACATTGAACTAATGAAATCCTTTAAAAGTCCAAAGTGCAAAAGGGTAGAAATCTTTGATGAGAAGTTACTCAGAAATCGTGTCTCTTAGAAAAAATATTTATGAGGTTACGAGACCTAGTTGGATCCCTCTATAATAACCTCTCCCAGTTTTTGATATCTCTGAGGAATTTTCTCGTGTTGTTGACTTTTCAATTGATGGAAAAAATGTGAAATGCAAGCAATGTAAAGTTGTAAATGGGTGTAACTTTCATTCTACAACTTGTGCAACCAAACTGATAGTTCCAATTCATTCAAATGGGTACTTTTAGGCTAGGAATGGTTCTCTTTCACACCCAAACATGCCAAAATAGTTTGGGCTATATTGCACTGGTGATATCCCTTAAGAGTCCAAAGTGCAAAAAGGCAACAATCTTTGATGAGCAGGTGTCACTTAGAAACATTAATTCTAAGGCTATGAGATCATGTGGATCCCCTTTACAATAACCTCTCTTAGTTTTTGATATGTGTAAGGAGTTTTCCCATGGTACGAACTTTTTAGTTGATGGAAAAAGTGTCAAATGCAAGTAGTGTAAAGTTGCAAAAGGGTGTAAATTTTATTCTGAAACTCATGTGACCAAACCAATAGTTCCAAAATGTTTGGATGGGTATGTTTAGGGTATGAATGGTCCTCTTTCACACCCAAACATGTTGAAAAGGTCTAAGCTACATTTCACAGTGATATCCCTTAAGAGTCCAAAGTGCAAAAAGACATCAACCTTTGATGATAATTTATTCAAAATTCGTGTTCCTTACATAAATATTTCATCTAAGGTTAAAAGATCATGTTGTGCCCCTCTACAATAATCTCTCTTAGTTTTTGATATCTTTGAGGTGTTTTCCCGTGGTGTCCAACTTTAAGTTGATGGAAAAAGTGTCAAATGCAAGCAGTGTAAAGTTGCAAAGGGGTGTAACTTTCATTCTACAACTCATGTTACCAAACCAATAGTTCCAACATATCAAGATGGGTATGTTTAGGCTAAAAATGGTCCTCTTTCACAACCAAACATGTTGAAATAGTCTGAGCTATAGTGAACTAACAAAATCCCTTAAGAGTCCAAAGTGCAAAAGGGCAACAATCTTTTATAAGAAGTTACTCGAACATCATGTCTCTTAGAAAAATTGTATTTGAGGCTACAAGATCATGTTGGGTCCCTCTACGATAACCTTTTTTTTTTTTATATCTCTAAAAAAATTTACCCATGGTGTCTAGTTTTGTTGATGTAAAAAGTGTTAAATGCAAGCAATGTAAAGTAGGAAAGGGGTGTAACTTTCATTATGCAACTTGTGAGACCAAAATGACAATTCCAACACATTTTGATGGGTATGTTTAGGCTAGGAATGCTCCTCTTTCACACCAAAACGCACTGAAACAATCTAAGCTACATTGAACTGGTGAAATCCCTTAAGAGTCCAATGTGCAAAAAGGCATCAATCTTTGATAAGCAATTACTCATACATTGTGTTTCTTAGAAACATTCCTTCTAAGGCTATGAGATCATGTTAGACACCTCTACAATAACCACTCTCAATTTTTGATATTTTAGAGGCATTTTCCCATGGTGTCAAATTTTTAGTTGATGGAAAAGTGTCAAATGCAAGTAGTGTAAAGTTGCAAAGGGGTGTAGCTTTCATTCTGCAACTCATGCAAACAAACCGATAGTTCCAACATATCTAGATGGATACTTTTAGGCCAGTAATGATCCTCTTTCACACTCAAACATGCCAAAATAATTTGAGTTACATTGAACCGTCAAAATCCTTTAAGAGTCCAAAGTGAAAAAGGGAAACAATCTTCGATGAGCTGTTACTTAGAAACTGTGTCACTTAGAAACATTCCATATGAGGCTACAAGATCACATTGGGCCCTTGTACAATAATCTCTCTCATTTTTTTATATATATGAGGTATTTTCTCATGGTGTCGACTTTTCAGTTGATGGAAAAAGTGTCAAATGCAAGCAATGTAAAGTAGCAAAGGGGTGTAACATTCATTTTCCAACCTGTGTGAGAAAACTGATAGTTCCCATAGACACCTAAATTTTACACTTTACACAAGGTCAAACAATCCACTTTAACCCCTTCATCAAACGTTAATTAAATTACTTATTTAATTAATATTCCCCCTTTCCCTAATGTTCCTAAGGTATTTAATTTAATCAATTAAATACTTTATACATAAGCCCACATCATCTCTAAATGAAATAAATACAATCAATTTATTTAATTTAATTAATTATCTTTTTCATTTTTTATTCATTTTTTCTCTCTCCTTGTCACATCCTCCATAATCCTTTCACTAAACTGGATTAAATTAATTAATCCTCCATTAAGGTGTGCATATCCTTAATTAGGATTAATGACACATCCTCTATGACTTGCCACTTGCTTCTAATCACCTATTTGCACAATCCTAATCCTAATCACTTACCCCTTTTAACATGTCCTTAAGTCAACCTTCTTGGTACTTACCTTTTTTAGGTTGACCTCTTCCCCATGTGAATTAAAAATTCACACTTATTTTCCCCATGCATTTGTCTTCCTCATGACATCTCATATGTCACATCGTACCCAAAGGACAAAGACCTCTTTTAGAGGAATCTGATTTTATGCTTTGGTCTCTCCCAAAAAGTGAATTAAAAATTCACTTTTATTCTTCCAAGGCCATCTCCAATCCCCATGTTGGCAAGGATGGACTTTCTAAAAGTCCTCACTTGTCACTTTCAGCTCCACTTGGGGACAAGGGATTACTTTTTGTGGAGATTCTCTCCCATCCCAAGGTTGGACCACATGGCCTCTTCCATGTCATTTGTACCCTTGCCATTTCATCTTGTCCTTTGGACAACTCACTCACCACATGTCAAGATGTGAGGGCTTGTGAGTCCTCAACTCACCTAAGTCCTCCATCTCTACCATGGTGGCTTAATATAGATCATTGAATTCTCTAGAGAATTCAATTTCTTCTATAAATACCCCCCTCTTCTCATTAATTGAGTTTGTAATTGCGTGCATACCAAAATTATGCTTCCAAGTTATTTGAGCTATCACTGTCATTTATTGCCATCACTTAGTATTTGCATTTAGAATCCATTATTGCATTCACCTACTTTCATTCACCCATCTACCACCATCATTTGTAAACTACCATCTAAAGAGCACACATTATCAATCATCAAAGGGCCAACCAAGGATCAACACAAAGAAAGGTATATCTACTTTGATCATTTCATCTGTCCTTTGTTTGTGTTAACGTAGCTTAATCTTGAGGTAGTTTAGTGTAGTTTTTATCTTTCATTCCTTAGTTAGTTTTTACACATTAATAGATAACAAATTTCACTACTCACATTTCTGGCACGCCTGGTGGGACCCACGTCATGGGTCTTCCTTTTTGTACTAACAGTTGGTGTTTTTTTTAGGATTTTGCAAATTTTGACATAGAGGGGCGACCTTGCCCATTGTGTGGGTGGCCCTGACCTAGAGGGGCGGCCCTGACCTAGCAACAAATTTTTTTGTTGTTGTTTTTATCATTTTCTGACTGTTTTCCTTACAAATTTCATGTTTGGGTAGCCCTGACCTAGCAGTAGACTGTTCTACTACTATTTTTATCATCTTTTGACTATTTTCCTTGTAGATTTCATGTTTGGGTGACCCTGACCTAGAGGGGGGGCCCTAACCTAGCAGCAGATTGTTTTACTACTATTTTTATCATTTTTCTAATTATTTTCCTTGCAGATTTCATGTTTGGGCAGCCCTGACCTAATAGCAATTTTTTTTGTTGTTGTTTTTCCTTGCAGATTTCATGTTTGGGCAACCCTGACCTAGCAGTAGATTGTTCTACTATTGTGTTTATCATTTTTTTGACTATTTTCCTTACAGATTTCATGTTTGGGCGGCCTAGACCTAAAAGGGTGGCCCTAATCTAGCAAAAGATTATTTTGTTGTTGTTTTCATACTTTTCCTGACTCTTTTCCTTGTAGATTTCATGTTTGGGTGGCCCTGACCTAGTAGAAAATTTTTCTACTGTTGTTTTTTTTATGTTTCTGATTATTTTCCTTGCAAATTTCATGCTTAGGCGGCCCTGACCTAGAGGGGCAACCTTGACCTAGCAACAGATTTTTTTGTTGTTGTTTTCATCATTTTCCTAACTGTTTTCCTTGTAGATTTCATGTTTGGGCGGCCCTGACCTGGAGGGGTGGCCCTAACCTAGTAGAAAACTATTCTACTATTGTTTTTATCCTTTTTCTGACTGTTTTTCTTGCATATTTCATGTTTGGGTGGCCCTGACCTAGCATCAAATTTTTTTACTGCTGTTTTCATCATTTTTTAGACTGTTTTTCTTACAGATTTCATGTTTGGGCAGCCCTGACCTAGTAGCATATTTTTCTATTGTTGTTTTTATCATTTTCCTGACTATTTGCCTTGTAGGTTTTATGTTTGGGCAGCCCTGACTCGGAGGGGTGGCCCTGCCCTAGCAATAGACCTTTTTGCTGCTTTTTGTCATCATTTTTTGATAACTATTTCTTGCAAGTTCACTTGTCAAAGATAGAAACCAAACTATTGACAAGTGTTTTGCAGGTCAAAAATTGTGTTCAATTAGTCTTGTCCTTTCATTTTAAAAGAAATAGGAACATAAGACTAATTAAAGAGTCAAAGAACTTGTGTCATGCTTGAAAGTGGGCTATTGACGTATCCAATCCCCTTGCGCCATTTGGCGATTCTGGGTGAAGATAAATCATAGCTCACTTAGTCCTTTTTACCCCATTTTTTAATTTTATTAGCGGGACCTGCCCAGGATTTCATCACTCAAGGGATAATTCCAACCACGTGTTGTTAGAACCCAAAAATTCCATGAAAATCCTAAGGTTTTTTCCATTTAAAATCTAATATTTTCCTACCTTTCCATAAAATTATTTATTTATTCCCCTTTCATAAAGCCAAAAATGACTTATATATCATACCACTACTTTAAACCCTTTGAGGCTTCCACCATTTACCTCTATACCGTGGCCCCTTTTAGGGTGGCTCGTGGTATCATGATGAGCGGTTAAGGGTAGTCACAAAACCCTTACTGCTGCACCACAGATAGTCATTGATGGGCAGACGGTTATGCAATGGAAAATTAGCAGTCGTACAAAAGGTTACCGCACAGCCGCAGGTAGTCAGAACAAAACCCACAGTTACTGCGATGGACAGAGGCTAGTGGTTAAGAGAGGCCACCAGAGTACTATAGCTGACTAGATCGGTGACCGTGGTGACCATGGTGAATAAAGTAGTGAGCAGTGACAACGAAGGTGATGGTCAGTGGACAGTTACCACTACACCGTGGTCAGTTAGAATGATGCTAGCAGTGGAGCGGTAAGGGAAAGGATAGACCGTGATGGTGAACACTGCCATACCGCTGGTGGCTAAAACAAAGCTTGTGGTTGAGTGGTAAAGAAATAAGTGATGGAGCGGTCAAAGTCAAGGCACCATGGAGAGATAAAGGGTGGACCGCAGTAACACAGGTAATGGTGAGAGATAACAATAAATTCTAGTCACCGTTGTACCGTGGGTGAACAAAATGAAGGGTACAGTAGCATGGTTGATAGGAACAGTGCAGTCAAATTCAAACACTCTTGCACCGCAGGAGGACGAGGAGTTGACCGCGGTAGAGTAGTAAGATAAAAGGAAGCTGCAAAGACAATAAATGTAAAGGAGGCAACATATAAAGTGAAGTGCACGAAGTAGTAAAATATAAAGGGAAAAATCAAAAGCAAGATTATAGTTAAAAATATTTAATTTGCTGAAAGGAAACTCAATTAAATATTTTATCTCTATGATAGCATGTAAATGGTTTTACCAGTCATGTGAAGGGTCACGACCCTTGGTATGAATTGTATAAATACTTTTTAAAATCATTTGCAGACATGGGTAGGGAGTGAGAGTATGAATGAGAATTTTTCAAACTGGGGAAAAAAAATAGTGTACAGAGCCTTTCCTGAAATAGATCAATGGAGATAATGAATTTTAATTGGTGATATTCTCTTTTGGTGTTCAATTTTTATGTTTTTTTAAATCAAATTATTCTATCTAGTTCTCTCCAACTTGAGATTCGTTAATTATTTAAATCAACATATCAAGTATATCTCTAATTTACCAGAATGTATTCCCATTTTGTGTGATTTAGTTGATTGGTGTTTGCATGTCAGATTTAAACTCTTTTGAATAAGTCACAGTAATTTAAAGATTTCTTTTGGGGAGTTAAAGAGGAACCGGGTTAAGAAACATCCCAACATAATTTATGCAAGTCATAAATAATGAAGTTTTATGACAATCATATAGTTTCATTTTAGAAGTGCCTAACAACTAGAATAAAGCCAAAGAGGGAAACACATATCATTTTTATTTTTGACTTCATTGCCCATGTGGATAGAAGGCACTGATCTGCCACAACCCAGAGAATTAATTTCATATACAAACAATATTTTTGAAACCTTTCTTTTGTGCAATAGGAATAGGTATAGTTATAGTAATTTTGTCTATCCACTTCCACTTGCCATTATGGGTAGATTATTTCACCAGGAAATACATTTCAATTTGCATCATTCACATAGGTTCACCTGCCTTCGTTTAGAAGGACCTAAAGAGAAAAAGGTTCAATTGCATCAATTGGCCTTGTACGTTGGCGAAAAGCATTGTGTGATCTGGGCAACCTCTCGTGGTTCAAACCTGCATTTTTGAGACCCAACATGTGTTACCAATGGGGTATATAAAGAGGGGAAAAGTGAAAGTTGTACCTCAATCTAGTCACATCATGTCTGGTGGAGCGTTGAATATAGGGTGATATCTAGATAGACATGAAGGGTTGGTCCGAGCTCCCAACCTCTTGTTGGCTACTCTCGACTCATGCTTATAGATGGGTTGGTGTTCACGGTTGTGCCCCATGTACCATGTGTATATTGAGGATGCCACTAGAAAAATTGTTAAGCCTAGATAGAGGACTATGTTGGCCATACCTTAACACTAAAATTAAGCTTGTGTTGCTTGAAGTGTCTTCTTGTGAAAAACCAATACTGGTCAATCAATTTTGGCCTTTTAATAGTTGTTTCCATACTTTGGCGTCACTATTTTCAACTAAGTTAGGTTCAAACCATCGTATAGGGTAGCCTTGTCTTCTAGGGGTAGCCCTAACCTGAGTTTGGGTGGCCTTGACCTCCAAGGGTGGCCATGACCTGAGTTTGGGTGACCTTGATCTAAAGGGGCAGACCTGCCCTCCGAAACAACCTCTTTCAGCCTACGATCATTAACTGTTACCTTATTCTGGGAACCTATTTTCCCATTCTAAATGTTGGTCCCTCATTCGACATACCTATTTACCCTAGTCAACCATCCGTCCATCCATTATGGATATCCATTTACCCGTTCCATCCATCATCCCTCCTTTCTGACCAACCGTTCACCTATTTCGAGGAGTCGTTTGCCTATTTTAGGAAGCTATTTAATCATTTTGAGTATAGTTCCCTAGTCCCATACATCCGTTCACCCATTTTGAGTGATCATTTTCCTATTCCATAACCTCATTTGCTCAAAATTTGGTCCACCAAAAAAGGAGAATTTCTAGAAATTTCTAAAAAAACTTGTGGTTTACCTAGTTGTTTACTTATCTCATACATCTACATCATGATCCATTTACATGCAACCCTTCATCCAAACCATATAGGTTGCATTCATAATCATTCATCATCGATTTATCAAGCCAAATCCTCTAAACTTCGTTTGAAGTCATTATCCGAATCGACCTGGGTGCTTGAACCTAATCATCATCCTTGAACAACCACTTAGGATTTCTATCCGTCCTAAGTCAATCATCATCTTTGGCCCTATCAATCCCCTTCCATCTCAAGGAATATTCGGTGACGTGATCATTAGTTCATCCTTAATTCGATCAATCAACACTTTACGTCACTTAGGGTGATCTTTGAACATAGTTTAGAAACCCTTCCAATCATCCAAATCATTTGATCTTTAACTTGATTGCATCCAACCCTATCAATCATTTTGTTGATCAAATCCAATCAAATCTCATCCTTATCCCATCATCTGATTAATTGATACTTCAATTGATCCATCCTAATATCCAACATCAAATCCAATCCAACAATCTTAATCCAATCCAAATCAATCAATCTAAATCATCGCTTAGATCATCATTTAGAAGCTTAGTTGCATCTCAAATCACTTAGTTATTTTGGACGTTCATGCTCGTTCAGACTTGTTCACAAGTGAGAAAGCAAATGGCGAACCAACAAGCCCAAGGTACTCAATCGAATATCCCACATGATCCTAATCACATCCCGAATACCCCACAAGATCCCAATAACATTTAAAGCAATCCACACGATCCCCATAATGACACCTCATCTCAATCTAATACCGACATCCAGAACACCACACCACCCAGTGAAAACAACATGGTTAACTAACCTGAAGTCACTGTTGATGAATATCTTAGTAATCTTGCTAATGTCCAAATGACAGATCGTATCCTCAATGAATGTGGGGATAAGATCCTTGCCACCCTACTCATGAAGGGAATCAAACCTCCATTTGATTTTGATGCATGACGATATTCCCTTACACCACCCGTTGATCCACAAACCTCATAGAACATTCCAGGAAATTCCTATGCCCCCGAGGGTGCACCCATAGACAACTGGTACCACCCCAAGTTTGGAAATGTCATCATCCATCAAGTCCATGATTATTCTTGTCTTCCAATCACAACATCTACTATCCCAGCACCTGGTTCTAATGATCCCTATGCCTATGGCATTCCATCATATATACCATCCACTACATCGCTTCCACCCCCACATCATAATAGTGGGAGCACACCTATCCTTACCAATTTTCCACCTCTTGCATTCCCGCAACCTCTAGGTAATCCTCACCAATCTTCCATATTGCAAGAAACACCACAACACACTACCACTACTATTGCTTCATCTCAACCACCTCATCAACAATCTCCACAACACACCATCACTATTCCACAACAAAACATTCCGATTCCCACTCAACCACCACATCAGATGGTGCAAACTAATTCACAACCACAACAACCACCACATGGCACTACTGTTACAATCCCAAAACAACCACATATCCCATCTTGCCCATCTTACCAACAATCGCTGCAACAGTAGCTTCCACTACCACATACACACATTTCTACACAAACACAATATAATCCTCTTGTGAAATGCCTCTATCATCCCTCTAGCACATACACTGTTCCATCCCACCTCAATACAAATTAGAACACTCCAAATCAAATGCGGACCCAATCACCACCTTACACCAATCCTTCACAACCATATGCAAATCTTTACCGACAACTATCAAATCCACAACAACCCCCATATGTCACCTCCGCACATCAATATCAGTCCTATCCACCTTATCTCCAACAACAATAGTCTTATCAGCAAGGTTCCACATCCACATCCACCTCCTACCAAAAACCATCATCACATCAACAAGGGGGTCCTACCTCTTTGTATTATTAGAATTCTACACAACAATAGGGCCCTTCACCCACTTCTTATTATCAACAACGACCACCTCACCAACAAGTGGCTTCCACTCATCATAATACATCATCCTCCTACCCACCTTACATCAATCCACAATCCATTTATCATAAAAAAACACATTCATATGCAACCCAACCCACCTGTGATCCAACCCTAGTGGGACCATCCTCATCGTGCCCACAATACTATCCATATAACTAGCCCAGTCTGACTCCCAAAGCACCAATTAACAAAGACTTGGAAGAAGTCAAAGCGGCATTAAAGGACTTACAAGTTGGAACGGGCAAACATTCATTTAAATTTGAGGACATTTTTCCTTATCCATTTGACCCATCCATTTCCTTGATTCCCTTTCCAAAACACTTTGAAAACCCAAAATTTGACAAATACAAGGGAACAAAAGATCCTAGAGCCCATCTGCAATAATTTTATACCCACTACTAAGAGGTCATGCATAATGACAACTATCTTATACGACTCTTTCCTAAAATTCTACACGGGATCACCCTCAACTGGTTCATGGGCCTTGAAAAGGGATCCATCAAATTTTTTGCATAGCTATCTAAACAATTCGTCTCCCACTTCTCTTTTAATCTAAAGAAGGATATTGACATGCTTGATCTCTTGAAAGAAAAACAATGTGATGGGGAGACCTTTGCAAGCTACTTGCAAAGATGGCGTGTCTTGACAAAGAAGATGAAATCCCCACCGCCAAAAAAGGACATGGTCAAGTTGTTTATCAAAAATTCCCATCCAGACATGCTTATAACTTCCAACTCCATTGCATCACCACCTTTGCAGAACTCATGGAGAAGGGTCCCATCTTGGAACGAGCCCTTGTTGCCAAAGGGCAAGTCAAATTTTTTAATTCTGATAAAGAGAAGTCCTTTGGGGATAAACCTCGTTATTGGAATAGAAATACGAATGTGGTCAATGATGGTGTCATTGACACCAAACATGTTCAGGTGGCCACCACCTTACAAAAATACCATCCTCAGCAACAATCGTCAGTCCAAAATGCCATATCCATACCCCAAGGGGCACCACAACAACAATCAAACCAAAACAACTAAGGGGGGAATAAATGTCAGTTCACTCAGTTGGGAGAACCCCTTATCATGGTGTTTAACAAGCTTCTTCAAGCTAATTATCCCATCACGTATCCTATCACCAAGCCTCTTGATGCGTCTAAGCCCAAACCTGCTTGATTTAAAGACAACAAATATTCTGAATTTCACAAAATTAAGGGACATACCTTAGATAAATGTCAAGGCCTAAAAACTTACATTCAAGGCCTCATCGATCAAGGTGAAATTCATGTAGATGCTAACACAACATCTTCATCCAATGCTCAACTCCAGATATATCAAAATGCTTTTCCCAACCACAATTAGGTTCCCAGTACATCTAACTCTCATCTTGGACTTAACAACCATAACAACCAAAATAATAACACCAATAACATCAGCTATAAAAATGTGCCATGCAATTACCAGGGTGTGGTCACATATGGAGAACAAGTGGAGCCACGTGTATTCATGATACCTGTCAAAGGAAAAGATCCATAATGTGTTGTTACCACCCATTGAACCTGAATCATAGTCCCACCAGCTCCTGCATCTACCCAACTAACATCCATCAATTCACAGTATAACATCCTTGACCACCTAGGAAAGACTACAAATCATATATCCATCCTAGATCTACTTAAGTCATCTCCTATATATCAAGACATCTTGACTAAGGCCTTACAAATCATGCAAGTACCCAATGATATTGACCCCACCCAATTCCAAGCATTGGTTGGAAATATCTCATTGACCTATCAGTTAGGCTTTAGCCAAAAATACATGTCGTGCCTTGAATCAAGCCACAACTGCCCCCTCCATCTCGAGGTTGGTGTAAATTGTCTAAAAAGTAAAAAGGGTATTGGTGGATAATGGTTTAGCCCTAAATCTTTGCACATTAAAATTCATACAATAGGTTGGATATACCCAGGCTGACCTAAGTAATGAGGTTATCACCATCAAGGCATATGATAACGTAGAGTGGGATTATGAAGGAATTATTTGCCTTCCTATTCAAGTGGGACCCATTGTACAGTACAGTATGTGTCATGTTCTGAACCTTGAACTTCCACACAACATCATCCTTGGCCATTCATGGATTCATTCTATGCAAGTCATCCCATCCACCTACCATCAGTGTTTTAAAATCCCATTTCAAGGAATGGAAGTCACCATACAAGCTGACCCTCATCCATTTGAATATTGTCGTGCCCTGGAGGCTTCCTTTCCTCATTTGCATTACTTCCCTAGGGTAGAAATGGGGGCATCTCAAACATTGATTCTCCTCCATCTGCCAATACACTAAACACCACATCATCCACCCCTTCATTTGTGCCATCATTCACACCTGGTTCCACCATCACCAAGGTTCAGATCATTGACAAGGGATGTGGTGAGTACGAAATGCATACAACACTGAATGTGGAAACCATGCCACAGTCACCACATACATATGGGCAACCATCTCTATCAATTCCAAAAGCAGAAGAAAAAACACTCATGCTCACCTCCAAGAACATGGGCTCGACAACATTCAATGATCTAGGTTCTCTTTAGGATCAAATGGAAGATGATATCAACCAATGGGTGTATAGAGAGGAACCCGAGCCACCACGTCTCCTTAAATAATACTTTCAAGAGGTCTATCCACATGCCTTCAAGTTCATTGAAAAGTGCAATTACCAAGGCAGAGGTCTTGGTGTGGAAGAACAAGGAAAACACTAGTACATTGAAGCAACTACCATCCAGCCAAGAAATTTAGGCTTGGGTTATGATACTAAATAGAAAGGTATTATGACATCCTCTAGCACTTCTAACAATGTTAGTGTCGATGGCAGTTCCCTCAAAGACATACCAGAAGAAGAGTCCATCATACATGCGTACGATGATTTGGATCACGTTGACCTCCCTGCCATGTTTGAATGCTTATCTGTTTGCACCATAACCTTATCCCTCAAACATCCTGAACTTATAGATCACGACCTTCAAGGTAGTGCACCCATCAACACATTTCCCTCAGTGGATGCCTATGTACATCTCATGGGATTGGGGGAAGATGAACACCCTAACCATAAAAGCAAAAAGAAATAAAAACAAAATAGGTCATCAAGTGAAAACCTCCCTAAGGCACTTTTTAGGTGGGAAAAAGTAAAAACAAAGGGTGTATCTAACAGTGAAAACCTCAATGAGGCACTAGAGGATGGGGATGTTCATCTTCCCCTTGTGGGAACACAAATATCTGAGCGGTCTTCTATTCTCATGGAAGAAACACAAGAGGTAAATTTGGGGACAAAAGAAAATCCAAGAATCACTGATGTAGCCAAATATTTATCAAAAGAAGAGTATTCCACCATTGTCCAAATTCTTAGACAAGGTGTTGTCAATTTCACATGGGCTTATTAAAATATGCTCGGCCTTGATCCTGGTCTTGTTGTACATCATTTGGATGTTTGCCTAGATGCCAAACCTGTCAAGAAAAAATTGCACAAAATGTACCCTTAGGTGGCACTATTAGTCAAGAAAGAATTAGAAAAACTCCTAGAACCTGGATTCATTCGACCCATTGACTATTCAGACTAGATCTCCAATATAGTACTGGTCGCTAAGCCAGATGGACATATCAAGATTTGTATGGATTACCGAGATCTCAATAAGGCTTGTCCTCAGGACGACTTTCCTTTGTCGAACATTGATATGTTGGTCGACCTTACTCGAGGACATGAAATGCTATCCCTCATGGATGGTTTCTCTAGATATAATTAGATTAAGATTGCTATTGAAGATCAACACAAGACTGCCTTCATGACACCTTGGGGGACATTTTGCTATAATGTCATGCCTTTTGGTCTCAAAAATGCGGGGGCAACCTACCAACATGCCATGGCAGTCATCTTCCATGACCTCATTCATATCATAATGGAAGATTATGTCGATGACCTGTTAGGAAAGTCATAAAAAAGGGAAGAACATCCTACAATCCTGAAGAAGATTTTTGAATCATTAGAGCATTATAGGTTGCGTCTGAATCCAAAAACATGTGTCTTTGGGGTCACATCCAAAAAATTACTAGGCTTCATTGTTTCCAGAAGAGGTATAGAAGTAGATCCAGCCAAGGTCAAGGCAATACTAAAAATACCTCCGCCACACACTCTAAAGCAATTATCCAATCTTCAAGGAAAGTTATAGTCCATCCAAAGATTTATAGCTCAGTTAGCTGATAAGTGTCATCCCTTCTCCCACTTGCTCCAAAAGGATATCACCTTCAAATGGAATCCAAAGTGTCAGCTAGGCTTTGATCAAATCAAGGAATACTTGGCCCATCCACCTGTTCTCATGCCTCTGATCCCTAGAAAGCCCCTCTTGTTGTATATTTATGCTACTTCAGTTGCACTGGGGGCATTTTTAGCCCAACATAATGAGTCACTCAAAGAACATGCCATTTATTACATCAGTCGAACATTAGTGGGCTATGAGATTAACTATTCTCCAATGGAAAAAGCATGTTTAGTTGTCTTTTTTTCACAAAAATTATGGCATTACATGCTCAACCATCTATTAAAATTGATATCAAAGGTTGATCCCCTCAAGTACCCATTGTCTAAGACAACTCTAATTGGCCGCATGGCTAAGTGGATCATGCTTCTGAGTGAGTTTGACATAGAATATGTTGACAAAAAGGATATTGAAGGAAAAGTCATAGCAGACCAGTTGGAAAACGCTCCTTTAGAGGATTCTTATCATTTGACTACATAATTCCCTAATGAAGAAGTCTTTACAATCATAGAAACCACTACCTAGACACTCTATTTTGACGATTTATATACTCACAATGGATCTAGGGCAGGCATTTTTCTGGTCACACTGCAAGGTGATTACATTCCAAAGTCATTCGGGTTGGCATTCCCATGCACTAAAAACATATCAGAGTATGAAGCTCTCATCACATGTCTTAGAGTTTCCACCCAATGGAATATCACTCATTTACGAGTCTTCGGTGACTCCCAATTGGTCATTAAACAAGTCAATGATGAGTTTCAAACCAAAGATGATAAGTTATTACCCTATAAATGCATGGTAGATGACCTCAAGAAATACTTCACCTCCATCCAATTTGAGTAGATCCCAAGACTTTAGAATAAGGTAGCAGACACTATGGCTACTATTGGGTCCCTAATTGACATGCCAAAAGATCATACAAATTGTCAGTTCCTAGTAGAACAAATCTTAATCCCAGCATACGATATCCCTGAGAGTGAAATGGTGTGCGATATTGTAGGTCTTGAATCCCTCTAGTACCACAAAGTCTACACCTATATTCGTGACAACACCTTACCATCTGACCTCACAAGAAGTCAATGAAAATATTTTATCCAACGCACTGCCCGCTACACCATCATCGGTGATACACTTTATCGATGTGGGTATGATGGAACTCTCCTCCGTTGTTTAGACAAAACCAAAGACCACATGACACTAATAGAAGTGCATAACGGTATTTGTGGGGCCCATTCTAATGGTATGGCCTTAGCCAAAAGAATTCTAAGAGCAAGGCATTACTAGCCTACAATGGAACATGATGCTTGTGAATGTGTCAAAAGGTGTCTTCCATGTCAACAACATGTAGATTTGATTCATGTCCCAACACAAGAGTTACAACTTATCACGAAACCTTGGTCGTTTTCACAATGGGGTTTCAACTTGCTCGGAAAGATCTACCCTCCATCCTCTGATGGTCACACCTTTATCATCATAGCCATTGAATACTTCACCAAGTGGGTGGAATCCATACCACTCACCCAAATCACTGGTGTTCAAATCTCTAAGTTCATCCTCTACCATATCCTCTGCAGGTATGGTATCCCCTCCACCATCATCACTGATAATGAAAAGCCATTCAAGAATAAGTGCATGAAGTTCATCTGTGTAACATATCATATCCAACATCATTGGTCCACCCCCTATTACCCTCAGGGTAATGGAAAAGTAGAGGCAACAAACAAAACACTGATCAAAATCATTAAGAAGATGGTCAGTAGCACTAGCCAAGATTGGCACCTCCATCTCCATCCGCACCCCCACCGGTGCTACTCCATACTCCCCTATCTATGGCACCAAAGCCATCTTTCCAGTCAAAGTAAAAATCCCCTCACTCTGAATATCACTCAATAATCTCATCACTGACAAAGACACCTGAGTGGCAAGGCTTGCACAATTGGAATTGCTGGATGAAAAACGGGTTAAGGCTTATAACCATCTGCAAGCCTATCAACACTAACTCAAAAGAAACTACAATAAGAAAGTCTGACCTTGTCAATTCAATGTTGGTGACTTAGTTCTCAAGGAAAACTAGCAGAATCAACAAGATCAGGAAAAGAAAGGTAAGTTTGAAGCTAATTGGTTAGGCCCTTATGTCATCACCACCAAGTATGGTTCTGGAGCATACAGGCTATCTACCCCTAAAGAAGAGCCTTGGAAGAAACCATCAAAATCATGCACCTAAAGTGGTTCTACACCTAGGTCAGCTGGGATATCCCTCCAGTAAAATCTCGAAAAATACAAAAAAAAAGTAAAAAATGATCAAAATACAAAAAAATCTAAAAATCCAAAAATAGTAAAGAGAAATAATTCATCCTATGGTGACAACCACCCATGTGTGGCACTTTGGATACATACGATGGGTGAAAAATTGACAACATATGCCTATTTTATAGGGCTTAATCATTATCTACCTCGCGTCCTGGTTACTTTATGATTTATCCATTAGCTCCTCAATTCCCATCAGCATATCGAAGCATATCCTTTCATTTGCTTTTATCACTTGGTCGCTTGGTATATTTTTGGTTGAGCATTGGATGAGCATCATCCGCTATCTGAAATCCTAAGCTTTTATCCTAATCTGAGCTTGTGTCATGTCATTTTTTTGGTCATCTCTATCTAGAGTCATCCATCGTGTCGGTCTCCATCTAGATCTTGTCTCATCCTTCCTGAACTATGTCGCCACTATGCTTTCATGTAGGCAAGGTTGATCATTAGATATACCCTTGGGACTTTGTTTTGTGTTGTCATTTATTGTTTGTCCTTGTCTTTATCGAATTACAATGCATTTGTGCTTGCACGTAGGCAAGGCTGGTCTTTTGATCAGCCCCTGAGGCATTTTTTCCATCATCATCCGTCATCATTGTCCACTTTTCTATCCTCTCCATTATCGGTCTTTCCTGAACTACGTTACCCCTATGCTTGCACATAGGCATGGCTGATCATTTGATCCACCCTTGGGGATTTTCTTTTCTTTTTCTTTCTCTTGGTGTTTAGTTAGTTCGATCGGTGTCCCCCATCATCTGTCATCCTTTTCCCCTTTCCTCTTTTATCATGGTCACTTTTTGAAACTACAAGGGCTCTGTGCTTTCACGTAGGCAAGGCTGATCTTTGATCAACCCTTAAGCCCCTAGGTCTTTAGGTTGTGTCAGTCTTGTGTCTGGTGTCTTATGTCTAGTCATCAAGGTATGTCCTTAACTCGTTGATACCTTACAAATAAAATTCATTTGTTATGAGATTTAATCAGTTTTTGAATATCCTGCATCATTAATTGATCTTTTAGTTTAGCATCCATCTTTGGTCTCAAGAGGATGTATCCTTCCTAAAATGACCGCATCAACCCCATCCATCATCTTTATCCTATGGCAAAGGATGTTTTGAAATTTATTGCAATCTTTTGATGCTCTTAGTTTTTGTTTATCATCCATCGCATCATAGAGATTAGACATAATGCATATGATAATAATCATCCACACAAAAATAAATATTAGAAATCATCCATCACATCTTACATCATAAATGTTAGGAAGCAACATAATCACTATGTATCATAAACATAAATCCATATAGGCATATTCATACATCACATTACCCATCATAAACTCATAAACATACACATATGTATAAATAAATGATCCATCACATAAGCATCATATAATGTTGATAAGGGTTCTCGCATATCATATCCAAAATCCAACAAATATACAATAATCTGTCATGAAATCCATAATAATGTCCATCATATATATCATATGTCACCAGAAATAAAATACATGGCTATGAATCTACTCTGATCTCTTCTACTCTATACTCTATCCACCATGCACCTATCGAACATTGAGATCTTGTCCCTGTAGTACTCTGAACCCTATGCTCGTCCCATCAAATCTTTGAGGTGAATCTGACACTATACCTCTATGTGGGGGCATCTCTCTATAGCTATTGTAGCCCCATGTGTGTGTGCCTGTTGTTCATGATGGTGCTAGCATCTGGGGCACCACTCGAATGAAGGGTGGTACATAATGTGTTGGATCTGGAACTACCATATAATACACCCCCATGTAATAGCTCAACTCTCATATGAGCTAATCCCTCTCTACCACCTACAATCTAGTAATATCTAGCTCTAATTTGTACCTGTCTCGATGTCCACAAAGGACTCTCCTCTCCTGCTCCCATAGATCATGTGCCATCTGTAGCTAATCTATTTGTCCCTGCATCCATGACATCTCATTCGCTAATCTATATCCCCTCACAATTGCTATGTCTCCTTTGGCATCTGTATCATGCCCACCCCTCCCATGTCTCTCCCATCCTATAGCTGCCCTATCTGATCCTGCATCACTATCATCCCCTCCACTACTCTGTCTCTATCTCACTATAGCTTCTCTAACTGCTCCTATCATGGTGCTGCATCTCTCTCCATAGCCTATCTTTGTGACACTATTGCATCCCTCTCATCCTGCAACACCTGAATCTATGTCTAAACAAACTCCTTCTCTGCCTCCATCCCTTGTACCTGATCCCTCAAGCTCTCTTCTCTCTCCTGCACCAATCCCACATCCCCCACTATCTCCTCAACCACCTGTACTCACTCCCGTAGCTCATCCCACTCTTTCCTCAACTCCCTCTGCTCTCTCAACAATCATTCTACCTATCTCCACAGGTCCCCCATATCTCTCTCTACCTCTGCCAATGCCTCTGCCAATATCTGACCTGTCGCTTCTCTAGATGCATGTTGCCCCCTACCTGCAATACTACCACTGTTGCCTCCAGTCTATCACTCTCCCATCTCACTAACTCTCCATCCTCCTACTCCCTCGCTACCTCCCCCTCTAACTACGTCACCTCTGCCTATAGCCTACTTGCCTTTGCTTGTGACTCATCTCTCTCCCTCTCTACCTCCTGCACTTGTGAGGTTAGGTGCTCAACAATGAAACCATAGTCCCTCTATCCCATAGCCTCTAATCTTACTACCTCTGCCTAAAGCCTCCTCCTCTCCACTCTAAGTTAGATAACCTTTGCCTCCAGTCTCCTCCTTGCTGCCTCTAACTCTCTCAAAATCTGCTCAGTGGACTGCTCTCTCGCCTCTACTCCTCTCATCCATGTGCCAGGATCTTCTACTACTGATGGCCTGATTGTTAAAGGAAAAACATCATGTACCTCTATATCCATCACCTCTGCTCCCTCCCCATCCCCTGTGTACGTCACCTCGGCCTCATCCCTCTCCATCGCCTTTGCATCATGTCTCTCCTTTGTGGGCTGGACCCAAGCCCTCCATCTCCTCCTCCTCCTACCTGATCCTCCCCCTATCCTCCTGCCACTAGCACCCCCTACTGCCTACCTGCTCCTACCACTAGCACCTCTTGTTGTCTACGTACCCCTACCACCTCTAGTAACCTTTGCTGCCTACCTACTCTACCCACTCTCGGGACTCTCCTCCACCATCCTCTCTACTCTCCTCCTACCTGAGCTGCCTCTACCCCTCCCCTCTGCTACCCCTCATCCTCATCACCTCGTTGTCTCATCCTCCCTCCTGACGGGCTACACTCCTCCTCTAATACAAACCCTATTGCCTCTGCAATCGACACCTCTGGTGTGATCCGTCTAGGATGGTACTGCGCAAATGATACTCCATATCTCGTTGTGATTCCTGCATCTACTGGTCCCTCAACCCTCCTTGGGTACTCTACTAGATCTTGCACCAATTCCATCTAGTGCTCCCTTGCAAAATCTTTTGAGATCTCCTCACCCCATGGTCACTCCCGAGTGAGCTATCTGAACATGTTTGGCATGCTTGGAATATCCTATTCCAGCCCATACTGTCTCATCACCCAATCCAGCCTATGTGGCTCCATTGTCTGAGGCTCCCTCCCAGCTATATAGTAGTGTGTCATGAAATATCCCTTATGCCTAGCCTCATCCTCCCTCCATCCTCTAAAATGCCAGAACATATACAGCCTCCACAATATATCCCCCTTCTCCAGCTCATTAAACACTCTCCTCGACCCATCTAAGTCTCCTACACCTTGATACTGAAACACCCACCCATCCTCTACATTATACCACCATGCTACCGACACTGCCTCATCCATCTGACCCTCCCTTGCCACAACCAGCCTAGCCACACTGATGTGTTCCCACTCTCACACCTGCAACAATGTCACATGACACACACAAACTACATCCTGATAGCACACCACATGTATATCTCTGTATAACTGTGCTAGGATGCATGGAACCCATGTGAACTATCCATCCCTCCCCTTGACGATATGTGGGATAGCCTCCATATAACAAAGGTTGCACATCTCGCACTCCTATCTAGTATGAGAATGTCACTGATCAACCCACACAGGTACAATGACAGTGCTGGTACTCTCAGCCCCAAACACTAATCCATGTCTAAACCATTCTTCTCTATTGGCAAGTCATCTCTCCCGAACAAAACCCACATGGTCTGGTCTAGCTCCTCTCCCTTTGACCTTAGCTCACTCACTAGCTTCCCTGCTATCGGCAATCTCAAAATTTGCCACACGTCCTCTAGTGTCACTAACATCTCTCCTGTTGGGAGAAGGAATGTCAATGTCGTCGAATCGCAGTGCTCAATTAGGGTTGTCAGTAGCGCCTGATGCACTCAGATAAATGGATATCCTAAGAAATGCAGTAGCCTGACTTCCACCAAATGCTAATGGCTCACTCTGGTCATCACTCATTGTGTAGCTATGAGCACCTTCAATCTCCTCTCCCGCATCCGCAGAGTCTCGAACCTCTACAACCAAACCACCCAAACTGTCAGATATCACGTCATTTTCTTTATCTATTTCCATTCTCGCCCTAGGTACCCTTTCGCCCTCACTAACTCTCTCACCCACCTTTTCTCTCTCCATCTTTCCCTCGACAACCACGCCCTTTCCGGGTGAGGCACCCCTTCACCCTCACTAAATTTTCCTTTGGACGTGGTCACCCCTTTTCTGGAACTCAACCACTTTTTTGTTGTTTTTCGGGGTACAATCACCCCTTTTTTTGGGGCACAAAAACCCCTTTCTAGCTGTCGTAGCCCTTTGGGTGTGGCCACCCTTCCCTAGGGTGCCATCACCCATTGGGCAGGGCTGCCCCTATCCGAGATGTTTCCCATTGGGCGGGGCCACCCCTATTTGGGATGCCGCTACCTGGCGGGTGCAACCGCCCCTCTTAGGGACGCCACTGCCTGATGGGGGCTGCCCCTCACAGGGGCACTGCCACTCGGCAGGGAGCCACCCCTTGTGGGGGCACCACCACTTGGTGGGGGCCACCCCTCATGGTGGTGCTACTAGCCATGGGGAGTGGCTACCCCTTGTGTGGGCACCGTCGCTCGTAGGCAGGGCCACTCCCGACGAAGGTGGGGCTGCGCCAGCGAGGGTGTGGCCACCCCTCGTGGGGCATGATTTCCCATCTACGGGGTGGGCCCACCCCTCGTAGGGTACAAAAGACCCTCATAGGGTGCGGCCACCACTCTTTAGAGGGGGTCCGCCCCTCGAAGGGCCTGACTGCCCTTAAGCAGGGCAAGGTTTCCCCTCGAAAGGTGTGGTCGCCCCTCATGGGGTGCGACCACCGCTCTGCAGGTCGGGGCCACACCTCAAAGGGCATGTCTGCCCCACGAGAGGCACAACCATCGCTCTGCGAAGCAAGACCACCCTTGAAAGGGCGCAACCACCCTTGAGCAGAGTGGGGCCACCCCTCGGAAGGCACGATTTCCCCTCATGGGGTACGACGACCACTCTGCATGGTGGGGATGACCCTCCAAGGGCGTGGCTGCCCTTGAGCTAGGTGGGGCCGCCCCTCTTGGGGTTGGCTGCCCCTTCGAGGGATGTGACCACCCCTACTCTAATAGGGTTGCCCCTGTATGGCATCCTGAGCATATTTTTTTCCTTTCCCCCGTCTTTATTCACCATTTATCCCAACTCATCTAACGAACTCTAATTTTATCTCCTACCCATTTTCCTATTCTATCCCGCAACCCAAACCCATGTTTTCAAAAATCCATTAAATTCAAAATCCATCTAAAAATGCTGAAATCACAGAGGGGGTTTTGGGCCTAACCTAGCATGGGATAGCGCGCTCCGCCCAAAAACTCTACACCTCATCTGTGCGATGAACGATCTCGTCATCGTAGTCATCTGACATCGTCCCTCTCTCATCTTCCTCCTCTTCTCTCCTCTCTTCCTCCATTGACAGTTGTCCAAATGAGGAATAGTAATTCTAAAATTACTATTTGTAGCTTTCCCCCTCTTTTTAAATTTTGGGACTTTTTTTTCCTCCAATTAATCCTCAAACTTTCGCAGGCCGCTATTTGCGCCTTGTGTGTTAGATTAACTCCATTCGAAAGGAAAAATTTCTTTCTTTTTCGAGCTCTATTCCACCATATCCTTCGTTCCTTCATATTGATCCATCACCTGGGGCCCCTTTTTCTTTCCCTACCACCCTCTCAAGGGGGCATACCGTACCATACTCATCTCACCATATTCTTGACCATTTTCTTGTATGATTGGGGCATCTCTTGTCACTCCCTTCCATTTTAGTGGCTCACACAACCTTTTCCCATGCTAGGGCATCTTTTTGCCAGTCACTTCCTCTATAGAGTCACCTGCATTTTATTTTTGTTCGAAACACTGTTATTCTAACAAAATTTCAAAGAGGGGCAAAATGTAGACACCTAAATTTGACACTTTACATAAGGTCAAAAAATCCACTTTATCCCCTTCATCAAACGTTAATTAAATTATATATTTAATTAATACTCCCTCTTTCCCTAACGTTCCTAAGGTATTTAATTAAATCAATTAAATACTTTATACATAAGCCCACTTCATCTCTAAATTAAATAAATACAATCAATTTATTTAATTTAGTCAATTATCCTTTTCTTTTTTATTCATTCTTTCTCTCTCCTTGTCACATCCTCCATAACCCTTTCACTAAACTGGATTAATTTAATTAATCCTCCATTAAAGTGTGCATATCCTTAATTAGGATTAATGTAACATCCTCCATAACTTTCCACTTGCTTCTAATCATCATTAATTAATCTAATCACCTATTTGCACAATCCTAATCCTAATCACTTACCCCTTTTAACATGTCCTTAAGTCAACCTTCTTGGTACTTACCTTTTTTGGGTTGACCTCTTCCCCATGTGAATTAAAAATTCACACTTATTCTCCCCATTCATTTGTCTTCCCCATGACATCTCATATGTCACATTGTACCCAAAGAACAAAGACCTCTTTTAGAGGAATATTGTTTTACCCTTTGGTCTCTCTCAAAAAGTGAATTAAAAATTCAATTTTATTCCTCCACGGCCATCTCCAATCCCCATGTTGACAAGGGTGGACTTTCTAAAAGTCCTCACTTGTTACTTTCAGTCCCACTTGGGGACAAGGGATTACTTTTTGTGGAGATTCTCTCTCATCCCAAGGTACTTGCAAGTACCTTCGGACCACACAGCCTCTTCCATGTCATTTGTACCCTTGCCATCTCATTTTGTCCTTTGGACAACTCACCTACCACATGTCAAGATGTGAGGACTTGTGAGTCCTCAAATCACCTCAGCCCTCCATCTTGGCCATGGTAGCTTAATTTGGATCGTTGAATTCTCTAGAGAATTCAATTTCTTCTATAAATACCC
Organism: Sequoiadendron giganteum; assembly: GCA_007115665.2. Lineage (NCBI taxonomy): Eukaryota > Viridiplantae > Streptophyta > Pinopsida > Cupressales > Cupressaceae > Sequoiadendron > Sequoiadendron giganteum. Next base: position 446,040,646 of record CM021107.1, on the reverse strand, counting down.
CCCTCTTCTCATTAATTGAGTTAGTGATTGCATGCATACCAAACTTATGCTTCCAAGTTATTTGATCTATCATAGTCATTTATTGGCATCTCTTAGTATTTGCAATTAGAATCCATTATTGCATTCACCTACTTTCATTCACCCATCTACCACCATCATTTGCAAGCTAACATTTAAGGAGCACACATTATCAATCATCAGAGGGCCAACCAAGGATCAACATGAAGAAAGGTACATCTACTTTGATCATTTCATCTTTCCTTTGTTTGTGTTAACGTAGCCTAATCTTGGGGTGGTTTAGTGTAGTTTTTATCTTGCATTTCTTAGTTATTTTTTGCACATTAATAGATAACAAATTTCATTGCTCATGGTTCCAACACATCTAAATGGGTACGTTTAGGTTAGGAATAGTTTTCTTTTGCACCCAAACATGCCAAAATAGTCTGAGCTACATTGAACTGACGAAATCCCTTAAAAGTCCAAAGTGCAAAAGAGCAGAAATATTTGATGAGAAGTTACTCAGAAATTATGTCTCTTAGAAACATTATTTTTTGAGGCCACGAGATCTGGTTGGGCCCCTATAAAATAACCTCTCTCATTTTTTGATATCTCTAAGGAATTTTCTCATGGTGTTGACTTTTTAGTTGATGGGAAAAGTGTGAAATCCAAGCAATGTAAAGTTGCAAATGGGTGTAACTTTCATTCTGCAACTTGTGCAACCAAACTGATAGTTCCAACCCATTCAAATGGGTATTTTAGGCTAGGAATGGTCCTTTTTCACACCCAAACATTCCAAAATAGTTTGAGCTACATTACATCGATGATGTCCCTTAAGATCCCAAAGTGAAAAAAAGTAACAATCTTTGATGAGTAGTTACTCAGACATCGTGTCTCTTAGAAACATTACTTCTAAGGATACGAGATCATGTGGACCGCCTTTACAATAACCTCTCTCGGTTTTTGATATGTCTAAGGCATTTTCCCAGGGTGTGAATTTTTTAGTTGATGGAAAAAGTGTCAAATGCAAGTAGTGTAAAGTTGCAAAGGGGTGTAACTTTCATTCTACAATGTGTGCAATCAAATAGATAGTTCCAACATGTATGAATAGGTACATTTAAGCTAGGCATGGTCCTTTTTCTCACCCAAACATGTCGGAGTGGTTCAAGCTACCTTACACTGGTGATATCCCTTAAGAGGCCAAAGTGCAAAAAGGAAGTAATCTTTGACAAGAATTTACTCAAAAACCATGTCACTTAGAAATATTTGTTTGAGGCTATGAGATCATATGGGGCCCCTCAAAAATAACCTCTCTCAATTTTTTATATCTCTGAGGCATTTTCTCATGGTGTTGGTTTTTCAATTGATGGAAAATGTGTCAAATGCAAGCAATGTAAAGTTGCAAAGGGGTGTAACTTTTGTTCTACAACTTGTGCAACCAAACCAAGAATTACAAAAAATCTAGATGGATACTTTTAAGCTATTCATTTTCCTCTTTCACACCCAAACATGTCAAAATAGCCCAAGCTACATTACACCGACGATATCCCTTAAGAGTCCAAAGTGCAGAAAGACAACAATCTTTGACAAGCAGTTACTCAGACATTGTGTCTCTTAAAAAGATTTCATGTGAGGCTATAGGATCACTTGGGGACCCTCTACAATAATCTTTCAATTTTTGATATCTCTAAAGCATTTGACCATGGTGTTACTTTTTAGTTGATGGAAAAGGGGTCAAATGCAAGCAGTGTAAAGTTGCAAAGGGGTGTAACTTTTTTTATGCAACATGTGTGACAAAACCAACAATTCCAACATGTTTGAATGGGTACATTTACGCTAGGCATGGTCCTATTTCACACCCAAACATGTTGAAGTGGTTCAAGCTACATTGCACCAAAAGCATGAAGCATACATGTGAACACATGAAGTATACACAAGAAGTATGATGCATACACGTGAATACACATAATACATGGAGTATACATAGGAAGCATCAAGCCTACATGTGAATACACATATTGCATGAATTCTACACAAAAATCATGAAGCATACACATGAACACATGAAGTATATGTATGAAGCATGAAGCATACACATTAATACACATAATATGTGAAGTATACATAAGAAGCATAAAGAATACATGTAAATAAATGAAGTATACACATGAACACATGAACTATAAATTGGAAGCATGAAGCATACACATGAATACATGTAATATGTGAAGTATACACAAGAAGCATGGAGCATACACGTGAATACACATGAATAAGTGAAGCATACATGTGAATAAGTGAAATAAAAGTACTCAAATGCATCTAAGCCATGAAGTATACACATGAAAAAATGTAAGTCGCAAAGTATACAGTGGACTACACGTAAGTTGTAAAGTATACACTTGAATACACATGAGTATACACGTAAGTTGTAAATTATAAGTGAATAATACATGTGAATAAGTGAAGAAAAAGTGCTCAAATACACATAAGCCATGAAGTATACACATGAATAAAAATTATATGTATGAAAACATGTAAATCACAAAACATACATTGGAATACACGCAAGTCACAAAGTATACATGTAAGTTGTAAATTATACACTTGAATACACATAACTCATAAGTTGCAAGTCATGAAGTATACATACGAATACACATTACAAGTCACAAAGTATTCACATATATACACGTAAGTCACAAAGTATGAATACACATAAGTCACCAGTATACACATGAAATGCACACTTAAATAGAAATGCATTATTGGCCTACTTAAGAAGAAGGCTGCATAGTTTATTAAAGAAGCTAATAGGTTTAAGCATCAGATGTTAACATCAATTTACACAATACACATGATAACATCATGTGTGAATAGTAGTGGTAAAATAATATTTGCATTAATCAAAAATCTGTAAGGCTATCCAATGATATATATCAATAAAAGTATATAATATATCTAATAAAGTCATACAAGCTTACTACAAAAGAGCCATATGGACATAAAATGTCACATATATCGACAATACAAAATATATGTTCAAAAATTCCACATAGTCATACAAAAAATGATCCTAATACATATTCATTTCCCTCTAAGGGAAGTGTTGATGGTTAAAAGTGCACAACAACATAAAATAAAATATCTCTACCCTATTTCTCTTGAAAAAGAAAGATAACATATATTAATCTAACTCCCAAGGTCTTGGTAGTTGGTTCTCAACTATGTTGATGTTACTCAATGGCCAATATAACTGTAATATTCAAGGGGCCTTTGTTGGTAATAAAGAACACAAATTGCATCAAATTAACAAACCTATGTTGGGGGGGTAAATAAACATAAAAAGATAGATCAAGACATAGAACAATAAAATATGAATAAAAATCCTTAGTATCCAGGCATGCATTCCCACAATGAGTGTTTCTGTAATAGACCAAAAACCACGACATGATGTAATCCATAGAATAATCTACACTATTACATGCATTCATAGTGCTTAATTCAATTACCACAACCATTCACCAAAAGACCTTGAGATTTAAAATAGATCAGTCACTCATTGCTAAAACACATATCAAATAGACATGTAGTAATCCCATTCATAGATAATTCAATGAAATAATCTTGAAATCTGGCTTCCCTTATTGATTTGCATAAAATAGAAAAAATTTAGGCCCAACAACTCACTGGCATACTGATTGATTATGATTCATTAATTTTATCAAATAGATTCACTCCCAACAATAACATGAAAACCATATTAAACTGTAAAAAGGTATCTTATTTCAACTTAAAACTTTAAAAGTATCCTGCTACAACTATGAAAAATAAATAAAAACTATCATTCCTATCTGCTATCATGTCAAGTGGCTAATCTTTCTTCAATCAACAAAACTTTACAAAATAGAGCCCAAAAGTACATATAGGCCTTCCATGCATAAGTTTCTCTCAATCAAAGACCCAAATCCACAAATCAAGGAATCAAAATTGTATGTAGGAACTGAACTAGTTTTAGTTCAAAAAGTGACTGCCCTGCGTTCAAAAATCTGACACCTAAGGAAGAAGATAGAACTGGCAGATGGGAACCTTTAGCTCAGCCTATGTCAAAACCCTGCAAAGTAGGAGAGAAGAGGAAGTTGTATGCCAAAGAGAGGATTTTATGCTGCTAGCTCACCCCTGCGTTGCCTACTCAAGGAGATACTCATCATAACTAGAGAATACTTGTTGAAGGATGTCAACATCAGGTCCATCTACCCAACTATCCTCAAACTTGATTCTCTTCAATTCTATTAAGGAAAATTATTGTATATCTTTCAATTTGATTAACTCCCTCCTAGAAAATTTTACCTCCTCTTTGATATCCATGAGCCTATCCAACAACAAGTCTTCTCCATCATCTTCATTTTGCATTACTTCCTGAAATCTACTACTCCACTTCTCCTTCAATTTATCCAAAGGCATGCCTTCCTTGACTGGAATATCCACACTAACTATAATAGCCACTACCGCTTCTAATTCATCAATTTTCTCATTTAAGTCCTTACAAGCATCTTGAAATTCATCCTTATGCTTATAGATGAAGTTGGATCTGAATTGGATTATATTTAGAGTCCTTTCAAGGAAATCTGCATTATCCTCTTCAAGGATTGACTACTCTAGGAGAGTTAACTTTGGTATTTTGTTGATGTTCTTCAACTTCTTTACATATTATCGGTATTCTTCCTCCTGTTTCTCTATGGCTTAAGCATGATGATTCATCTTTGTTATAAAATCAAGTGCCTTTTTATGAATTTAAAAACTATCTACTAGCACTTCACCAACCTCTTGATTGAGCCTATCAATCCATCTATCAAGCATCCCTAACTTACTCCTCATCTGCACTAAATCATCAACTTCCCTTTTGCTCCAATGGACTAGGGTTTCTAGAGCAGCCACTTGTTGAGACACGGGAGTGGAGACATCCCTCAAGAATTTGTGTAATTGATCCAATTGGGCCTTAAGTTCATATTTCCTCTACTTATCCTTGATCATCCTAGACTTGGTGGAGGAAGCTACAATGTCAATAAGATTCATTTGTTGGTTCCTTGTAGGTTTCCCCAAGTTGACCATGCCTAATTGGTAATTAGTTACTTGCAAGTCTTATATGTCCTTATCTACCACTAGAATTGCACATTCAACAATAATTTCTCCTGCATCTATGAGCTTGGTAGAATCTAGAACTCTAGCCTTTGTCTTGGGTCTCTCCTTGTCTATTTCCTTCATCATCTCATCCCAATTGAGAGGCGGAGGTTGAGCTATTTGTTTCTTATCCAAGACAAATTTCAACCACATCGGAGCATTAGGGGTAGTGGCCACTTGTGTTGAGGAAGAAGCTGCAGTGACAAAAAATAATGGTTGCAATATGGTAGCTTTAGGTTGAGAATCAACCTCTTTCACATTCTGTTGTTCCCTTTATGCATCCTCTTGTGCAACTCTCTCAGCTTCTTCTTTATCTTTCTATTCCTGCAACCTTTTATCTTCCAACTCCTTCTTCAAACGTTCCTCCTCTAACCTTCTTTCCTCAAGCATTTGGTCTCTTTTATTTTCCAACTCTTTGACCTTGTCCCATACCTCTTTCTCCTTTTTTTCACGCTTGGAAATATCTTTAGCTTCCTTCTCCATTCATAGGCATTCTTCTTCTTCCCTTTTCTTATAGGATTCTTCAATAGTCTTGAACTTAGCCTCAAGGGCTTCTTTTTCTCTCCTTTTCCTGGCTTTTTCCTCCTCAAGATCATGTATTTTTTGCAGCATTTCCAATTTGTCATTCTCTTCCTTAGTTTTTAGTTACTACTCCTTTTGTTGTTGTTGCTTAGCCAATTCATCAGCTTTGAATTTAGCTTGCAATTGTTGTTGTTTGAGAAGTGCATCAGCTTGAGCCTTCGCATCCATCTCCTTTTGTTTAGCCAATGCCTCAACTTGTGCCTTAACCTCTCATTCTTGTTGCTTTGCCAATGCCTCAGCCTATGCCTTAGCATCCTCAAATAACTTCCACTACTCCTCAGGGGTAAGAACATGCTCTTCCTCAATATTTTGGGTAGATGCATCTTTCTCCATATCATTATTAGAATGTGCCCCTTTCGAATCTGTGTCAATTTCATGAATTTCCACCTCAATCCCTTTTCCTTTTAGTGTGTCTTCTTCTTCATGAACACTACTCATAGGTATTTCTTCAATAGGTTCTTGAGGGAGAGGAAGTTGAGAAGAGGAGCCTTCTCCAAATTTTGTAGTCTCCACACCTTGTGCTTCAGGAGCTTCTTCTATAGGCATTTCAAGAACAGTATCCCCTCCAGTGATGGGAGGAAGATACTCCAATTTCTCCTTGGGGGTTTCTCTCCTTTTGGTTCTTTGGTAACCCTTGAATGCCTTGGTTTTTCTTTTCTTTGAAGTTTGAGCAGGTGGTTCCTTTATTCTCAACACTACCCATTGGATACTCCTATCCATTATTGTTCTAGAAATCTATTTAATCTTAATAAACTCTTCTTCCTCCCAATTGATTGGATCTAAGCCCTGGATGCCTATATTTGTTGCTTCATATCCTAGGTCTAAAATCACACCATCATCTGATAGTGTGTCAGGAATATCTTGTTTCACCCCATACTCAATTATCTATGGGATGGTTAGCCTTTCATAGTTTCTCTTTCTCACATCAAATTCATCCTGCAAATCACACCAAAAATCCTCTATTAAATTATAATGCTTCTGAAACATAGTGGAAAGTAACTTATTCATCTTCTTCTCTAGATCAAAGTGCTTTCGAGATGTATAGAGTCCCAACTTGAAGTAGCTCAACTCTTCACATATTGCTTTTGTAGCTATATTGTGAAGACAATAGTACTCTCCCAACTTCATGGGGAACTTATAGCACCCCAGTTTGTGCTTGATACTAAAATTTTCATTAACTCCCAATGCTTGGTATATAAACTCGACCATTCTATCAGTGCAACACCTATGGGGTAGGTGAGGATTTCCATCAAACCCTGATAACCTAAAGTAGGTGAACTTGGGGTACTGGATATACCAGTGTCCCCATTAAGCGATGAATGCCATGGCCTCCCTACTTAGTCTAAAACCTGCATCACCAGTCAACTTATTAATGATGACATACAAAAATGCATCATTAACTCTTCGATAATGCTCCTCTGACGTCTTCAAGGTCAATTGACCATAGTGGTTCCACACTTTCTATTGTCTAGGAGCTTCTCCCAACACTCGTACTGCATTTAATCTGGGGAAGATACCCATCCTTTCAACTACATAAATGGCATAAGATGTCATTATAAGGTCTTTATTTTCCTTGCATTTATCATTTGATTATGCAAATTATAAGAAAAAATCATAGACCAATCAAATTTATGTCTACCATCAAATATAGCTTCAATAAATGGGAACATCCACTCCTTGAAACATACAAAATCCTTTTTCCCAGATACTCTAGAAAGAATTAGGATTAAATCATCAACCTCCTTCTTGAAATCCCCTCTTTTGGGTTAATCAGGCTTTTTAGTCAAATATTACTTTTCAGTCCTTAGCCACTTCCTATTCATGTGATTTATGTTGACATCCTTATTCTCATAGAATCTTTTCAATGCATCAGCCTCTATCAATATCTTTGGATTCATGGGAGGAGGTGCATTAAACATCAACCTCATCATTTGTGGGGATAATTCAATTATGGAATTCCCTTGTTGATCCATGCATTTCCTTGACACTGCATTATATGCTCCTACTATAGCTAAGATTAGCTTTGGACATTGGACTAAAAGAGGAAAGAAAGTAACATGGGAAATTCCTGATTGAACTATCCTCTTTTTTCTTCCAATAACTTGTTCTAAAAAATTTTAGTCAATCAATTCTTCACAATTAAATATCCCTAAGTTGGTGTCTATGATATCTACCAACCTAGAGTCTAGCTTGTTGGTTGTGGGAGTGATCATCTAGTGTTTATACCTCATTGTATAAGGTAGTTGTTCTACCTTTACCTTCTTAGGCTTTACTTATTTGGAACTCTCAGCTGCTTGACCTTCCATTTGTGAAGTCCCTATAGAGGCTCCTGACATTGTTTACTTCCTGCATTGAAAAATCAGGATTAGATCCATGGAAAGTATAAACTAGTATTAGAGAACAAACCTTCCCTATTACTCTATGATTTTTCATGTAGCCCCCTTATACTTAGCAAAATTACTAACTCACCGGAGGTAGGATCAAGACATAAACATCACTAGAAAAAATTTAAGTATTGTCGGGGTTGAGACCGAGATCGCGATCGAAATGGGGTTTAAAGAAAATATACACCGGGACCAGGAACGAAAATCATCATAGTTATCGGGACTAGGATCACAATTAGAATGGGGTTTGAAATAGAAACTGGACTCAATACATGAGGAAGTTCCAAATCCCAATCCAGTTCCACTTCCACTTCAGGTAAAGTAAAAGACGTTTGATACTCTAAATTTCATCGGAAGCGGATTCAGAACCAAACCCGACATGTATTTCAAATAGAATTTTATGGACAAGAACCATTCTTGAACCCGACTTCGGCAACTATTAAGTATGATGCTTTACTCATAAGGTTTACCTAATCACACATAATGAATTTAGAACTAGGTCACTTGATAAGCCAAGGAAGCTTAAAACAATAGTACAAATCCATCCCTCATATGACCAAGGGGAACTAGTAACTAGGGCACAAATTTGAATTGGCAAGGATGTAAGAACCCTAGCCTATATAAAATCTGTCAACTTAATAAATTAAGGCATCCAAAACCCTACTCAAAAATTAACGAGTCGACATTTGAAAGGATGAGAAATCTATTTAATGGATCGAAGATCATAAAGAAACCTAGAATCTCCCTGAAAACAACACCCTAAACCCTAGGGCACAATGGTACAGATGTGAGAAAACATGAAAATGACCATGAAGAATAGAACAAAATGAGAAAAGACCAAAAAAAAAAAGCAAAAAAAGACAACAAGGAAAAGAAAAAAAACAAAGAGGAAAAGGAACAACAAGGAAAACAAACAAAAATTTGAGAGCAAAAACCCACGAACCATGCAAAGAACACAAAATGAAACAAAAGATATGAGAGTGACAAAGGAAACAAAATGAAGAAGCCCCCTACCTCAAAACACTACCCAATAGGTTGGCACTCGGTCCAAATCTTAGTGCAAATGCTTGATCTTCGATGAAATAGTGCCCCTCTGCTCTATCTCAACTCTAGTTTGCTATCACTATTCCAAACAATAATAATAACCAACAAATTAACCTTAATTAAGGTTAAAATTTTATTTTACACATGTGGAGGGTCCACAATAAATGCCATTAATGTGGTAGGTTGGGTGTGGTATCATGGCAGGAATAGGCACAAAACTATCATGCAACTGGAGTAGAGTGGAAAACACAAAACAAGAAAGCAGGAGTGGAAGCGAGATCAAAATTGGCCAGGGAACTTTTGTAAAGTTCCAAGTTTGGTTATGGTTCTGCTCAAAGATGAAAGAAAGAAAGAAACAAAAAAAGAAGACAACGAGACCAAAATGATATTGGAAGCACCGATCCTAAGAGAAAATGGACAAAAGACAATGGTGGAGGCGGAGGCAGGATGGGAACAAAACTTGGAACTTTTTCCAAGTTTCGAGTTCAAGATTCGTTTTGGATCCGGCCCCACGAAAAGAAAACAACATGGAACGAAAAAGGAAACACACAAAGAAACCAACGGGAGCAGGATTGGAACCAAGTTAGGAAGTGAAACTCAAATGAGCTCCAAGTCAAGATTCAATACTGGTTCTGATTCCACCAGAGCAAAGAAAAGAAAAAACAAAGACTTGGAGAAAAGAACAACTCTAAAATATTTGTTGAAAAAGACCCAAGGACAAGAAATAAAGAGGGGGACCCATTTTTTACCAAGTCAAAAGATGGGGTGGTTATGTAGGGCATAACAGGAAGGAAATAGATCATGTGATGCCTTTGATAGCTAGTTGGATGGAGTGTCTATTGGTTCTTTTTTCTTTCCAATGCACTCACTAGTCCTCCTCTCTTCACTCATCTAGAGCTTCAACTGATATAATAAGAATTATAGATGTTAATATATAAAAATTGAATTGTGGAATGGAATATAAGAAAATAATCACTTACTGCATACAAGTAATCATCATGCTCATTTACAACATTAGCATGTTGACGCTCTGGAGTGAAAACCACCTATAGCAACCATCAAGATAGCAATTAAACTACATACAAGTGTCATGAAAATTTTCAATAATAGACCATATAAGAGAAAATATAATGTCAAATTGACTAATTTGTTGCATACCTCTCTCAAAGGATTAGAACTAGCTATTTTTGTAGCAACTCCATGGTCCATCGTGCCAGCAACATCGCCAGAGCTATCTAATGTCAACATCTGAAAATGAAACAACAAATATGAAGTTTTTTTCTCACTTTCATTAGTTTCTTTGTTTAATTAAAATCATAGACAAGGTAGTGAAATATTTGAAAAAATTCCTCAAATTAATGTGGTCTCATGGTGATGGTAAGAAATGATTAATTCCATGCCAAGAAAATTTCTATGGATGTTTTTGATGTCTATTTTTTAATTTCTTTTAAGGTAGTTATCAGGGTCTTTTTAAAGGTATATAACCATACATTTCCCATGGAAGCCATAAAGAATGGAGAACTTGTTGATATTCATTCAATGTTATAAAAAGGATTATTGAGAGACTTCATGATGACAAATATATTTCACCTACTTTATACAAACTTGTAGTAGATAAGGACCCTTGATCTCAATATGGACTTGTCGTAGATAAGGCCTTTATACAAACTTCTAGTAGATAAGGAAACTATAGAAAATGAAGGTAAGAGTTACCAATGTTGCCAAATTTGGAGAGTTTCAAGGAGGTCATCTTCATATGCCCATGATACAAACCCTGCATGTAATCTCATTATGAAAGATGCCATAAGTTTGTTTCAAGAGTGAAAGTTATAATGAGAGAATTTAGGTATCTTTCATATCCTTAGATTTATTTAGGAAAGAAAATGCATTCGATGATGATTGGTATTATGCATAAAATAGATACAAATAATGATTGCTATATTAGCTATGAAGAGTTCATAACAATGTTTAAAAAACTAGAACGAACTAGAACAAACACTATAGTGAATCTTACAAGCAATTTTTAAAGGAGAACATGTGAGAAAAGATAGGGGTTTTGAAGCTTGTTGAAGCCAAGACATAATGGTTGTACATTGATACAAGTATAAATCTTATTAGAAAAGCTTAGTTTAGATCAAAATTGGCCTTTTATTCTAAGGGTTATACAACCACATGGGAATTTTTTTTTTGATAATTAGGATTTCTTTAAAGCATTGATACAAATGTATGAATCCCATTATGGGACACTTTCTCAGTACATAATGAAACACATGAATTCTATTGAACATAATTGTAATAAAGGTATTGGTGTGGATATCATGGTTGAAGTCTCATTTGAGACATGCTTTTAAATAGCATGCTTCAGACAGGGCATTTGACTCAATATACATAAACATGCACCCTTACACACAAATTTTCAAAACAAATGGATACAAGGATAGTGATCATGACCATAAGGGCACTACAGAAAAAAAGGAAATTAACATCGACTTTAGCGCCAGATTTTAGTGTATTGGAAACCATCAATTGGAGCCATCTCATGGCACAAAAGTTAGCGCAAAAGCGTTTCTTCATTTTTTCGCTAGATTTTACGCCGGATTTAGTGTCGTCTTGAGCACCCAATTTAGCATCGGATTTAACACCAGAAATTTGGTTCCAGTTATATCATCCTCTTTAGCACCGAAAATAGCTCCAAAAAATGGTGCCTAAATTGGTGCCCAAAGTGGCTTTCGCTTTTGCTTCCATGTCTCCTCCCATTTTTGCTTCTAGTTTTTCTCCCACTTTTGCTTTCACTTTTGCTTCCAGTTGTGCTTCCGGTTTTGCTTCCACTTTTGCTTCCACTTTTGCTTCTAGGTTTGCTTCCAGTATTGCTTCCAATTCTACTTCCAATTTTTCTTCTAGTTTTTCTTCTGGTTTTGCTTCCACTTGTGCTTCCAATTTTGCTTCTAGTTTGGCTTCCAGGATTGCTTCCAATTTTGCTTCTAGTTTTGCTTCCAATTTTGCTTCCTATTTTGCTTCCAGTTTTGCTTCCAATTTTTCTTCTAGTTTTGCTTCCAGTTTTCCTTCCAGGTTTGCTTCTAGTTTTGCTTCCGATTTTGCTTCTGATTTTGCATCCAAATTTTTTTCCAGTTTTGCTTCCTACGTTCCTTCCAATTTTGCTTCCATTTTTTCTTCTGGTTTTTCTTCCAATTTTGCTTCCGATTTTTCTTCCAATTTTGCTTCTGGTTTTTTTTTCGTTTTCTCTTTTTGTTTTTTCTTCCGGTTTTGCTTCCAATTTTCCTTCCAAGATTGCTTCTACTTTGCTTCTAGTTTGGCTTCCATTTATTAATTTAATGTTTTAATTCAATTTAATTAGTTAAATATATGATGCCTCTTAAATAACTCATATGATTATAGAGTAAGTAATAAAATTATTTAACTCATATGATTAAATAACAAGATAATTACGTATTAAAAAACAAGATAATTATTTTATTTTTTTGCTAGTTAAATCATTGCTAAGGGGTAGCACCTTGTATTTCTTCACAAAATATTTTACATGAGTTCCTAACCAAAATTTACTTGCAGGCCTTTGAAAAAATGGCCATGTGTTTCAGAAACCTTTACTCTACCTACCCATGTTGATAAATTTTTCAGTTTCAAAATGGCCTAGTTCTATACTGAGGCAATGCCAACTGGGACTGACTCTTATCCACTACTGCTTTCCCCTGTTTCTACTGTATCATATGTATACCAAAATATAACTTTTACCAGGCTGGCAATGTAGTTCATAATCACTAGGCAGTTAGCACCACAATACTGGTGGGCCAGACCTTTGGCTTTTTCCCCTAGGTCCATATAATCATCCTTGCACTAGTCTTCTCCTTAACCAAAGTCCCAGTCATCATCATCCCCTACCACAATCTTTTATGCCAACCCTTCATCCTCGACATACCAGATTGCCCAGCCTCTTGGACGAATTGTCACCAAATTGGTTGCTCTAACCAAGAAGAAGATGTTCCGATCACGCTCATCCCATAACTTCTCAAAACCCTCTGGGTTGATGGTTTGAATCAGAGGGAATTTCATGACATCCCTACCATGCATTTGGAGCATGTAGTAGTTTTGGGGCATTGGTATTTGTTTATTCTCATCTACATTGTTGAGGGTTGCATCGATATCCCCCAACAAAGCATGGACAAATACCATCTGTGTGAGATTCTTCCCCATCTCTTTCGACACACCCATATGTAGTAACACTGCTAGGAAGATGGTTAGGATTTTTGAGTTCAACCTGAACCTGTGATAGGCCCTCCTAAATTCTGGCCCCATAATTTTCTTGGTCGCCCAGAGAATCAGTGGATGAGATGACGCCAACAAAGCCTGTAGTCTTTTTTTTGTGATCTAACCTTTGAAAGATTGTTGCTACTTCTCAGTGTTCAAGAATAATGGAGTCTCCATTATTCTTGTTGCTACCACTTCCCATGCCTATCCACTATTCAGAATTGCACTAGTTCCTCGGCCTTCAGCTCCGCCACCTACTTTTTCTCACACCTGCTTCTGGAATTCTCCTTTGCATTTTTCAGAAATAACACCAGCCAATGCCTTTTATAGACAGTGACCTAATTACTTCCTTTTTATATGTTTTTCGTGCCTTTGAGATGTGTTTTCTGGAAATAACAAGATAATTATTATAACAAGTGAGTCAAATATCTATAATTTAATTGAATTTGATAACATCCATCCTGAACAGTAAATTAAAATCATCATATGTAATAAATATCCATCCAAAATTAATCATCGACCACTTTTAATATATATAAATTGACAAGTCAATATTGATAAGATCATCATCATGTATAACTAAAATAAGTGAGTCAAATATGCTAGTAGATCAATAACATGCCAAAATGATACATGTACAAATGATATAAGTAAAAATGATAAATTATGTAGCTCAAATTGATAAAAGTCAAGATGATACATATCCAAATGATATGAGTGAAAATGATAAATGTCAATATGACACAACTCAATAATATGGTACTGTAGGCCATGAAAATGATACATATGATAGTAACCATGAAAAGAGGCATCATAACAATATATTAGCAATGATCCATGATGCAGTGTATATGATCATGAATGTCATTGGGTACTACCAACAACTACCTCATCATCATCACCACTATCATCATCATGATCATCATCATGATCATTATCATCATAATGATATACTAGCAATGATCCACGATGCAACCTATATGATCATGAGTGTTGGTGGGTACTACCAAAAATGGCCCTATCATCATCATCATCACCATCATCATCATCATCATCATCATCATCATCATCATCATCGTCGTCGTCGTCGTTGTCGTCGTCGTCGTCGTTGTCGTCGTCGTTGTCGTCGTCGTCATCATCATCATTGTCATTGGCCTCGGTGTCTTCTGTATCTACGTCATCATCATCCTCTACCATTTGATCTGTACCGATAGAACTAATATTTTTTGGATCTATATCATGATTAGGATCATCTTGATCTTTTGGAAGACCTGTGTTCTACAAAAAAAAACATTTAAAATGAAAATTTATTATTTATTTCATGTAATAATTTATTTTTCTGTTATATATCTAATATTGAAACATATGAGATGAAAGCATAATCAAATTACATCATATCAAAGTCCACATACCAAAATAAAATTTTAAAAAATTTAAAGCTAATATGTGATTCCAATGATGTAAAACATGCAATAATTCTAATAAATGTTAGTAAAGATCATAAAAAAAATTGTTATACAATTTAACTATTAACTGTAAATTCTATTACATAGCCTTAAGTGCCAACTTGCTACAAAAGAATGAGGAGACTACAAGAAGATTAGCTATAGGGGGCATTGGTATAGGAGATGGACATGGCTCCTCCAAGCCATCCAATGAGAAGGTTTCATACACAAATATGGAAGATATCCCCATTTATAGAGAGCTCATGATTCAGGTTGATATGAAAAATGATGTTCTGGTACCTATATATGGCATCATGGTTCCATTTCATGTATCCACCATCAAGAGTGTTAGAATCCAACAAGATGGAGGGAATTCTTATTAAAGGATAATTTTCAATGTTCCAGGTATCGAATTTAATGCCAACTACATGCCAACATTGAAATTCCCTAGCATTATTTATGTAAAGGAAATCTCCTTCAGATCCAAGGATTCAAATCACATCAACCATGTGGTACAAATGATTAAATCCCATAGATGATGTATAGCAATGAAAGATTCTGAAAAGGTAGAGAGAGCTACACTGGTGACTCAAGCGAAACTGTAGCTTTCAAAAACAAAGGCAATTAGGCTGGCAAACTTGTGGATCAGGCTAGCATTTGGTGGAATAGGAAGAAAGATGACTGAAACTCTGGAGGGCCACCATAATGGATTTTTGTTTTCAACCATGAGATCAGAAGAGAGAGTTGATATCATATATCAAAACATTAAGCATGCATTCTTCAGGCCAATGGAGAAGGAGATGATTACTTTGCTTCATTTTCATTTGCATAACCACATCATGGTGTGGGAACCAAGAAGACCAAGGATGTCAAGTTTTATGTGGAGGTAATGGATGTGGTCCAAACTTTAGGAGGGGCAAGAAGTTCAATGTATAATCATAATGAAATTGAGGAAGAACAACAAGACAGGGATAGGAAAAATAAAATCAATGCAGAGTTTTAGGGATTTTTCAATCGAGTAAGAGAGCTATGGGAGCGACCCCATCTAAAATATTTTGAACTAGATTTTGATATACCATTTAGAGAGCTTGGTTTTCATGGAAGAGGAAGAAAGATGATTACTTTGCTTCATTTTCATTTGCATAACCATATCATGGTGTGGGAACCAAGAAGACCAAGTATGTCCAGTTTTATGTGGAGGGAATGGATGTGGTCTAAACTTTAGGAGGGGCAAGAAGGTCAATGTATGATCCTGATTAAATTGAGGAATAACAAGAGAGGGATAGGAAAAATAAAATCAATGGAAAGTTTCAAGGATTTATCAAGCGAGTAAGAGAGTTATGGGAGCAACCTAATCTAAAATATTTTCAACTAGAGTTTGATATACCATTTAGAGAGCTTGATTTTCTTGGAAGAGGAAGAAATATGATTACTTTGCTTCATTTTCATTTGTATAACCATATCATGGCATGGGAACCAAGAAGACCAAGGATGTCCAGTTTTATGTGGAGGTAATGGATGTTGTCCAAAATTTAGGAGGGGCAAGAAGGTCAATGTATGATCCTGATGAAATTGAGGAAGAACAAAAAGAGAGGGATAGGAAAAATAAAATCAATGCAGATTTTCAAGGATTTGTTAAGCGAGTAAGAGAAATGGTTGAACTCCATTGACGCCATTCCTCAATATTCACTTGATGGCATCAAGGAATGGTTGAATTCCATGGATATAAATTATTATGAAAGTAGAATGAACTTGAACTGGCAGATAATTTTGAAGACTATTACTAATGATCCGAATAAATTTACTGAAGATGGTGGTTGAAGATTTTTGAATATGGAAGCTAGTGATTATGATTTTAATAATTCAGAAGAGTTAGATCAAGGATATGAACCCTCTGATGTAGAAGAGGAATCATAATCATATTTCATGTAGCCACCATCAAGAGTGTTAGAAGCCAACAAGATGGAGGGAATTCTTATATAAGGATAATTTTCAATGTTCCAAGTACCAGCTTTAATGCCAACTACATGCCAACATGGAAATTCCCTAGCAGTATTTATGTTAAGGAAATTACCTTTAGATCCAAGGATTCAAAGAACATCAACCATGTGGTACAAATGATTAAATCCCACATAAAATCTATAGCAATGAAATAATTTGAAAAGGTAGAGAGAGCTACACTAGTGACTCAGGAGAAACTTCAGCTTTCAAAAACAAAGGCAATTAGGCTGACAGACTTGTGGATCAGGCCAACATTTGGTGGAAGAGGAAGAAAAATGTCTATAACTCTAGAGGTCCACCATAATGGATTTCTTTATTCAACCATGAGAGTAGAAGATAGATCTGATATCATGTATCAAAACATTAAGCATGCATTCTTCCAGCCAGCGAAGAAGGAGATGATTACTTTGCTTCACTTTCTTTTGCATAACCATATCATGGCATGGGAACCAAGAAGACCAAGGATGTCCAATTTTATGTGGAGGTAATGGATGTGGTCCAAACCTTAGGATGGGAAATAAGGTCAATTTATGATCCTGATGAAATTGAGGAAGAACAACAAGAGAGGGACAAGAAAAATAAAATCAATGCAGAGTTTTAAGATGTTGGGACTGGAAAAATCTAGCATTTTCCACTAGCCTCTACCTCACCTACCTTCTATATACCACATAAATACACCATACTTAAATTCTATGATCAATACAAATTATAGAAATTTATTTGACCAGATCCATATTATAGCCTCCATTACACCCATAAAATTGAAATCTCGTAGTCATTCCCCCATTCTTAGCAAAATTCAATACCATCGGCCTAATAATGCTTCATCAATTGAACCCCCATCACAGCCCCACCGATGGCCCGATGAAAATAGCTCACAACCTAGTATTGGAGTAACAATACCCTATTGGGCTGACTCCTAAGGTGTTCTCCCTGATATATCGATAGAGTCAACGAAAGTAAACACATCACTATAACAGATAAACATCGGTGGAAAGAATTATGGTATTCCCCCAATGGGTTGATATAACCATGAATAGTTCTTCAGGAAATTTTGTATTTTTATTATACTATTTTTATGTGACCTTTTCATGTATATAATCATATCATATTCATTTATGTTAATATAAGGCAGCTATGGAGGTAGTTCAAAGAGATGGCCCTGAAATTTTTCATCATCTTACAAAGTCTATAGGAACATGAATAGGGATCAAATTTTGAGAGTCTATTTTAAGTTTGAACTCAAGAAATGACAAAATTGTAAAGCCTGGAATGGATTTTAATGTATCACTTGGGTTTCATAGTTTGTAATTGCAGACTGGTAACCCCAAAAACTAGAATTATCCATTGATCCTTGCTAACACTATGGTTTCATAACCATATAATGGCATGGGAACCAAGAAGACCGAGGATGTCCAGTTTTATGTGGAGGTAATGGATGTGATCCAAACTTTAGGAGGGGCAAGAATTTCAATCTATGATCTTGATGAAATTGAGGAAGAATAGCAAGAGAGGGACAAGAAAAATAAAATCAATGCAGATTTTCAAGGATTTGTCAAGTGAGTAAGCGAGCTATGGGAGTAGCCTCATCTAAACTATTTTGAACTAGAGTTTGATATACCGTTTCAAGACCTTGGTTTCCATGGAAGAGGAAGAAATATGATTACTTTGCTTCATTTTCATTTGCATAACCATATCATGATGTGGGAACAAAGAAGACAAAGGATGTCCAGTTTTATATGGAGGTAATGGATGTGGTCCAAACTTTAGGAGGGGCAAGAAGGTCAATGTATGATCCTGATGAAATTGAGGAAGAAAAGCAAGAGAGGGACAGTAAAAATAAAATCAATGCAAATTTTCAAGGATTTGTCAAGCAAGTAAGAGAGCTATGGGAGCAGCCTCATCTAAAATATTTTGAACTAGAGTTTAATATACCATTTACAGAGCTTTGTTTTCATGGAAGAGGAAGAAAGATGATTACGTTGCTTCATTTTCATTTGCATAACCATATCATGGCATGAGAACCAAGAAGACCAAGGATGTCTAGTTTTATGTGGAGGTAATGGATGTGGTCAAAAATTTAGGAGGGGCAAGAAGGTCAATGTATGATCCTGATGAAATTGAGGAAGAACAACAAGAGAGGGACAGGAAAAATAAAATCAATGCATATTTTCAACTATTTGTCAAGTGAGTAAGAGAGCTATGGGAGCAGCTTCATCTAAAATATTTTGAACTAGAGTTTGATATACCATTCATAGAGCTTTTTTTTCATGGAAGAGGAAGAAAGATGATTACTTTGCTTCATTTTCATTTGCATAACAATATCATGGCGTGGGAACCGAGAAGACCAAGGATGTCCAGTTTTATGTGGAGGTAATGGATGTGGTCCAAAATTTAGGAGGGGAAAGAAGGTCAATGTAGGATCTTGATGAAATTGAGGAAGAAAAACAAGAGAGGGACAGGAAAAATAAAATCAATGCAAAGTTTCAAGGATTTTTCAATCAAGTAAGAGAGCTATGGGATCAGCCTCATCTAAAATATTTTCATCTAGAGTTTCATATACAATTTAGAGAGCTTGGTTTTCATGGAAGAGGAAGAAAGATGATTACTTTGCTTCATTTTCATTTTCATAACCATATCATGGCATGGGAACCAAGAAGACCAAGGATGCCAATTTTTATGTGGAGGTAATGGATGTGGTCCAAACTTTAGGAGGGTAAAGAAGATCAATGTATGATCCTGATGAAATTGAGGAAGAACAACAAGAGGGATAGGAAAAATAAAATCAATGCATATTTTCAAGGATTTTTCAAGTGAGTAAGAGAGCTATGGGAGAAGCCTCATCAAAAATATTTTGAACTATAGTTTGATATACCATTTAGAGAGCTTGGTTTTCAAGGAAGAGGAAGAAATATGATTACTTTGCTTCATTTTCATTTGCATAACCATATCATGGCGTGGGAACCAAGAAGGCCAAGGATGTCTAGTTTATGTGGAGGTAATGGATGTGGTCCAAACTTTAGGAGGGGCAAGAAGGTCAATGTATGTTCGTGATGAAATTGAGGAAGAACAACAAGAGAGGGAAAAGAAAAATAAAATCAATGCAGATTTTCAAGGATTTGTCAAGCGAGTAAGAGAGCTATGGGAGTAGCCTCATCTAAAATATTTTGAACTAGAGTTTCCTATACAATTTAGAGAGCTTGGTTTTCATGGAAGACGAAGAAAGATAATTACTTTCCTTCATTTTCATTTGCCTAACCATATCATGGCATGGGAACCAAGAAGACCAAGGATGTCCAGTTTTATGTGGAGGCAATGAATGTGGTCCAAACTTTAGGAGGGGCAAGAAGGTCAATGTATGATCTTGATGAAATTGAGGAAGAACAACAAGAGAGGGACAAGAAAAATAAAATAAATGCAGATTTTCAAGGATTTGTAAAGCAAGTAAGAGAGCTATGGGAGTAGCCTCATCTAAAATATTTTGAACTAGATTTTGATATACCATTTAGAGAACTTGGTTTTCATGGAAGAGAAAGAAAGATGATTAATTTGCTTCATTTTCATTTGCATAACCACATCATGGCATGGGAACCAAGAAGACCAAGGATGTACAGTTTTATGTGGAGGTAATGGATGTGGTCCAAACTTTAGGAGGGGCAAGAAGGTCAATGTATGATCCTGATGAAATTGAGGAAGAACAGCAAAAGAGGGACAGGAAAAATAAAATCAATGCAGATTTTCAAGGATTTGTCAAGCGAGTAAGAGAAATGGTTGAACTCCATTGACGCCATTCCTCAATCTTTGCTTGATGGTATCAAGAAATGGCTAAACTCGATGGATATAAAGTATTATGAAAGCATAATGAACTTGAACTGGGGACCAATTTTGAGAACTGTTATTGATGATCTAGATAAATTTATTGAAGATGTTGGTTGGGAATTTTTGAATATCGAAGCTAGTGATTCTGATTCTGAAAATTCAAAAGAGTTAGATCAAGGATATGAACCCTTTGATGTAGAAGAGGAATCAGAATCATATGAGGAAGGTTTAGAAGATGTATCTCTTGTGGAGTTAGATGAGGATGAAGAAGAAGAAGATTATGAAGGGGAGGAAAGTAAAACATGGGATGAATTAGAAGCCGAAGCCAGAAATGTAGCTAAGGAAAAAGGAGAGGACGAAAGGTAAAAGCTAGAGGGATGTGTCAGGCACCTGATATTAGAGATTTAAGAGGAATGTATGCCTAGAGGCATAAAGCTAGATGAATTGAGGTCATCTACATCCTTCTACTATTTATTCATGCACATAAATGGTTAAGTTTTTTATGCAAATGATGCATATATGTTAAATTGATTAGTGTTGTTAGTTCGGTAGTTTGACTTCTATGACAACCAACCATTAGGCCATTCTATGTGGCAGAACGTTTCTGTTTTTAGTTAGCTTTTTTGGATAGCTCTACTTGGTGTTAAAAACATTCCATTTATCTTTTGAATGTTAAGAAGTCTAGTATTACACACTTCTCTATGTTGATCAAATTAGGTTGTAGGTTTTTTACTGTTGATTTCTTCATTATATGGAGTTTTTTTAACTTGGAAGACAAGAATTTATTTCATTTTTTAAAATTATATGGACAAATTAAGTGGTTGGTTAGCTACGCCAAGTGATGTAGACTACAAGGATGTGTTAGATCTATAGGATTCCTACCAAGATGCATGAAAATATTATCACATGTTAAAATAATGGAAGAATCATGAGGAAGGATGGCAAAGATGCATGTGGATCACTTAGTAGAATGGCAACATGAATTCAAGGAAGAACTCCTTGAGATAACATGTTTGAGAGAAAATAAGATAAATCAAATCAACATGGGACTAAGTTTCTCAAATGATACAACTCATAACTTAAATTAGGAAACTTAAGAGATATTAAAAGACAATGGTCATTAATTAAAAGATGTGATGAAAATAAGGTATGAATGTCACCCACTACCCTTTAAGGCAAACAATTTTTTTTTCCTCAACATGAAATAATGGGACAATTGAGTGGGATTTGTTGTGCCTATTGCACACATGCCTCATTCGGAATGGGGACCCTCTCTTCCCTCTTTTACTTGTTGGGTCCTTTTTGTTTTTCCTTGTTTTGCGTGCCCATTTTTGTGCCCTAAAGGGTCAACATATTCTCAAAAGTCACATTTTAAGTTTGACCAAACTTGGCCCCCTTGAAAAATGTTAAATCTTAAGCCTTTTCAGGTTTCCCTTATCTGCTAGCCTTTTTGACGTCTGTAGCCCCTCTTGGGTCCGGACCCTCGGGTTTTCGTTCTGGCTTTGCCGTTGCTGATGGCCGACGTCCAACGTCCTTCCAGACTCCGAACCCCGAATCCTGGATTTCCATGACTGAAATTCCATTTGAATGTCGTTGTTCTAACTGGCCATTGGTCGACGTCTTCCTGGACCCCAGACCCCAGTTTCTTGTCCGCTATTTGACTTAACATTTCATAGATTCTAAAACAGCCGTCAGTGGATGTCTTTCCGGCCACCGGACTTCGGATCACCCACCGCCACTCTAAAAATTTGAATTCACCAACTCCACCGGTCATTGTACGGGGAATTTAATTATGACATTAATTACATATGGGGCTATATAAACATGTTTTCATCTATCATTTTCAAATGACAATGAAATTTGAAAGCTCGGCGCCACCCCAACATTTTCCACCTCTACGCCCAAACCTCTGCTTTGCCATTCTTCATGAATTCGGCATTGAGCTTCTCCAGGAATTGAAGGTAGGTTTTCCACTACCCCTGCTTTTTGTCTTTCCAAAGAATTTAAGCTCAAAATCAAGTAAGGAGTAAAATAAATTCGAGAACTTGGTATGGCAACACTATGACCTAAAAACCCATGTTTTAAAATTTGCAAAATCAATCGTTCCAAGGACCAAATCAAAATTCGGAGCTTGACCTCATCATCCCTGTTATTCGGAACAGGTGACCGCCTTCCTCGGGCCCAGACTTGTTTGCGGCCGTTAACACAAATTTGAAGTTAAAAACATAGTGTTCGTTGTGTCCCCGGGTCTCGGCCTCCAGAATTCCCTTCCCAGGTTTTAGTTGTGCCTCTGCCATTCCAAAACAGCCTTCCTTGAGCGTCCTTCCAGACCTCAGACCCCGGGTGTGTGGTGTCCATCTCAAAACTTGTAGAGGAAAATCAAACATCCAACCTCACCTCAGACTCCAGTGTTCGGATTTTTATCTTCGTTTCGCCATTATCAACGGCAGACTCCGTCTGTCTTTCTGAAACTCGACTTTGCAAATTCCATCACAAACTTGCAAAGAAAACCAAATTCCCAAAGTATTGTCAAGCCCCAACCTTCGGAATTCCATGCTCAGAATTCCATGTCGCATTCACCATTCTGAACAGCTGTCCTGGGACCTCTTTTCGACTCCTGGACCCCAGTCCCCCTTTTGACAAGCATAAAATCTAAACGAAGATCATAACTTCCAAATTTCCTTCGGACCCCAAACTCTGAAATTCCGTCTCCGAGATTCCGTTCTGGTATCACCGTTCCAAACTGCCGAACCTGACCGTCTTTCTAGCCTCCAGGCTCTGACCCTTGGTTCGCCGCTGGGCTTTCCTAACTGATAAATTTGTCTTTGGGGATTACCCTTTGGACTTTTGTCCTTGGATTTCCGCCTACATTTTTCCAATTTGCACAACTGTCCCATGATAGATTCCTGATCACGGCTTCCTGAACTCCAGAGCCTGGCGCCCGGAGTATCATCTTCCATGCACTATTCCAAATGGCCTTCCTTTAGCTGAAACCCGAATGCCTAAATGAGGGATCAAATGGACTCCAAATTGAAAATGGACTTCGACCCACTTCCTAAAATTGGGTCTTCTTTCACACCAGCCCTTTATTGATCAAATCCATGACCCAAAAATTCATTGGGAGTTCCATGCCTCGTTTGCCCTTCCAAACAACATTTTTCCAAGGGAATTTCGGCCCTGGGAACCCGGATTGCCTGTTTTGTTTCCTAGTGATGTTCTTATCAAGTGTTAGATGCTATCAAATGTGAATGATGATTATGGAGCCAACCTTGATTTGTAGGGAGTTGTCTAAGGCCGCTTTTCCATGTTTAATGTTATTGATTCATGTCTCTTTGTGCATTATTTATGGAATCCAGTATAGAAACCTCTGGTGCCGCCAAGGAAAAGGGAACTTCCATAGCACCTCGAGGTAAGGAGGACAAGGATCAAATGAAGTTCAAGTTCCAAGGGGTGACATTGCACTCTAGAATCACCACTCTTTGGAGAGACGTCACAGATACCAATATCGGGCATGTCGATATTGATGAGTTCAGACGGAGGGTTAGGGTGGACCCTAAAATAGAAAATGCAAAACTGATCAAAAGCAACGGACTGGCTAAGGCTGTAGGCTTCCCGCCAGCTTTGGTGGCCCCTGAGCTGGTAATGGCATCTTGGGAAGCATATCAACCCCAGACCAGAACCATAGTGGACAGAGATGGAAACATTCTTGTAGACATGTCCCCTCTTGGGATAACTACAACCTTCCACATCCTTGCCTTTGAAGGTATGGAGATGTCGACTATGGAGGAATGCAAGGCATTATGGGAGCAAGACCCCATGAGGTGGAAAAAATTGTTCAATCAATAGTGGTTGAAGGATAAGTGAGCCAGTGTTGGCAAGGTCCCGCAAGAGCTCTTCCACAGTGATTTCTTCAAGGATTACGATGACCTCGTTACCCTACTAAGCAGAGTAATGGGCCTACCTATTGCGGCCTTCTTCTAGGAATGGATGTGATAATTTGTGGATCGAATCCTCTATGGTGAGGCTACCTTTGATTGGGGAGAAATAATCAGCAATTGCTTCCACGAGCAATTTATTAGTGTGAAGAAGACCTCGAGCTTCTATATGACATCCTACCTGGTTTATTCGCTTGCCAATTAGTAGCATTATCATGGACTCAACGCGATGCCCAATGTGGCACTAGGGAGGGAGCTCAAGCCTTATGACAGATACCCTCAGTTGCAATACAAAAACTTCAAGAGGGACTACTGCAGGGTGAATGATTCATTCATCGCCTACATCATCCGGCTGCTTGGAGGATATTTTCAGAGAAGAGTATCCCACAATGCCAGAGCCCTCCTTAGGCAATATGCCTTTTTATACATACAATTCCCCAAGTTCACATACATTCATGCCCAAGGATTCACGGAAAGGCCAAACAAGTTGCCCTGGTACCCCAAAGACCGGATCATACTATTAGAGCTGACTTGGCAGCTATGAAACATTCATAATATTCTAAGTAGCAAACATCTGACAAGGACACCTTATCCTATTAGCCTTGGCTAGGGAATGTATAAGATTCATACCTCCCAATGTGTAGGTAATTCAGAAAAGGAGTTGGCTGAGTACCACTTCCAGCAATATACAGCTCAGCCGCGAATGGACCCCTATGGTCATATCAGAAAGGCACTGGGACCTGAGTATGCCCACTTCCACAACATTGAGGATTTCTGGGCCAACTGCAAGGATGATCTTGAGGTGTGGTTGCGACACTACATGTGCATGACTGCCCTTTACCTACGAAGAGTGAACTTGTGCCCGGTTCCTGACCAACTTGAAGAGGATGAGAGCACGGTGATCGATCCAAGATATAGTATCGTCGCCAACCTGTCGCTGCCTATGATTGATTGGGATGAGCAAGAGGTTGATAACCTTGACATAGTCACCACCTCCATGGAGGTTCAAATGAAGGCATGGATCAACCAGAAGGTGGCATGACTGAAGCAATAGGGAGTCACCATAACATTCAAGGGACTCGAAAGTGAGCCAAGTGGCTTTGATGGTGGGGTGTCTGCTGCGACAACTTGGGAAATTTCCAAATCCCCACCATCCATCAAGACCAAAAAGAGAAAGGAAGCTAGCAAGTAGGGGTCTAACCCAAAGGTTTATGCTTGAAAGGCTTCAGAGGCTGAGCCTTCCAAGAAGCAAAAGAAAATAGTCGGGGTTACGGAGATGCCGGTCATACTTGAAGATCCGCTCCTTGAGGGCAAAGAGGAAGAGTCTGACCCACCAAGGTCTCTGTCTGCTACAATTGTTGTTGCTATCACCACTGCCCCACCTGCTTTGCTTGCAGTTTCTGCTTCCTCCTTGCCTACGGTGGACATCTCTATCCACGTAGCGTCAACTTCTCTAATCATGCAGGTCATATCAGTGGATCAGAGTTGGACCTCCCTGTTGTTGTTCTTCGAAACAGTGGACCGCCTCCCTTGGGCCCGGACCCCTCCTTTGCCGTGCACGGGTTCAAATATAAAATTGACCACAACCAAACTCACCCCCGGGTCACGGCCTCTAGACTTCCCTTCTCGAGTTTCCATTGTGCCTCCACTATTCCAAACGGCCTTCCTCGAGTGTCCTTCTGGACCTCGGACCCCAGGCGCGTGAAGTCCATCTTAAACTCATGAGAAAAATCAAACGTCCAAGTTGTTCTCGAACCCTAACCCTCGGACCCTGACCCTTGGAATTCTGTGTTTAGAATTCCATGGCACCTTTGCCATTTTGAACAGTTGTCCTTGGATGTCTTTCTGACTCCCAGACCCCAGTCATCCTTTCGTCGTGCATAGTTTTAAACAGAAAAATGTAGTGTTCAAACTCCTTCTGGACCTCGACCTCTAGAATTCCAACTCTAGAATTTTGTGTGGCTTTCACTGTCCCGAATGGCCAAACCCGTCCATCTTTCTGGACACCGGACCCCAAACCTCCATTCTTCGTCAGGTTCTCATCAACTACAAATCTTCCCCCCGGACTTCTGTCCCTAGACTTCCATCTGCATTTCGCTATTTCGAACAACTATCCCACGACAGCTTTCTAGCCCTGGCAACCTGGATTCTGGGATCCGACCCCTCAGAATGTTGTTCTCCTTGCGTTGTTTTGGATAGCCAACTCTAGATGGCTTTCCAGCAGCTAAAACCCGAATACAAGAATGAGGGCTCAAATGACCTCCAAATCAAAAAAAGACTTCGACCCACGTCCTAAAATTTGGTCTTCTTTCATGCCAGCCCTTCATTGAACAAATCCAACATCGCGAAAGATCATCTAGAATGCCATACTTTGTTTGCCCCTCCAAACAACATTCTGCCAATGGAAGTCCGACCCTTTAGGCTCAAGTCACTTGTTTTGATTTATAATGATGTTTTTATCAAGTGTTCGACGTTATCAAATATGAATATTATTGATATAACCTTGATTTGCAGGGATTTGTTTGAGGCCACTTTTTCATAACAATGTTGCTAATTCCCGTCTCTCTATGCAAGATTTATGGAATCTAGTGCAGAGGCTTCTAGGATGGCCAAGGACAAAGGGAAAAGAACTGCCAAAGCCCCTCGAGGCAAGGAAGACAAGGATCAGATGAGATATCAATTCTAAGGGCACCTCTGCATTCAAAGATCATGACCAACTAGAAAAACATCACGAACACCAATATCGAGCAAGTCGATATTAATGAATTTACCCAAAGGGTCAGAGTGGACCCAAAGACAAAAAATTCCAAGTGAATCAAAAGTAGCGGACTTGCCAAAGCTCTAGGTTTCCCACCCGCATTGGTGGCCCTCAAGCTAGTAATGGCGTTTCGGGAGGCATACCAAGTTGAAACAAGAACCATCGTGGATAGGGATGGCAACATCCTAGTTGATATGTCCCCTTGTTGGGATAACAAACACATTCCACATCCCTGCCTTCAAGAGCATGGAGACCTCGACAATTAAGGAGTGTAAAGCATTATGGGATCAGGATCTCATAAGATGCAAGAAGTTGATCAACCAGTATTGGTTGAAGGACAGGCGACCCAATGCTTCTAAGGTTCCCCAAGAGCTCTTCCACAGTGATTTCTTTGAAAACTACCATGACTTGGTCACCCTACTGAACAAGGTAATGGGCCTTCCTACTGTGGCTTTCTTCCAAGAGTGGATGATGTAATTTCTCGAGCAAATTCTCCATGGGGATGATGGGGGTGAAATAATAAGCAATTGCTTTCACGAGCAACTCGTCAATGTCAGAAAAACCTCAAAGTTATACATGACATCTTACCTAATCTACTCGCTTTCCAATCGATGGTAGTATCACGGATTATCAGTGGTGCCCAATGAGGCAGCTAGAAGAGATCTCAGACCATACGACAGATACTCGTAGCTGCAATTCATAAATTTCAAACGAGTCTACTATCGGGTGAATGATGCCTTTACTGCATATATCATTCGGTCTTTGGGAGGTGATTTTGAGAGAAGGGTCTCTCACAGTTCTAGGGCCCTTCTCAAACACTACACCTTCCTATTTATACAATTCCCAAAGTTTACCTACATTCGTGCTCAAGGATTCATAAAGAGGCCGAATAAGCTGCCCTGGTACCCCAATGACCGGATTATAGTACTGGAGCCAACATGGCAGCTGAGATATATACACCATATCCTCAGTAGTACACATCTAGAAGGCACTCCTTATCCCTTCGGACTTGGCTAGGGATTGTATCAAATTCATACTTCCCAGTGTGTGGGAAGCTTAGAGAAAGAGCTAGCTAAGTACCACTTCAGGCAGCATACAGCTAGGCCACGGATGGACCCATACGGTCACATCAGAAAAGCACTTGGACCAGAGTACACCCACCTCCATAAAATTGAGGATTTTTGGGCTAATTGCAAAGATTGATTTGAAGTGTGGATATGGAATTACATGCATATGACCGCCTATTTCATGAAGAGGGTAAACTTGTGTCCATACCCAGACCAGAAGAAGAGGCTGAGAGCATGGTGATCGACCCAAGGTACAATGCTATAGAAAATATGCCACTACCTTTGATTGATAGGGATGAGCCAAAGGTGGATGACCTCGATGTTCTCACCAAGCCCATTGAGGCTCGTACAAAGGCATGGATCAGTAGGTAGGTCGCTTGGTTAAAGAAACAAGGAGTCACCTTGACGTTCAAGGGACTCGAGAATGAGCCAAGTGGTTCTAATGGTGGAGCGGCTGCTACTAAAAATAGAGAAACATCTAAGTCTCCACCATCTATCAAATCAAGAAAGAGGAAGGAGGTTGATGAGTAGCAACCTAATCTGAAGGTGTATTCCAGAAAGGCCTCAGAGGGCGAGCCTCCCAAGAAACATAGAATAACAGACAGCATCACGAAGATGCTTGTGATACTTGAGGATCCACTCTGCGAGGGTGAGGAGTTGGAGGCTGATCCACCAAGGTCCCCAACTACTTCATCGGTTGCTGCAATAATTGCTGCCATTGCCACAATTCCACCACCTTCACTTGCAATAGTTGCTTCCTCTCTGCCTACAGTGGACATCTTTGTTCACCTTGCCTCCACTTCTCCAATCATGTAGGTCATATTGGTGGATTCATCCTCCACCACGACCTTGCCAATCTCATCATCCTCCATATATCCTTCCCTTCCACCCACTTCATCTATTGTTGCAATGCCTGCCCTCACTCTCCTAGAGTCCTTTGTCAAATACATGCAAAATGTGCCATCCAAACTTTTGGGAATGCTTGCAAATCTAATGGTGCAAGCTGCAATAGCCCAGGAAATGGTTAATGCCCCAACTCTCCCTCCTCCTACAGAACCACCTAGGATGGAGGCCACAATGCAAATCTCGAATGAGCTTGAGTGACAAGAACAGGAGGTAGCCGCAAGACCAAAAGCTGAAGAATTTGTATATCATGAGCATCCCATCTATGAACATCGAGTGATCGATGAGGTGGCATATGAGTCTTCCACTGAGGACAACGAGGATTATGGAACAAACATACTCTAGGAGATAGCTGACCTAGAACTCGACATAGAATGGAACAAACAACTCAAAAAGATTGAGGACAAAGAAGCTGAGGAACAACTTACAATTGAAGAAAGGTTGTTCTAGGGATTGAAGGTAGTAGGTCTCCTACAAACAGACATAATCAAACCCCAGAGCATGAGGAAGAAGAATCCTTCCATGAGGATGAGCAAGGGGATAAGCCTGAAGAAAGTGAGCATGATGAGGAAGAAGAAGAAAAGGGTACTAAGAGGGAAGACCACCCTAAAGAACAACTACTCACCAAGTCTCCTATCAAGGGCTCAACAAGAGACCCTTAGTGTCAAAACCATTGAGCTTAGGATGGAGGACAACAAAGGTCAATAGGAATCACCCAAGGCAGGGTCTCAAAAGCCTGACTGGTTGCGAAAGTAACTTGAAAAGAGAACCCCTGCACTGAAAGATCTGAAGGTGAGGCTGGAGGCAATACTGGCTAGAGCTCAAATTACAACAAAGAAGGAGGAGCCAAGAGTCAGGTCTAAGATAATAATGGATGCCTCCGGATCTAGGGCAGTGCAAATAGCTTTGCTAGTGGCTGGGGAGTAGGGAATAAGTTATAACATCTCCACCATCGACTTGGGAGTGGCTACGTGGGAACATAAGGTTGACCACCTCCAAGAATCAGTCACCATGGTGGTGCACCTTATCCAGTAGGATAAGATTTCAAAAGAAGAGCTTAAGGCACAGGTGGCTGATTTAACAACCTACATTCAACAATGGTCATCTCCAGATAAGCAACTGACCATGTCATCGGCTCCGCCACAATTGTTGTACCAAGAACAGATCCACAAGCTGCAAAGAAAAATAAATTTGGATAAGACCACGAAAACTTGGTTCCGACAGGTCTTGGACATCGGGAACACGAGCATTCACTTGGCTATCCAAACAACAAATAAGTTCCTAGAGGTATAGACATCTCTTGAAGGCACAAGGAAAATCTATGAGGGATTCCCAAAGAAGTACAGGGCTGCCTATCCAAAGATTGAGGCTATCCTCACATATCCGAGCGAATTTTGGAAAAGGGACCTTGCCTTCAAGGATGATGACCATTGGCTGATGGATGTATGCAAGCGGGATTTTGATCACCGAAGGCGGAGGCTGGAATAGATCTTGGAAAGAATAATTCCAGGTGTAGAATGGGCTAAAGAGGCTAGAGGAGATTGTATCAAATATCTCAAGCTGATGAAAAGGTACAAAATGCCTATCGTAAAGATCAATCTGGAAAGCATAAATCCTCATTTTCGGAGGAAGATGGAGAAAGAAATGTCAACCGAGATTACCATGGACTTTATAAGCTTTGCTATTTGAGCTTTCACCCAATCTAAGATTTTCATGGACAATGCTGCCAAGTATGAAGAAGACTAGGAAAAGCTCATCAACAACTCCAAGGAATGGAGTTACCAGGTATTAAGGTTTGATATCATTGAGGTCGACAAGCTTCGACCTGTAATCTTGAGATTCATGGAATATGCAACTTTGAAGAAGCATGAAGGTAACCCTATTATTGACGAAGAACTTTTGAAATAGTAGCTACACCAAAGGGAAAACAATAAAAGGACAAAATCGCTACAGTGTTGCCACTAGAAGACAAAATAGGGAAAAGACAAAAAGCTATTTTTAAAATGTAATATATTTAGGGGTAGGTGAGACCCTACTATAAAGTGCATCTTGGCCACATAATAGAATCAAATCTTGGCCACTCATTTTTATTTTTGAAAACTATAAATAGGGGCCCCCTCCTCTTATTTTAAGTGGGTTGAGTTGTTGTAAAGGAATGCTACAAAAATTGCAATAGAAATACAGTGATTTATTGGTGTATATGGGATTTCTTCACATGTTTCATGATTCTTCTCCCATAATTTAAGATTCTAGTTTAAGTTACTTTGCTTTTATAGTTTCCCTGTTAGTTGTCTTTGGTAGATTTAGCAATGTTGTCTTTGGTTGTGAAGATCCTTGTTTTGTGTATGCTTTTTTTGTCCATACTTTAAGTCATTTGCTGCTTGTAGGTGACTGTGTAAAGTTAGTCTAGACTATAATTTCATAACTTCTCTTTAAACTTTGTCTTTATTCACATTCACATGGTGAATGAATGATGAAATATCTGTAGTCCTTAGAAGATAGCATAGATTTCATGACATTGTGGAAATTCTAATTAAGTGAGATTCTACTTTAAGGAAACTATCCATAGCAGGAACCTCCATGATCACTTTTCATCAGTGGTTATAGGTCCAGGAACCTTCCCTCTTCCCTACCATTTTTTTTTCCTTTTTTTTTAAGAAACAACCTATTCTAAGGTTCATTGACATTGTAAAGCCAAATCCAACGAAATAATGGAGTTCAATACTGTTATTTGAACCTACAACAAAGTGTAGTAATTTCCTATCCGAAGAACTCTATTAACAGACCCGATTCTCCTACAACTTTAAATCTTGTAAGGCCACCTTGTGATTCTAGCAAATCACATCAATCAATTGATATATTCCAAGCATCGTCATGACCCGACATCCGAGAGACCTTGTGATAGTGTTCTATAATTTGATTATAGAAGATTGTCTTTCAAGAGAGGTAATGCACCTACACATTACCTATGTTGTGAAGTGCATAAAAACACCATCAACAGAACTGGTGCTAGAAAGATGGATTTTTGGAGATAAATTTGGATTGAATTGGGTCATTCTCCCCTAAGAGATTACATCGAGTCTTGAGATCTACGCCGAATAAAGGGGAATTTCAAGAATTACAACAACTTGTCTAAGCTAAAAGAGCTAAATGAAGGGAACTATCCATCACCAATTCACCAGACCAACTCACCTCTCTTTCACCTCCGTCTTCTCCATTATCATTGGCAGTACCATCTTCCACTCATCTGATCCAAACAACCTTCCAGGCTGCCACTCCATCTAGGTTGAACATTGCCTTTCAGCCAAACATAGTAGCAAACCCTATTGCTATCCCTTTAAAGTTGCCAGTGTGTATGGCATAGCCGCCTCCACCGCCTCCTCCCATGGCATGGCTAGGAAATAACCTGTCCCCTTTGGCCTTCAATTTCTACCATGATATGCCAAATAATTCGGAAAGCTTCTGCACAAAATTCAATGCTAGAGACCCATAGAGGACTATGGAGGAAAATGTAAAGATTTTTGAAATCACCTTGAAGACTATGCAGATTATATATGAGGATGTGGTGTGCAGGCTCTTTCCCTACTCTCTCGGGGAGAAGGCATTCTACTAGTATGTCAACTTGCCCACCGGAACGATCAACACTTGGACTCTTCTAAAGGAGGCTTTCCTATAGAATTTCAAAACTATGGTCAGCCCTGTAGACTCGTATCGACTTTTCATGTCAGTTCAAAGGGAGATTAATGAACCGATAAGCTCGTTTAATGATCATTTCCACAGAGCGTACACTCGGCTATAGGCCCCATACATTTTCAATGACACTACTATTTTACCTGTTTATTATGCAGCATTGGATAACCTCACTTCAACTCTGGTAAAAATAATGTGACCACCGCCTTCCAGGTTGGTCGATGCATATGCTGAGACCATTATTGCTAGCACAGATTTGGGGCAGAACATTTTCGGTCCGTTGCCTTCTCTCGGGTAAGCCGCACATCGGACATAGATTCAAGGGCATACTCAGGCCTTGCAACATCAGACACCCCTGCTGAATCCAGTACCACAGCTACTTATGGTTCCACATCCTAGGCAGCCAATGAATTAGGCACATTTGGTACCTCACTACTTGTTTCCCCAACAGCAACAACATTCGCATCCTCAGCCATTCCAGGGGCTAGCGTACCTCCAGGTAGCTGAATTCCCACCCACTCATCAGAACCAGCTGATTGCACAACTTGTGTTCCTCCAGAATTGGACATCACAACCAAACAATGCCGAAAAGGATAGTATTGATGAGCTTACAGAAATGTTCAAGAAGATGTCCACAGAAATGATGCACTTGAGGAATCAGAATAACTAGCTGCAAGCATCACAAAAGAGCATCTAGCCAAACCTTAATCATGATAACCAAGATCATCATGAAAGTTAGGACAGTCGGGATGCCAACACGTCATCCAGGCAGAATTATGATAGAAACTAGAATTCAAGTCATAATTTTGATAGAAGGCCCTTCCAAAGGAAAAATCGGATGTGGAACACAAGACCCAACAATGGCGGCGTTCCCACACCCCTTGATCAATTGAGTAGCAATGAGAACCTTGCAAGCAAACTTTACTTGGTTGAGGCTACTTTATCTGGTTGGTGTCGCATACACAAAACAAGTCGGCATTCCATGCTAGATTGTCTAAAATTCCAAACTACTGCCAACATCTTCCAAGTTGAAGTCTAGAATGCAGTGGACAATTCCAAGTGCAGAGACATTGTCCTGTCCGACTCGTATGACTCATTAGTGTTGGTGGTGAACCAAACTCCTTTCCTAAAGGCTGAGTGCAGCACACCAGAGTAGGAGGGTTCTGACTCAAACAAAAATGATAAAGAGGAAGAGGTAAGTTCTAAAAGTCCTTTGGCTCAGCTTTTCAATTTAATAGATAATGGTCCTAAAGATGATGAAGAAGAGCCTAGGGAAGATGAAGTCCAAATTTTCCACCAGCAGACTACCCCTTATAACCTCATAAATAGATAGGTCGGTGGTCATGCTAGAAGTCTTTTTACGACCTCCACTCCGTTGAATAATTTTAGCACCCCTCCTGATCCAAATGCAATTAATAACCTATTTTCTCCATGCACCCACAGGGTATCTCAATAGGAATAAACAACATAACAATGGCCAAAGCCAAGCCACCAGCTCCTCCCAAAAAATTTCCAGTGATCAAGAATTTGAGCAGACGGGGGAGTATATTGCTGAGGAATTCAAAAAGGTGAAGCTAAGTGTGTCCGCCTTTAAACTACTAAAGGTGCCTACTATAAGGAATGTCTTTTTTAGAATAATAAATGGGACTCCACCACAAGGGTGAACTCAAGAAACTCCAGCAAAGAGGGTTTCTTTTGATGATCAGCAAAGTGAGCCGGTTGTTAGACAAATATTCAATAGTAAGGTTGACCCGCCTGCAGGTTAGCAAGCAAACCAGTAGTTCGACAAAGTAACTAATCAGGCACCAACCCAAAGCAAGGGAAACAAGAAGGACAAAGGCCAAGTCACCCAGGTGGATGTTTTTGGAGGATTGTTTCAGGGGAAATTTGAAACTCCTCCCTTCTTGATCACCATCTATGTGTTCGAGAAGAACCTCCACAACTGCCTGCTTGATTCGGGAGCTTTGACCAATGTCATGCCCCTGAGCATGTGCAAAGCTCTTAGAATAATTCCAACTCCCTCCCGGTGGAAGGTGAAACAACTTGACAAAACTAAGATCAGCATAGTGGGGGAAATTAATAGAATACCTATGCAGATTGCTGCTAATCCCCGTATCTAATAGACCATAGACATTCAGGTGGCTAATATCCTGGATATATATGGTATAATCCTAGGAAGGGATTTCACAAGGGTGTTAAATGGATACACCACAACTGATTACTCACACATGTGGTTGCCATGGAAAGGGATGCCAAATCCGATTCAGATTGATTGAGAGCCACAGATGAGATTTATGATCATTGAATATAACAACACAAATGAGGTGTTGTATGCTGAAACATATTTGCGGAATTATTCCGTAGTATCATATCTGACTGAGCAGGAATGCCTTGAAGATGAGGGAACAAGTGAGGTCTTCCTCGTATTATGCAGCCCACCTGCTAATCTAGCCAATACCTCTCAAAGCACTGAAGTGCTTATAGAATCCAATGATGAAGAGTCAAGAGTGGATGATAGTCTGGGATTGCTGGACGATTTCCAAGATTTCATGGAAAAATGTGTACAAGACAAACTTATTTTGGGAGCTCGAATGAACTTTCAAGAACTCTTGCTCCTTAATTGGTGTAGAGTACATAATGCTGCCCACTCAAAGTTTGAATGTTGTTTGTGTCAAACGGAAATTGAACATATTAAAAGACAAGCTACTCTAAAGGAGAAAGAGAGGTCAGCACCGCCCAAATAGGCATGTTCTGTCCCTGCACCTCCCCAAGTGGTTATTGAAATGAAGGCCTCACCGAAGGTGAAAGTTGGATCTATTGGTCCTACCTTCAAGAATTCTCCTAGATTCTGGATGTTGTGCTTTGATGGGTCTAAATCCAAGCATGGAGTTGGAGCAAGTTTTGAATTGATTAGTCCCAAAAGTAAGTCATACTTTGTTGCTCATAGAATTTAGTTCTATTGCACCAACAACGTAGCAGAGTATGAGGCTTTAGTATTGTGCCTCTTAATGGCATTAAGAAAAGAAGTCAAAATGATCCCAGTATGTGGAGATTCAGAGTGGGTCATAAAGCAAGTCAGGAAGATCTATTCCTGTTATGATCGAAGGCTCACCAACTATAGGCACTACATATGGGATCTTCTAGAAGGACTGGATGCATTCAATATCCAATTGATCCCGTGCGCTTAGAACCATACTATCAATGCCTTGGCACAGGCAGCAAGCATGCTATAGCCACTGTCCCTATTTGGCCTTAGAAGATTCACGGTGGAGCTCACCTCCATCCCATCAGTGTTAGATAACATAGCCAGCTTCCAGGTATTCAATGATGACAAACACATGCTAGATTTTATTACTAGTTCAGATGTGTTTGCTACATAGAAAATTGATGAGGTCAAACCTCAGGAGGCTAACCTGGATATAGAGGGGATTATTAACCTAAAGACCAATACCATACCTAGGAGAATGGTCCAATTAGAGTGAATATTTGACTTGGATCAAATTAGAGATCAGGATTAGCAGGATAAGAAAGATACCATCAACGACCAGTGTGACGCTTACAACCTTGGAATGGTCAAGAATGCTAAGAACATGTTCATTGGTAAGGTATGCGCTCCTAAAGAAAGAAAGGGGATAATTGAGGCTCTGTGGAAGTATCATGACGTCATCGCCTAGAGCTATGAGGATCTCAAGACATATGATATGTCAATTATCACCCACACCATCCCTCTCAGACCAGATGCGAAGCCATTTCGATAGTGGTAGTGCCCTATCAATGCTTTGCTGGAACCAATAATATACAAAGAAGTGCAAAAGTTGTCAGCCAGGATCATTTTTCCAGTCAGCCACTCCACATGGGTGGTGAATTTGGTTCATGTTAGAAATAAAAATGAGGAAATCAGATTGTGTGTTGACTTCTACAATCTGAACCGAGCCTCAGAAAAGGATAACTATCTTGTACCTTCACTAGATGAGGTGTTGCAGATAGTACATGGCTCCCAGATGATGTCCTTCCTAGATGGATATTCGAGGTACAATCAGGTCATGGTATAGTACAAATATCGACATAAGATGACATTCACCACCAAATGGGGAACTTTCACTTATAGATGAATGTCATTTGGACTTATCAAAGTTGGTGCCACTTTCTAGTGCACCATGGATATTGCATTTAAAGACCTGATCGACAAGTGCATAATCAGCTACATGGATGATTTGACAATGTTCTCAAAGTAGCAGGGTAATCACATTGCTGACCTATGCAAATTTTTTGAAAGATGCCATGAATTCGGGGTTTCCCTTAATCCGAAGAAGTGTATCTTCGGTGTCACTGAAGGGAAGCTCCTTAGGCATGTCCTATCAGAAAGGGAAATTTCTATCGACCCCAAACGTATCTAGTCAATCATGAAGATTCAACTTCTAGGCAGCAAAAAGGAATTAAAATCTTTCTTCAGAAAGATCAACTTTGTCCGCAAGTTCATCACAGGCTTCACGAAAATCATCAAACCACTCAATGCTATGCTAAAATAGGATGCTAAGGTCAAGTGGACCCTAGAAGCAAAGCAATGTTTTGGGGAAATTAAGAAGGCAATTGGTGACACTCCTATGCTGGTCAGCCCCAACTACTTGAACCCTTCTACATCTACCCATTTGCTTTAGATCATTCGTGTGCCAGTATCCTGACACAAAAGGATGACGAGGGGAGTAAACATCTGATCGCCTTCATGAGCACCCCTTTAAAGGATGTTGAGCTATGATATCATAGCGTTGAAAAATAAGCCTATGCCCTTGTTAAGGGGGTAAAGAAGTTCAGACATTATATCCTGTGCAACAAAGTTTTCACTATAGTTCCCGACCCCGCAGTGAAGACATTACTCATGTAGAACGAGCTACGAGAGCAACAGGCAAAATGGATTGCTTGCTGTAGGAGTGTGATATGGAAATCCAGCCAATGAGGCTAGTGAGAGGGCATGCACTTGCCAAAACAATGGAAAAAGTGGTTATTGAAGCTAGGCCCGAACTCATAGTGTAGTAGTACCAACTAGAGGATGTCTCTCCAGGGGAGTGGTACGACGACATAGTATATTACCTATTGAATCATAGATGTTCACCTCATCTACAAGGAGTCTAAAGGTGATCCCTTAGATTGAGAATTAGTAGCTACATGTTACAGGGTGCCATATTGTACAAGAGGAATCATGAAGGTATCTGCTCGAGATGCCATAGTAAAGAAGAAGTTAATTGTGTTCTTAAAGAGTTCCATGATAAGTTTAGAACTGGTCACGGTTCTAGTTTATCAACTTTGCATCAAATATTAAGATCTGGGTACTATTGGCCCATAGTTTTCAAGGATGCTCACGGTCATGTCCGCACGTACCATGTATGCCAGATTGCTGCCACCCGAGAAAGGAATGTTGTTGTCCCGTTGCAACCTGTTTTGCAGGTAAGGTCGTTCGTGCAGTGGGGTCTTGACTTCATTGGTCTGGTAATCCCTCCATCATCTGTTGGACATAGGTACATTCTGACCACTTCTAATTATTGTACTAGATGGAAAGAAGCAATAGCTTGTAGGCAATGAACAACTGGAGTAGTAACTAATTTTTTGAAAAGTTTTATTTTAAATCACTTTCGTTGTCCCTATGCTCTAGTATGTGATAATGGTTCTACTTTTGCCTCATTAAAATTCATGGGTTGGGCCTTTGATTATGGTATCACCCTTAAGTTTTCCTCCAATTACTACCCTCAAGGTAATGGCCTTGTTGAGTCAACCAACAAGAACTTGATCACTATGATCAAGAAATTACTACATAGGAATCCCAAAGACTCGCATACCCAACTTCATTTTTCCCTATGGGTAGATCATACCCATCACAAGGCTGCCCTTGGAGATTCCCCATATCATCTCATTTATGGCTTGAGCCCATTTTCCCCATACATTTGAAAATACCTACCCTCCAATTCGTCGATGATTTTTATGAAGGAGGAGACCATAGAGAAGCTCGCCTTGCCGAGCTACTGCACCTAGAAGAAATACGAGACCGTGCAATAGAAAATTTCACCAAATACCAGGGCGTAGTCAAGAGATGGTTCAACCGTCGAGCCAAAATTAAGGCCTTCCGCATTTTTGATCTAGTCCTCTATTGGGACAAGGCCCACAAAAAGAAAGGGGGACACAACAAATTTGACAAGCTTTGGCTTGGCCCTTTTCAGATTGCTGAAATCCTTGAAGATAACGCTTTTCGCTTAAACACTTTGACTAGTGAAGATGTCTCATTTCCTGTCAACGGGTAGCACCTTAAGCATTACTTCCAGGCCTAAACTCTTCCAGAGCTATTTGTGTAAATACCTGTACATAGGTTAGGATAGGTTTCCCTGCTTTGTCCTTCTATTTTTGCTCATTTCTCAGCTATTTTGTTTTGACCTTGGAAAAGTCTTCCCGTTCTGCTATGGTGGCCGAGCTCAGCTTGATAAACAGTTTTCCTTGCTGCCCACTCTTGTTTTCTTCTCTAGATAAGCCTTCATTCCCTATTGCTAGCCTCTGAGACCCCCTAAGCATTGGTTTTCAACTTTCAAACTCTGAACTAACCTAGGATGGTGTTTCACTTGAATTTCCTACATCTATCATGGAACACATAGAAACACATTTTAAAGTTTCCAAAGAATGGTATGGTGATTACTGAGGAGGCTGGATAAGTGAAAAATCTAAAGTTTTCTCCAGTGACCACTATGATTCCCAAGCCCATATTAAGCTTCGTTGCTTACACGGTTGAACAAAAAGAAAAATAAAAGTGTTGAAAAAGAAATATCAAATTAAAAGAATAGACAATATAAAAGGCAATAACCATATGGGTGTGCGAATATCTCTATCAGGGATATAGACGCCTGGCTGATAGTGGAGTGATGTTTGTGGGGTCATAGTGACAACTCCGTCAGGGCTATGGATGTCTGATTGGCAATGAAGCAATGTCTAGGTTACTTTTGGGGTCAGGCAAACTATGTAGCCTATCCCTCTCGATCAGTGGTTTCCCATGCTATCTCTAAGGAAAGGAAATGAAATCACCATGCACACACCTCCATGATGATGTCACGGCATGGTTCAATCTCACCTCCCTTAACATGCTCTTAGTTCAGCTTTAAAAATTAGCTCTAGTCTATGAAACCAGAGATCGTGGGTTCATAATGAATATCTATCTTCAAAATGCTGGGAGCGTTCTCCCAGCAGAGTCACCATTTGTTGTGTCTGTAGCACACACACCCCATTCAAAATGGGGACCCTCTCTTTCTTTTTTTGCTTACCAGGTCCTTTTTGCTTCACCTCATTTTGCATGCCCATTTTTGCATCCTTAATGGTCAACACATTCTCAAAAGTCACATTTTAGGGTTGACCAAATTTTGCCTCTTGGAAAAATGCTAAATCTAAGCCATTTCGGGTTTTCCCTGACTATCCACCTTTCTAATGTTCGTGGCTCCTTCTGGGCCCAGACCCTCAGGTTTACCTTTCTGGGCTTCCTTGTTGGCTTTGTCATTCTATCTGGCTGGCACCTAGCATCTTTGTGGTCCCCGAACCCTGGCTCTCGGATTTCCTTCTCCAAAATTCCATCTATGTCTCACCGTCCAATGCGGCCACTACCTGACATCCTTCCACCCCTTGGACCCCAGCATCCTAATCATCATTTGACTTAACATTTCGCAAAACTCAAAATGGTCATGGCTCAACAGCTTTCTGGCCAGTAGACCCTGGATCACCAGCTGCCGCTCGAGAAATTTGAACTCACCTACTTTACCTGCTACCGTACCGGGCATTTATTCTGATATTAATGGTGTTGGCGGTTATTTAAACGGATTTCAACCTATCATTTTCACATGACAAAAAGGAATTTGAAGAGCTCCCCAACCGCAACATTTTCTGGCTTCACGCCTGAGCTCCTACTTCGCTGTTCGAAACGAATTCGGCATCAGGCTTCTCCAGGAATTCAAGGTAGGTTTTCCACCATTCCTGCTTTCTTTCTTTTCAAAAAATTTAAACTAAAAATCTAAGTGGGGGATAAAATGAATTTGGAAACTGATATGTTAACACCCCAGCTTAAAAACCCATGAGTTAAAAAACTGAAAATCATGAGATGGGTCGCTCAAAATCCAAACCGGAGTTGCAGCTCCCTGTCGATGTTCTTCGGAACACGTGACCACCTCCCTCGGTTCTAGACCCCTCCGCCATCGTGTGCGGGTTCAAATAGAAAATTGACCATGACCAAACTCACCCTCGGGTCCCGACCTCCAGACTTCGCTTCATGGGTTTCCGTTGTGCCTCCACCATTTCAAATGGCCTTCCTCGAGTGTCCTTCTGGACCTCAAACCCGGGTGTGTGAAGTCTATCTTAAACTTGCAGGAAAAATCAAATGTTCAAGTTGTTCTCAGACACTGACCCTCAGACTTCCACCTCCGAAATTTTGTGGCACCTTCACCATTTCGAACGGCTATCCTTGGATGTCTTTTCGACTCCCAAACCCCGGTCATCATTTCGCCGCGCATAGTTTTAAACAGAAACATGAATTATCCAAACTCCTTCCGAACCCCGACCCCCAGAATTCCATCTCCAAAATTTCATGTCACTTTCACCATCCTGAATGGCCAAACCAATCTGTCTTTTTGAATGCCAAACCCCGAACCTCCATTCTCCATCGAGTTCTCATCAACTGACAAATCTGTCCCTCGGACTTCCGTCCCCAAACTTTCATCTGCATTTTGCCATTTCAAATGACAATCCTGTGATAGCTTTTTGGCCCTGACAATCCAGATTCTGAGATCCGACCCCCCTGAATGCTATTCTCCGTGCACTATTCTGGACAACCAACCCTAGATGGCTTTTTGACAGCTAAAACCCAAATGCAAGAATGAGGGCTCAAATGACCTCCAAATCAAAAACGGACTTCGACTCACTTCCTAAAATTTGGTCTTCTTTCATGCCAGCCCTTCATTGAACAAATCCAACATTGGGAAAGATCATCGGGAATTCCATGCTTCATTTGCCCCTCCAAACAACATTTTTCCAGGGGAAGTCTAGCCCTTTGGGCCTAGGTCACTTTTTTTCTTTCTAATGATGTTTTTATGAAGTGTTAGATGTTATCCAATATGAATATTGTGGATCTAACCTTGATTTGTAGGGATTTGTTCGAGGCCGCTTTCTCATAACAATGTTGCTAACTCCCGTCTCTTTGTGCAAGAATTATGGAATGTAGTTCAGAGGCTTCTGGGATGGCCAAGGACAAAGGGAAAAGAACTGCCAAAGCCCCTTGAGGCAAGGAAGACAAGGATTAGATGAGGTATCAATTCTAGGGGCACCTCTACATTCAAAGACTATGACCAACTAGCAAAACATCACAGACACCAATATCGGGCAAGTCGATATTGATGAGTTTACCTGAAGGATCAAGGTAGACCCAAATATAGACAATGCCAAGTTAATCAGAAGTAGTGGACTTGCCAAAGTTGTAGGTTTCCCTCCCATGTTGGTGGCCCCCGAGCTCATAATGGTGTGCCGAGAGGCATACCAAGTTGAAACAGGAACCATTGTGGAAAGGTATGGCAACATCCTAGCTGATATGTCCCCTTTCGAGATAAAAAAAACACATTCCACATCCCTGCCTTTGAGAGCATGGAGACCCCAACAATTGAGGAGTGTAAAGCATTATGGGATCAAGATCCCATAAGATGCAAGAAGTTGATCAACTAGTATTGGTTGAAGGAGAGGCGGGCCAACGCTTCTAAGGTTCCCCAAGAGCTCTTTCACATTGAATTCTTTGAAGAATACCATGACTTGGTCACCCTACTGAGCAAGGTAATTGGCCTTCCTATTGTGGCTTTCTTCCAAGAGTGGATTTTGTACTTTGTTGAGAAAATTATTCACAGGGATGACCGTGCATTCTACTGGGGTCAAATAATTAGCAATTGCTTTCACGAGCAATTCGTCAATGTCATGAAAACCTCAAAGTTCTACATGACATCTTACCTGGTCTACTCACTTGACAATTGGTGACAGTATCATAGATTGTTGGTGGTGCCCAACGAGGCACCTGGAAGAGAGCTCAAACCATATGACAGGTACTCGCAGCTGCAATTCAAAAATTTCAAACGAGACTACTATCAGGTGAATGATGCCTTTACTGCATATATCATTCGGTCTCTGGGAGGTTATTTTGAGAGAAGGGTTTGTCACAGTGCTAGGCCCCTTCTCAAGCACTATGCCTTCTGGTTTATACAATTCCCAAAGATTACCTACATTCGTGCTCAAGGATTCACGGAGAGGTCGAATAAGCTGCACCGGTATCCCAATGACCGGATTATACTATTGGAGCTAACATGGAAGCTGAGACATATACACCATATCCTCAGTATTAAACATATAGCATGCACTCCTTATCCCCTCAGACTTGGCCAAGGGTTGTATCAGATTCATAATTCCTAGTGTGCGGGCAACTCAGAGAAAGAGCTGGCTGAGTACCACTTCAGGCAGCATACAACTAGGCCATGGATGGACCCATATAGTCACATTAGAAAAGCACTTGGACCACAATACACCCACCTCCATCACATTGAGGATATCTAGGCTAATTGCAAAGATGAATTTGATGTGTAGATACGACATTACATGTGTATGACTGCGTATTTCATGAAGACAGTAAACTTATGTCCAATCTTGGATCAGCTAGAAGATGATGAGAGCATGACGATCGACCTAAGGTACAATGCTATCGCAAATTTTTTGTTGCCTTTGATTGATTGGGATGAGCTAGGTTTGGATGACCTCAATGTTCTCACCAAGCCCATTAAGGCTCGTACAAAGGCATAGATCAGCGGGCAGGTCGTTTGGTTAAAGCAACAAGGAGTCGTCGTGACGTTCAAGGGACTCGAGAATGAGCCAAGTGGTTCTGATGGTGGAGCAACTGCTACTACAATTAGAGAAACATCTAAGTATCCACCATCTGTCAAATCAAGAAAGAGGAAGGAGGTTGATGAGCAACAACCTAATCTGAAGGTGTATTCCAGAAAGGCCTCAGATTGCGAGCCTCCCAAGAAACATAGAAGAATAGGTAGCATCACAGAGATGCCTATGATACCTGAGGAACCACTTCGCGAGGGTCAGGATTTGGAGGCTGATCCACCAAGGTTCCAAACCACTTCATCGACTACTGCAACAACTACTCCCATTGCCACAATTCCACCCACTTCACTTAAAATGGTTGCTTCCTCTCCGCCTGCAGTGGACATCTCTATCCACCTTGCCTCCACTTCTCTAATCATGAAGGTCGTATTAGTGGATTCATCCTCCGCCACTAACTTGCCAATCTTGTCATCCTCCATGTATCCTTCCCTTCCACCCATTTCATCTATTGTTGCAATGCCTACCCTCCTTCTCCTAGAGTCCTCTGTGAAATACATGTAAAACGTGCCATCCAAACTTTCGGGAATGCTTGCAAATCCAATTGTGCAAGCTGCAATAGCCCAGACAATGGTTAATGCCCCAACTCTCCCTCCTCCTACAGAACCACCTAGGATGGAGGCCACAATGCAA
Organism: Sequoiadendron giganteum; assembly: GCA_007115665.2. Taxonomy (NCBI): domain Eukaryota; kingdom Viridiplantae; phylum Streptophyta; class Pinopsida; order Cupressales; family Cupressaceae; genus Sequoiadendron; species Sequoiadendron giganteum. The sequence continues at coordinate 445,996,009 of CM021107.1, read as the reverse complement.
ATCTTGGATGAGCTCAAGCGATGAGAATAGGAGGCAACTGCAAGGCCAGAAGATGAAGAATTTGTATATCATGAGCATCCCATCTATGAAGATCGGGTGATCAATGAGGTGGCGTATGAGTCTTCCATTGAGGGCAACGAAGATTAGTGAACAAATATACTCCAAGAGACAGCTGACCCAGAACTTGACATAGAATGGAGCAAACAACTCAAAGAGATTGAGGACAAAGAAGATGAGGAACAAATTACAGTTGAATAAAGAGTTTTTGTTCCAGGGACTGAATGCAGTAGGTCTCCTATGAATAGAAATAATCAAACCCCATAGCATGAGGAAGAATCATCCTTCCATGAGGATGAACAAGGGGATAAGCCCAAAGAAACTGAGCATGACGAGGAAGAAGAAGAAAAGGATACTGAGAGGGAAGACCACCCTAAAGAATAGTTGCTCACCAAGTCTCCATCAAGTGCATAACGCTCACACAAGATTCTGATGAAGAGAAAGAGGATGCAAGTACTGAGCAGGAGACCCTTAGTGTCAAAACCATTGAGCTTAGGGTGGAGGACAATAAAGGTCAACGGGAATCACCCAAGGCAGGGCCTCAAATGCTTGACTAGTTGTAGAAGCAACTTGAAAAAAGAACTCCTGCCCTGAAAGATCCAAAGGCGAGGTTGGAGGCAATACTGGCTAGAGCTTAAATTATGACAAAGAAGGAGAAGGAGCCAAGAGTCAGGTCTAAGATAACAATGGATGCCTCCAGATCTAGGGTAGTGCAAATAGCTTCATTGGTGGTTGGGGAGTAGGGAATAAGTTATAACATCTCCACCATCGACTTGGGAGTGGCTACGCAAGAATAGAAGGTTAACCACCTCCAAGAATCAATCGCCATGGTGGGGCACCTTATCCAGTAGGGTAAGGTTTTGAAAGAAGAGCTTGAGGCATAGGTGGCTGATTTAATAGCCTACATTCAACAATGGTCATCTCTAGATGAGCAACCAACCACATCATCGGCTCCACCATAGTAGTTGTCCCAAGAACAGATCCACAAGCTAGAAAGGAGAAGAAATTTGGATAAGACCACGAAAACTTGGTTTCAACAGGTCTTGGACAACAGGAACATGGGCATCAACTTGGTTGTCCAAATAGCAAATAAGTTCCTAGAGGTACAAACATCTATTGAATGCACAAGACAAATCTGTGAGGGATTCCCAAAGAAGTACAGGGCTGCCTATCCAAAGATTGAGGCTATCCTCACATTTCTGAGTGAAGTTTGGAAAAAGGACTTTTCCTTCAAGGACGATGACCATTGGCTGATGGATGTATGGAAGTAGGATTTTGATCACCGAAGGAGGAGGCTGGAACAGATCTTGGAAAGAATAATTTTGGATATAGAATGGGCTAAAGAGGCTAGAGGAGATTGTATCAAATATCTCAAGCTGATGACAGGGTAGGAAATGCTTGTCGTAAAGATCAATCCAGAAAGCATAAAGCCTCATTTTTGAAGGAAGATGGAGAAAGAAATGTCAGCCAAAATTACCATGGACTTTATGAGCTTTGTTGCTCGAGCTTTCACCCAGTCTGAGATTTTCAGGGACAATACTACCAAGAATGATGAAGACTGGGGAAATTTCATCAACAACTCCAAGGAATGGAGTTATGAGGTATTAAGCTTTGATATCGTTGAGGTCGACAAGCTTCAGCCTATAATCTTGAGATTCGTGGAATATGCAGCTTTGAAGAAGTGCAAAGGTAACCCTGTTATTGACGAACATTTTCTAAAAGAGTAGCTACAGCAAAGGGAAAACAACAAAAGGACAAAATCGCTATAGTGCTGCCACTAGAAGACAAAACAGGGAAAAGACAAAAAGCTATTTTTAAAATGTAATATATTTAGGGGTAGGTGAGACCCTACTGTAAAGTGCATCTTGGCCACACAATAGAATCAAATCTTGGCCACTCATTTTTATTTTTGAAAACTATAAATAGGAGTCCCCTCCTCTCATTTTAAGGGGGTTAAGTTGTTGTAAAGGAATGCTGCAAAAATTGCAATAGAAATATAGTGATTTATTGGTGTATTTTGGATTTATTCACATGTTTCATGATTCTTCTCCCATAATTTAAGATTCTAGTTTAAGTTACTTTGCTTTTCTAGTTTCCCTTTTAGCTATCTTTGGTAGATTTAGCAATGTTGTCTTTGGTTGTGAAGATCCCTACTGTGTGTATGCTTTTCTTGTCCATACTTCTAGTCATCTGTTGTTGGTAGGTGACTGTGTAAAGTTAGTTTGGACTATAATTTCATAGCTGCTCTTTAAACTTTGTCTTTATTCACATTCACATGGCGAATGAATGATGAAATATCTACAGTCCTTAGAAGATAGCATAGATTTCATGACATTGTGGAAATTCTGATTAAGTGAGATTCTATTTTAAGGAAACTGTCCACAGTAGGAACCTCCATGATCATTGGTCATCAGTGGTTGCAGGTCCAGGAACCTTCCCTCTTCCCTACCCTTTCTTTTCCATTTTTTTTAAGAAACAACCTATGCTAACATTCATTGCACATTGTAAAGCCAAATCTAATGAAACAATGGAGTTCAAGACTATTGTTTGAACCTGCCACAAAGTGCAGTAATTTCCTATCGAAAGAACTCTGTTCACAGACCCGATTCTCCTATAGCTTTAACTCCCGTAAGGCCGCCTTGTGATTCCAGCAAATCACATCAATCAACTGATATATTCCAAGCATCATCATTACCTCGCATCTGAGAGACCTTGGGATAGTGTTCTGCAATTTGATTGTGGAAGGCTGTCTTTCAAGAGAGGTAATGCACCTACGCATTACCTATGTTGTGAAGTGCATAAAAACACCATCAACACCTTTCATCCAAAAAATGTAATCTGTTTGGGATGCAAAAGGTCACGCAAAGTGCGCCTAGTAGTGCAAAATGATGTATTTTACTTGGAAGTTGATAAATAAATTGATCCTAAATTATTTCATCTTCATATGTTCCAAGGGAGTAATCATGCTTCCCTATTTTATCTATTCCTTGTCCCATGTCAATTTTGTGGGTGCAAAACTAATAGAGGTTAGATTTGTGAACTCAAAAATGAACCCTATACAATTAGATGAGTCATCTAAAGTGTGAAATATATGTCTAAATTGAGGTTTTGTGTTGGATAGCATATTCATTGAAATGATATAATTGGTGTACTAAACATTATTTACTATGTTTTGTATTATAGGGGCAAGACAAGGAAATGGCAACAAATCATGTCATGTCAAATGAGGGGTACACAATGGCTGAAGCGGGACATCAAGTACTCAAATTTTGACTTAACTTATGAAAAAATGATCTGATGGAATTTTGTGATACGTCCATTTTTTTTCATAGTATTATTGAAATTTATAATGTATTATCTAATATTGACATAAATTAATGCATGTTGTTGATTATTTTAGATGGAGATTAAAGCAAATGCAGAGCCTGAGCATTCAACTAGCAGAAGAGGAAGATATGTGCGTGGACGTGGACTTAAAATTGTTAAATCATGTAGATGATAGTGGGTGTTCGAGGATATGACAATGGATCTTGTAGACACAACAAATGACTGCACTGAATAAGAGGTTGGTCAGGACTATAGTACATGGGATGAATACTTTGAGAAAATATATGACTAAAGTGAGGTTTTGTGTTGGATAGCATATTCATTGAAATGATATAATTGGTGTAGTAAACATTATTTAATATGTTGTGTATTATAGGGGTGAGAGGAGGCCATGGAAGCAGATCGTGTCATATCAAATGAGGACATAACGGATGCAGTGGGACATCAGGTACTCAATTTTTGACTTAAATTAGGAAAAAATGATTTGATTGCATTTTGTGACACGTCCATATTTTTTCACAGTATTATTGAAATTTATAATGTATTATACAATCTTGACATAAATTAATGCATGTTGTTAATTATTTTAGATGGATATTGGAGCAAATGCAAAGCCTGAGTGTTCAACTAGAAAAATAAGAAGATATGTACGTGGACATGGACCTAAAATTGTTAAATCATGTAAATGACAATGGGTGGAAGAGGATATGACAATTGGTCTTCCAGACACAATAGATGATTGCACTGAACAAGAGGTTGGTTAGGACTATATTACATGGGATGAATACTTTGAGAAATTTTTTGTTTGTGGATGTTTTGTATTTCATGGAAAGAAACAATTCAAATGAGAAATTGTACAAAGATATTACATATATGATGAGCTTCTAGTCGGTAGTGTTCCTCCTACAATCGATTCAAATCCAATAGCAATTATGGTAAGGAATTTTCCAATTTGATATAGATAACATGTATTCTAATTCATTTAAACATTGTTTTATATTATTTAAATAACTAATTTTTTTCTCAATGGATACTTACAGGATAAAGTTCTTGGTTTAAAGTTTCCTGGATCACCGACTTCTAGCCTAGAGGGCAATGATCATTTATCAGATGATACATCTAACAAAAATATGTGCCAATATACTAGCTCGGAAGATGAGGAATTGATGAAAACAAGTCACAGAACAAGAACCGGTTTAAAGATGCATAATTTTCTTTAAAATGGGGGGAAGGTGGACTAAATACCCTATGAGAATGAATGTGATGGAGATGATGACTTGCCCCTGAGTTTGAGATCAATTTACAAAGAGAAATTTGATCGTCGACTATATTATTCTTGGCCTACTGATCAACAACTACCTATATTGTACGAGGTGTTTCCATTTTGGGGATACAACTACATGATACGACCCTCCAATATTCATGGAGAAAATATAGGCCTCTTTATTGTCCAAAATGTACATGTGGGATCTAAAAATAGAGACAATTCAGAACAAACCACTAGGAGATTAATGCCATATTATAGTCCATCATATTATAGTGGTGAATGGAGAAGGCCAGCAGAATATAAGCCTAGCATGTCAGCATATGGTCTAAATTCGAATATGTATACACATCGTCTCCAATTGGAAAGTGGAAAATAAATTAATAGAGGTCATCTTCTGTATATAGATGGATGTGCATACACACAAAAATATTGCAAGATTTATAAATAGTAGTAAGGGAAGGGACCCTAATGTAAGACTGAATTGTCAATTTGTTGAGGTTATAAATCATAAAGATGGACATATGGAAAGAGATGTTGATAGATTGATAATGGTTGAGGCTTTTAAGTTCCTTACCATTGGGGATGAGTTATTGATTGATTACCCCTTCTTAAAATGCACTCCTGTGCGAAATAAAAGGGAAGAACAAGGTCTCTATAAGGATGTTCCTAAGGGTAGAAAACCAAAGAATAATAAATGAGTGTGGACTGATGTTTTATAAACTATTTTGTCAAAAATTTGTTAAATTTAAATTATTGTATAAAAAAGGTAGTCTATAAAATAATTTTCCATTATTCAATTGATGTATATATGTTCATACAATTTATATTTTTACTTTTTAAGCCAAATTTGATTATATTTCTTTGAAATTGATACATTTATGATTTATCCAATTGTTACAAAACATTAAATAATGCTTGTGTTTGTTGATAGGTAGAAGATGTTGATGAAACATATACTAATACCCATGATCCAACTGGGTTATTAAGATTTGGATGGGATGATCCAAACCATCCTTTAAACCATACCAAGGTGAAAAGAGAAAGTTTGAAGAGATTACTACCACCTGAGAAATTTGAAGATTTGATGAGATATGCATACATCGATGAGATGCCACCTAGCCTTAATGATGTTGATCATGATAGTGAAAATGTAGTGCATGAAGAAGGATTGAATGAAATGCTTGCAGGTTTCTTTGGGGATGGAAACAATGATGAAAACAATGATCATATGGCTGATAGTAATGATGATAGCAGGGGTAATTACCACCAACGTAATTTTGATGATAACAACCTGAAAGACTCCATCAAGCAAGCAGCGAAGACACCCGTGTTCAAATCGGGTGCAAGTAGAACCTCACAACTAGCATGTACATTAATATTATTAGAAATTAAGTCACTATTCAGTTGGTTAGACAAAGGATTGACTACCCTATTGAAGTGAGTTGAAATTTATTTCTTACTTTCCATTGTCAATTGGTGTGCAAAATTCGTAAACATTCATCGACTTTGTTTATATTTATTTAAGGGGATTTTAAAACCATATATTGTATATAAACAGTTCTAGTATAGATTGACATATCAAACATGTTCATCATAAGTCAAACATTCAATTGATTTAATCTCTGGCAATCTTACAGGGCACTAAAAAATAAAATATTCCTTGGAGAGAATGTGTTGCCATCAACTTGTAGAGAGGCGCATTTGTTGTTGGTTGAGTTGGGGATTGAATATAAGAAAATTCATTTATGTAAAAATTATTTCATTTTATACAGAGATGAATATCAGAACAAGGTAGAATGCCTTGTATGTAAAGAGAAGAGATATCGTATAGATGTACAAGGTCCTACTGTTCCAAAGAAGGTTTTATGTCACATGCTAATTATACCCAAACTTCAACGAATGTTTTGTTGCAAGTCACTTGCACAATTGATGGATTGGCATGCAAAGAACAAAAGTAAATATGGATTCATGTGAATTCCAGCCGACTCCAAAGCAATGAAACACATAGAGGAAAAATGACCAAGAAAATTCAAATATGAACCCCGTAGTATCAGGTTTGGTCTTGCAATTGATGGAGTGTGCCCATTCTCTTTCCTGAGCTCAAATTATAGTGTTTAGCTAGTCGGATTGATAGTATACAATATTCCCCCATGGATGAGTGTTAGAAAGGAGCACCATATGCTGACTCTCATTGTTCTAGGAAAACATCAAGTTAAAAACATGGATGCTTATCTGGCGCCTTTTATTGATGAGATGCAACTTCCATAGAAACGCATAAGAATGTATGACATATCATTTCCTCCATCAAATATGTCCTTCATGTTGTATGGTGTGCTATGTTGGACTATTCATGATTTCCCTAGACTTGGTGTTTTTTCTAGTAAGATAAAATATTTATGTATTTACACTCATAATTTATTTTCATCCCAACTTTCATACCTAGTTATATACTATTTTTTTGATGTTATTAACATTACTTTTTGAATTGCGAAGCTTGAAATAAAGGGGATATTTGCATGTCCAAGATGTGCAGAACAATTTAAAGATTAGTATTCTAAATATCTACATAAATTTATTTACACACACAAAAGGGTTTTCTACCACTAGATCATAGGTTTAGAAATCGCTTGAAGAATCAATTTGATAGAAAATTTGAAAATAGAGGCCCTCCCATGATTATGGGTCCAATTGATTGGCTTAAGAAGTATGAAGATGTTGAATTGAAAGATTGGGAGGATTTTTCTGATTGGGGTGATTCAATTCAAGAACCAGAACAAGTTCTAGTCAATATGCTAGAAGGAATGAAAAGGAAATCCATATTTTATGAGCTCCCTTACTGGAAGGATCTATTAATATCTCACCTATTAGATCCTATGCACGTCTTCAAAAATGTCCTAGATTCTATATTTAGACATATATCAGGCAAAGAGAAAGACACCTTGTCTTCAAGGAGAGATATTCCTCTTTCGTGTACCAAAATTGATAAAAAACATTTGTGGCCAAATAGGGAAAATGAAGCATATTCAAAAGCTCCATGGATTTTGAAAAAAAACAGCTAGACCAACTAAAAAATTTCATCCATTTAATAAGGAAACCTACTAGTTATGGGTCATTAATGGGTAAAGCTTTTACAGTTGATGGAAATATCACATAATTTAAAACACATGATTTTCATAATTTTCTGAAGGTATTATATATCATCATTTAACATTTACTGGTAACATTGATTAAGTACTAACTATATTTTGATATTTTGTTGTGTGAGAAAAAATTACTAATGACCTTTTCATAAATGTGTTTGATAGCATGTCATGCCATTGGCAGGTAGGGGGGATTCTTGTCTTACAATTGACTTAAGGAATGCCATAAGTCGATTGTCAGCATTTACAAGGTATGTGGTTATATGAAATGTTCATGTGTGAGAGACATAGAGATATTATATTTCATTTTAATTTTTGACTAAAGGTTCATACTAATTTACTATTCTTATATTATTTGGGTGACCTCCAAGGAAGTCCATGAATCTGAAGTGCCAAAGTGGAAGAGGGAAATTGCAGAAATTGTATATGTATTTGAGAAGGGCCTCCCTACAATTTTCATGGACCTACAAGTCCATTTACTTATACACCTATTTGATGAAATTGAATTGGCGGGTGTTGTATCAATGAGGTGGATGTTTTTCTTTGAGAGGTATATAAAAAATCTTAAAAGATATGTCCGACAAAAGACACATCCAAAGGGTTGCATGGTTGAAGGGTATGTATTGAATAAAGCACTTTTCTTCCTGTGTGAATTCCTTGGTAAGGATTTTGAAGATGGTCCATGCATCTAGGATGAAGAATGAGCATAAGATATTATTGATGGAGAAAAACCATAATCTAATGGTGTTGAAGTACAAATTATTAAGTAAATTCCTAATCAGTTTGGTTGTTTTTCTTGCAATCATTAATTTACTCTATAATTTATTTGTCAAATTAATAGCATGACATTTGGATTTTGAAATAAATATGTTGACATGTAATAGGTGTAGATGAAATTTCTATACTCGACAAGTTCACTCTATACCACATGGAATTTATGAACAAATAGATTGATTTGCATGATAAAAAGAGGGAAGTGTTAGAAGCAATGAGACAATTTAAGAGATCAAACCCAAGGAATACTCCAATTCCCACTGATCTACTTGGGGAATGGGGAAAAGATTGCACGCTAGAATGGGTTACTAAACAAATTCAAAATCAAATAGAAGATGCAGGTATAGATCCAAACATAACAAAAGATGAAATCAACATGTCTAGAGGATGTGAAAGAAAGGTACAATTGGAATTTTACAAAATTTTGTTTTCTTACAGTTTTGACACTATTAACTATTTTAATATTCATCCTTATATTTTTTTTCACTGAAATAAATGGTCTTTCACAGGCAAGGAAATATCTAGCAATGTGGACATATGGTCGAAATGATCATGTATAAAGTGTAGATGTAAAGAGACAATCCTTCGATTGTGGCATCATGGTTGACTTCAAGCAATCCAATCTATCAGGCTCAAAAGATAAGAATATAATTGAAGGGAATCTACAATATGCTGGGAAAATACAAGAAATTATTGAGTTGGATTACCACTCTTTTAAATGTTGTATTTTTAAGTGTAGATGGTATGAAACATTTGAGAGGACATGAAGACATGATACCCATAGTGGACTATTTCCTATAGATTCCCCATGCTTCCTACCAGAGGATAGGGAGCCTTATGTTCTACCAATTCATTATGAGAAGGTATTTCTTTAACTCAAACAAGAAGTGGTAGTGATCATTTATCTATTAATTCATAGTTTATTGCAAATATATACATGTGTTTATTAATCAGTAAAATTGTTATAACATACATCTAATATATGTTTTTCGTTCATGTGAAGGTAATTTTCTATGAAGATATTTTGGACCCGAAATGGATGTTTGTCATACATTATGATCCAAGATTAAGGCATGTATTTGACGATGCATTAGCAAATGCTGAGAAAAAAAATGATGGAAAACAAAATGAGAGAGATGGATTAGAGAACATCGAAGAATTTGGCATCCATGATGATGTTGAAGATGGTTATGTTTAGGCACAAGAAGACAACAATCCAGAGTTAGATGATGTTATGGAAGACAACAATATGGATGGTCTAGAAAATGATGATCCAAATACATCTGGTAACAATATATATGGTCTACAGTCAAATTTCAATGATGATGAAGATGATGCAGATCAAGATGAGGATGATGATAATATTAATTACTTGAAAGAACATATGAACATTGACAATGATACACTAGATGACATTGTAGCAGACAAAAATTTTAATGACCAAGACTTCTAAATTTTTAGAATTATTTGCAATCCATGTTTAAAAAAGGATGATTATTATGCCCTAAACTTCGAAATGCTTCATTAATATTATTTGTGTCGATACAAATTACCTATTGTGCAATATCCTTAAATTGTTCAATCTTTGGTATGAATTGTTTGCAGAAAAAATTAGGATTACTTGGATGCTTCTTCCATTCAATTTGTATCAACATATGTTCGTGAAGACACAAAAGTTAATAAAATATTAATGCACGTAACTCACAATTATCTAAATAAGAAACTTTGTTAACTTTATTATTTTTAAATAGTTTCCATTTTTATGTTGAACATGTAACAAGGCAAAATAAGCTCAAATTTTCAAAAAAATTAGCAGCTCTACCAATATCCACAATAAATTATGTATTGTATTAGCACATTCATTCACATAAGCATAGTATTAAGGCTCAATAACTGATATTCATTAAAATATAAGAAGAAATAAGTATGGAAAACATAATAAAAATACAAAATGATGACATAGTCATGGAGAATCTCTGATAATAAGACGTTCTCCATTATATTGCCTCAATTGATATTATAGTGCTCTTCTTTAATAATCCCAGTGCTATCCCCTCAAGTTATTGTGGAATTATGAAAGGAATTTTAATTCTTAAGTTGATGGAAACCAATCAAAACAATTTCTCTAAAAGGACTTTTAATCCTTAATAGGAGCCAATTAAAGTAAATTATTTGAAAGGAATTTAATTCACACCTAACCAAAAACCAATCAAAGCATCCACACAGTAACAAAAAATGTGCCTTGATAAATCTTGCAGACTTATATAACTTGAAAAGATCACTTTGGAGACAACACAACAATAAATAAGCATGAAAATTTGACACAACAATTGAACATTGAAAATGGATTACGAATTATAATCAATCAGCTCCATTATATTTCCTTTTAAATAATATGCATTATAACAAATAGTTATGATGTTTGATGACAAATAGTTAATTAACATAAATGAAAACATAACACTTCAACACATGAATGCATTGATCCGTTAATCTTCCAGCAGGTGACCGTGACCACTTAAGATCTATTCAAGGCTCCTAGTCCCTGATAATGCACCACCTGCATAATGTATCTTCCTTATGATGCCAGTTGGTCTTTAAGCTCCAATGGCTGCCCCTATGTATTTATTGCATCTCTAGTTTGGCTGATGAACAAGTTGATGGCAGAGAGATGACGAGTGTATTCCTCCTCAACATAAGTTTCCATGTTCTAAATTGCACCCTTCATATCATATTCCACATACATCATCTTTTAAAGTTGTTTATGTGTATTTTGTAACACCATCTCATCATTTATTTCTTGTAATGTAGTTTGTAGATACATGGCAAGCTCATCCTTCCAATCATCTTTCTCCCTAGGATTTCCAAGGCTATCATGGACTGCAGGATGCAAATCAAAATAGTCAAGGTCCTCTTTGAGCCTATTGTCATACTTGTTGTGAGATTCCACCATCTTATTGTATGTCTACAGTGTCTCACCTTTCATGGCTTTCTCATTTTTGAGCTCCTCCCTTTTGTCAATCATCCATCTTTGCAATATTTCATTCTCCACAAATTTTGAGTGTGTGTCTTTAAAAAATTTCCAATATTCATCAGCACAAACCATCATCATGTTGAATCTTTCTGTGATTATCTTAGACACAACATTATATTTAGTGGTTTTTATTCTTGTTTCTAGTTCCTTGAATTTCTCTTAAGACTTCTAATGATAGTGTTTCTAGTAAGTTACATCTACTAATGCATCAAACATTATTTTTTCACTCTCTAACCATGGGGAATATAATTCTGATCTAGAAGAGGAAGATGTTTTATCTCTGTGACTAGCCACCTCCTTCCTTAATTTATCATTTTCTTTTACCATTTTTTCAATCTATGCCTTACTGAATTTTGCAACATTTATGATTAGCTCAGCTATTTCAATGGGGTTAGTGTCCCCTACCATGTGGACCAAAAGATGTCCAAACACTTGGTTTGGATTACTGATGAGAGCAGGCCTTTTATCTTGAGGATACAATTCTCAAATTAGCAGAGTGCCTTCATCTAGGTTGTACCCTGATCTTGAGTACATTTTATTACTTGCCTCTTTCATTAGATGCATTTTTTGGTCTCCTCTTTTCCTAAAAATGTCGAACACTATTGCAGATCTGATATCCCATCCTGGTAAGAGTAGTACCCCAACCTCTTGAAGTAATTATTTTCCCCTTTCAGAGGTGATAGATTCTAACTCTTTGTCTATTTATTTTCTCAACTCTTCCAAGGTGGTTGCCTCCTACTCAAGAGTGATATCCTTCATCCTCTATCTTAGAATTCTGCCTTTATTCTTTAAATTTAGAAGTCTTGAAAAAAACATTGTCAGAAATAAATTCTTGTGTGGCCTTGACTCTCACGTCATCAGAGAGTTCATCTGATGCTTCAAATTTGACAATATTTCATTTTGGAGGTGTCTCATATTTTGTAACTACAAGGGCACTTATTTTTTTGACCACATCATCCTCCTCATCACTCTCTTATTCATCTTCTTCACTCATGGTTGTATCTATAGAGAAGTTCATTTCTGGAGTGGGTTGTGAGGGTATGTAATCAAGAGGCTCTATTTCCTCAACCTACATTCCTGAATAAGTTGTATGAGGTGCTTCAAAGACATCTAGGGTTACATATTTTATTAGCTCATCCACATGAGTGATGAGCTGCTCAATTCTTTCCAGAGGATCATGTACTTCATTAAATTCCCCTGAATAGGATGGGGCATTTCCTTTCTTCCAGGTCTCAAAAAGAATGACTTTGTTATATGCAGTCATCCTGTCTTTTTCTGAGGCCTCATCATAATTTTGTATTACATCATCAATAGAGAATTGGTGTTCATACCCTAATATTCCTTGTGACAAATTTTCCTTGTGAATAAAACCCTCTATATCAAAATTATTTCTTTCATTACCCAATGGTAAATTGTATTTTTCCAATTTTGTATCAATTTATTCATACCCTTCACTGGTGACTACTGTAAAATCTCCAAAACACAAAGTACTAGGCATGATAGACTGCTTATTGTATCTTTTAAGATGTTTTGCATCAAATTTAGCCAATTGTCTCACAATTTCCAAAAAGGCTATTCTATCTAGATTTATTTTTGGCAATAGATTTGGGGCTCCTTCAAACCCATAGACTCTAATCATAGTGCAATCAGTAAATGCATACCAATCCCCCCAGTTATGATTTACCTTTTTCCGGGGGTCCTTTTTCTTTGGTCTCAAGAATTTCTATATTTGAGGGGATAGGTTATAATTACATGTATGTCCTAACAATTTCAACAATGGCTTGACAAAATATTCCTCAAAGTAAAGATAGTGTGATCTACCATATCCACTATCCCATATGGAATTCCACATTTGTACAAGTTTATAATTCCCACTTTCATCTACATCTCTTATCCCTAATTCTTCTCCCTAGAACCTCCTAACATGTCCATGCAGAAGAAAATGCATAAACAAAGAGTAATGTTTGAAATCATGAATGCTATCACTGTTGTTTTTGATCCTTTCCAACCCTTGGTTCAGAGCATTGGTTAAATAACTGGCATAGTCCAATGGTCTAGCATATTTTCTTTGTATGTCTATAGCCAGGACCATTGGGGCAATTGACATGAGGGGTGGGACCTCTACTCCTAACACTTGTCCAGATGAATAATATGTATATTAAAAATATTCTTCGAATAAATCCTCATGAAATGGAGGGTTATCATTACTAGAAAACCTTTTGAGCTGGATACCTTCATCCCTAGGCCTGTGTAGTGGTGGCTTCCATCTTTTATAGCTCGTTTCCATGTGCGGTACTCTTTTAGAAGGTCTTTGATTATAAATGGTAAATTCAAAGAGCATTCCAATTGAAAAACATTAGAAATGAGATCTTTGGAGATAATGAGAATGTCAGACCCATCGTGTGATTGAGTAGCTCTTCTTTTAGGGTCATATTTGTTGGCTAGAGCTTTAACCAACTCTATATTAACAAACACATTGGGTACCAATAATCTTCCTAGGTTCAATCTCCATGGGTTGTAGACTGGTTGAAACCTATATTATTTCCTATAATGGTATATGAATAGGTCATATCCCCACCATGGTGTCCACACATCTCCTAAACCTTTGTGCTTGTCCCATAACTTATCAATGGATGGATTTTTTAGTGCACTCCTTTTAGGTCTCAGCCCTAACCCTGGGCATTGGTCAATTAAGTCCTAGTTTAGAAGTCTTTTCTCTTTTTTTTGTTTCTTAATTTTTGGCATTTCTAAACTTTCTTCCATTTGTTCAATTTTCTTATAAGTCTTTATAGAAGCAACTTCTTCATCATTTTTTGTATACTTACTTGGATTCGCTTTCACTGGTTCTGAGCTATGCAGCAATGGTGAATTCCCAACCTCCTTTACTCTGCTCCCACATCCAGCGAATCCTTTTCAAGTCTTAATGAAAATATTTGATCAAATTGAGTTATAATTCACTCAGCTCTAGCTCATAAAAACTCCACTTGCTATCAATATTTTCATCAGTCAGATCATTTCTCAATGATATAAATGAGATGTCACATCATTCAAAAATAATCATCATCATTACATCAGCGAGACCATGATTCCATTTTCACCGATAACCACCTTCTTCATCAATGAACTCCTTCCTTTTGAGGTATCGTTGAGACACCAGATAATGTATCCCTGATGTGCCCTAGTTCTTCGATATCCTTCCTTAACATGTACTTGATGGTTCATGGTCTTATCGGGTCATCAGGGAGACTCTTGTTAGCCTTCCACTGATAAGTGTCACTTCCTCTTATGCCTTCAACCTTTTATTGTTGCATCAAGGAAACTATACTCTATGTTGACCTGATAGCCTTATGTTCCCTCGATATACTTTCACCACATGTTGAACTTTGTTACTGTATAATGTATCACTCCATTGGTGGGACATTGTGTTCCCTTTCGTCGATATGTTCTACTGCTACCGATATTATTATTTAAAATGTTCTAATCCTTAAGATATGCACATAGGACCAATCAATCATGAATTTAGCCAAAAAATAGAGCACTACACTCGGCGGTAGAATAGGCGCTAAAGTACACTCCAAAGTAGGTGTATAATTAGGTGTTAACTTAGGTGCTATTATCGATGCTACACTCAAGAGATAAACTTGGTGCTACAATTGATGCTAAGATTAGTGCTAAATTTGGCACTAAACTTGGTGTTGAACTCGGTGTTAAACATGACATAAAATTCAGTGCTACTTTTCACCAAATTTAGTGCCTACTTGTTTTCACCGATGCAATAAATTCCAAAAATAGCATCGACCTGACAAATAGCACCGAATTTTTTAGAAAATTGTAGAAAAATACATTGAAATAGTGGGTGGAAGCAAAAAAGGGAGCTAATCATAGGGATTTGTTGTAGTGGGGGCAGAGGCAAAAGGCTAACTCATGAGTAAGATGCAAACAAAGGTTGCAGTCACCATGATAGCATAAGTATGATAGTGAGAAGCTATATTTGTAGATGTCAAGTGAACTCATTATTCTTGATCACAAGAACAATCCAAATCATGAATCACCATGCAAGATCAATAATAGTGGTTTTTGGCATAGTACCAAGGATGGAAAGTCATAGTCTACTTGTCTAGAAATATGGAATAGTGGATGTAAGTGTCCTCCTAGCTTTTAAGGGAGATGATGTCAATGATTGTGAAGAAATAGCTGAGTACAAAGAAAAGAAGGCTTGTCAATGCTTAGGCTGCAGTTGCAAAAAAGACAAATAGGGTAGTTATGAATGTAGTTTTAAAGATGACCTCTTGCATATAATAGACCATGATACTTGCATAAGAAAGAAAACAAGAAAATGTTGGTTGGGCTACAATGTGGGTGTTTCTATTTGGCTTGGAAACTATTATTATTGAAGGTTGTGTGTTTTTTAAATATACACTTAGATTGTATATGGACTTATAAATTAGAGCCATCTTGGCCCAATACAAGTCTCTTAATAGCCAAAGAGAGACTCCCAATCATGCTCATAAATAATTGTAAATGAACACTACATGAGGTTTTCCAGTGGTAATGGTAAATGGAATATGAGATATGATGGTGGAAAATCATAAATAGGTAAAAAAATACTATCATGACATGGACAGATGGTAGTGATTCTGCAAAGGGATGAAGATAGTGATAAGTCCTCTAGGATAGCATAGAAAAGATAGTCAAAATAAGACATCTTCAAGGTTTTGAGAACATGTTACACTCAAAAGAGGGTGAGGCGGTGTTGTTTCCTAAGAAGTAATATGCATCCATAGTCACCAAAGACAAATCAACAAGCATTGCAAATGAAATTGGAATAGGAAGAAGAAGAAGTTAAACTAATTGAGAATGAAGATTGAAGAAATTAAAAGAATGAAGAAGACACTGGCTCAAATGCAACTCAAGGGTGAAGATAACATTGGCTTATTAAGAGCTAAATTCAAATAGAATTTTGAAGAGTATCAATGTAAGTAAAATGAGTTTATGGAGCTCGGGAACATGAGGATAAAAAAATGTCTTCTACAACACAAATAGGAGGTTGAAAGGCTAGGCAAAAAACTAGAGGAAAATAAATCTGAAGTTCAAAATCTTAGAAGAAATCCCTTGATAGAATCTTGGGAAGATAGAATTGAGAATGCTTGTAAATAAATCAAGATAATCCTTGAAACATTCTTAGTCAAGGCCAATGAAGACACTACAACCATGTCAATGGTATATAGAATGTGCAATCTTATGACTTGACCTGTAGATCTGAAAACACAATCACATAACACAATGAATTATAATGTCTCTGTAGATATATGCTAGTTGAATGAACTACATGGATTGATCTCAAACAATGAAAATGATAGTTTTCAATCGTAAAGAAGACATTGTCATCAAAGAAAAATCTATAAGATATAAAAATTAATATGTGAAAGGGTTTGAGATTGAAGGGAAAGTTAAACTGAAAAATTCAAAGACAAAATATGTGATGCATTATTTAAAAGACTAATGAATTATCCTACAACCATCACTTTAAAGAACCTAGTTATCTAAGTTCATGTAGTTTCAAGAATTATTTTAGATTTGTACACACAAAATTACCAAAACTAGCTAACATTGTTTTACGAAACCTTTAATGAATAAAGGTTACCTAAGTGGAAGTTGTTTGAGGACATGAATAGTGAGGTGTTGAGCTCAAAGGTCCACCAGTAGATTTTTTGGCATCCAAAGCGTGTTATGAGAGAATCATTCAAATAATATTCAACTATTCACATGGAATAATTATTTCTTTAATACTAGTTGCATACCTGTGGACTCAACACAAAAAAAAAATAAGGGTCTACAGGAATGGTGCACATATCATGAACACTCTAACCCTGAATTTTCATCATATTGATTCTACTAATTTAGTTATTCTTACATTTCAGAAAAGAATTTAATAAAAAAAATTTAATGAACTTGATAAATTTTACTTGAGTATCAATGTTGAATGTTTCATTCGGCATTGCATCTATCATAACCATCTACTCTATAGTTGATGTAGGATATTTGGCTACACCTCGAGCATTCTCATAATCATATGTGCAAACAACACCACAAGAGCGACAATGGAGGGGTGGAACTTCGGGCCTAGAATTCTCATCCATATCAAGCTCTACTAGAGGCCTCATGCACTGTACAATGCTCTAGGTGAGCGAGCTAATTGACTCTAGCATGTCCACCTCAACACTGTCCTTCACAATGGAAGGAATGATGACATGTTCAACCATGGGTTTGGCCAAGTGTCTCGGTGCCAACTATGGATTACGTCGTGCACCCGACCTATCATGTGTGGAGCCCCCACCTCTACCCTGAAAGTCTATAATGTCAAAATAATTTGGCACCTTAATGAGGACAAACTCAAAATAGAGTTTCCTCAAAAATATTATGGTACCTCATCATTATTGCATGGAGGTTGGTCAAAAAACATCCACCACCACTCCCAAAACTTTTTTTTTTAATTCATGGTGGTACCAATGGATGGGGAACCTTCTGCATGCATGTGATAAAGGTGTTTTGGTTCTTGGGTCTGTAAAAAGGGCACACATTTCAGCTTTGCTAATATTTTTATTTTTTCACATCTACATATGAAAGACCACTAGCATAAAATTGCTTTAATGCATCCCTTGTATTCAACCAAAATTTCATTTTCTCACTCATTTCTCCTACATGTGATACAATCGACTTCATCAATTCGACAATCACTCTCCTATAAGGATGGGTTTCAACATGCTCTACTAATCTTCCAATCAGTTGCTCAACCTCTCTTTTCTTGTTTTCAATTTGATTTAAGATATTTTCTTGGGTTCCTTGTGGATGCCTACGAACTGACGGAGGGGTTTGAGGTTGTTCTTATTCAAGATGCTCTTCATGAGGGGGTGATTGTGAATTGTCAATGTTTGGAGGTGGAGATTGATTTCCTGGAAATTAAACCAAAGTTTAAAAAAAAAAACCTATTCCAATCTACATTCTAATTTAAATTCAAAATTAAAACAATAGAAATGCATACCTTTTCGACCTCTTCGACCTCTTTGATGTCCTAGCGGCATCCTTGCAAAGAATCACAAGAAAAATTTGATCTCCTTTTGGTGAGCATGAGTTAGGAAAGAAGAAAATGGGAGCTAGGGTTGCGGGTTGCAGGAAAAATGAGATAAAAATGGCTTGCTTTTTTTAAAGTAACTTTACATTTGGCGAGTGCAAAATCTGGCACTCGCCAAATGCAAAAGTTTTTTTGCGAGCACAAAATGCTTTATTTCACATTTTTTGCACAATGTGGAACCTTTTTTGTGTCACATATTGGTGCACACACCCTTTGACTTAGTCTTCACTTTCTTTATGTGCAGTTTAACCATAGCAATATAAGCACTACAACGCTATACTTATGTGCTTTACTTCATTATATTCATTTGCATTTAAATGTGTTAACAAAAATGTTAACTTATGTGCTTTCCATAATACATATGCAATGCCTTATATTATGTGTTATGATAGATACTATGAACTATCAATATATAACTTAAATATTATATATATATATATATATTTAAACCACATATTAAATATATATGCATATATTATATATTATTAATGTATATATGTATATATATTAATATATATAATCACATTCACTTGATTATTAAAACACATCTATTTCCAATAGATATAAGCATATATTAAATAATCATATATATATGCATATATGTATATTAGTACATATGTATATATATTATATATTATATATGTAACGCCCTGCCACGCAACCCTCGAGGAAGTTGCAAACAACAACTTAAACAGGCTAATTTTTTTTTTGTCTAAGTACAATTAACATGCAAGTTCACAACTTATGCCAACAACCTCTAAGGTGATGAGACAGAGGTTATATAGAACCTCAACAAAAAACATGAATTAAACACATACATTCCAATAAGATAATTTACATCAAGCATAAAGATAACTTCCATTTCATTAAACCATTCATTAAACAATAAGGTTACAACACTCATTCCCTGAGTGAGGCAAAGATCAATAAACATAATTACAATTACAACTTCCACCTCAATAACAACTGAGGGGTAATAAAATATTACAAGATCAACTAAAATTAAATAAAGCAAGCACTGATACTGAATCCAACAAGCTCTCCAACTGGAAGTCTCATCCACAAGAACATGAAGGAAGAACCCAACAGATTTAGGTGCATACCACCCAACTAAGTGGAACCCAAAGGCCCACCCCCCATGCTAGGAGATAGTAACAAGGAATCCTAGCCAAGACCAACACCTCTAGACATAGGCTAAATCATAATTGTACCAAACTGAAACAACCAATCACATGAACCTCACAAGTACAACATACGCACATCACAAGTGCATCACAAGTACAACTCAACATGGTTACATTGCTTCTAGATATAAAGCAGATCAGGTATGTTGCGAGAACCATACCATCGAATTAAACAAGTACCAACTGTGGTCACAGACAGAGTACCATCACACAACTCAACATGAGTTACCCACTGTGGATCATCAAGATGGTGGCCTCAACCGATCCTCGGCCCTCATACTTACTAATGCAAAACTAAATACCTACTATTGTCCTAGACAAAGTGTCATCACACTACTCGTCATGAGTTACCCACTGTGGATCATCAAGATGGTGGCCTCAAACTGATCCCCAACCCTCATACTTACTAATGTGGGATCAAATACCTATCCTAAAGACCAGATAGATAATCTTTCCATGCCATGGCCTTCCCACTCATCCCAAGTCTAAACGAGCCCTTGTGTCTATGAGTGAGGCCAACTTATCTTGATTAATGAGAAGTTAGTCCTAATCTTCTAAGTATTGTTTTAGTTATCACTTGATTAAACCACTTCCGAAGGTTACCCAATCTTTACCTCTTCTGGGCTCTGGCCCCTATGGAAGCCACTCTTCTACTTGACAACACACATACCAACCAATCACTAGGGATACAAAGGTGCAACGAACAAGATATCACGATCACGCCTTTCTCAAGAGGCAACACAAAATGAAACTCACTCCAACACTGGAGGCAACAAAATAACAACCACTCCTTACAAGGATACGTGGATCCCATAATCCACTCCTAAACCAAGGAGGTACAAAAAATTCCCGTTCGTGAAAACCAGGTAAACACTAACCAGACACCATGCAGTACCCAAGGAGCTCACAATAAGTTGACATCACAAAACGACAACCCTCTTACAATAAGATCCCTATTTGGAAGACTTATTAAACTTAAAACTCAATTCCCCCAAATGAAGACGAAACCCGTTCACAATCACGATGAGCTAGAAGATGTGAATTAAATTCTACTTTGGACTTACCAAATATGGTAAAATAAATCCATTAATTTTGACTATAGCATATTGGTCTAAAATTTTCTCCATTATATCATTTTTAAAATAAAATCAATACTTTGACTATAAATACAATGTTTTCATTTCCACAATTACACTTAAATCATGCCATTAGAAAATCAATAATTTCCTATGCATATTTAATTTAAATCACCACTCTAAAAATACAATTATAATTAAAATATAATATATATATAATATTTAATATTATAAATTATAATATAAAATATTATTAAGTAATATTTTAATATTATAAAAATAGTATATAAAATATCAATATATATAAATATATTATTATTTTACATTAAAAAGGGATCCTTGGGCCACGTGCTTGTCTGAGTGGGGCAGTCGTGCGAATTTCAAGGTGGCAGATTAGGGTTGTGCGGTTGCGTATTTTCTTTGGCCGTGTTGAATGCACAGGGTGGTGATGGATTTTACATGGGCGGCGGAGTTTAGCAGAGGGGCAATGGCTACCACTGGGTGGCCAATTGTGTAAACATAGTCGACCCCCACAATGGTGGGCGCGGCTATGTAAACACAGCCGAACACACCACCGTGGTGGCAGTTGTGTTTACACAACCATCCCACCATAGTGGGCGGTCGGGGGAGCCCGCGCTGGGCACGACTCTCTCCCCACATGCCTCCCATGGGGTGCGGTGGGGAGGTTAGCCCTCAGCTGCTCCCCATGATTTTTTTTTTCATTACTAAGTTGAACTAAACCCACTAATGCACGAGGAGGCATGTGGGGAGAGAGTCGCGCCCTCATACTTACTAATGCGAAACCAAATACCTTTGGGTTTAATTCATGTTTTTTGTTGAGGTTCTATATAACCTCTATCTTATAACCTTAGAGGTTGTTGGCATAAGTTGTGAACTTGCATGTTAATTGTACTTAGACAAAAAAAAAATTAGCCTGTTTAAGTTGTTGTTTGCAACTTCCTCTAGGGTTGTGTGGCGGGGTGTTACAATATATATTATTATTTTGATTATCAAATATAAACACATATATGCATGTACTCTTCGATTGATTTGTATACATGAAATTTGTATATATAATGTATATATATAATATATATACACATATAAACATCAATTTTATTCAATCGATACTACCATGCATATTGGTTGAACCTGTTCATGAGCATGCACGTAGGTAGGTCTACCTATGTATACTCATGCACACATATAGTTACATGTATGAGTTATCATGGACATGCACATACATACTTATATACATTCTATGTATATATTTTATTGACCAACATATTCCAATAAGAATATATAAGAAGAACTCTCACCTGATATAAAGACTCAACCATATAACCCTAGTAAAAATACCCATAGAACAAGATCATAACCAATACAAAACATTCACAACCAAGTCAAAATTTTACTTACTAATCACCCAAACTGACTTGACTCAACTTAGACCAACTAGGGTGTGAGTGTGTGTATTCTTAGCTAGGTTCATCAAGGTTAACAGACCAAGTTCTCCTGAGTGATACCCCCTCTCTTCTGGAGGTTCAATCCTATTTTTGGATCCATCTTAGTACATCATAACAGTAGTTATCCAATAACAATACAATCATATGCATCATACATTTTATTGTTAAAACCATTATATAATATAAACTTGAATTAAACATTCATTCATCAAATTCCATCAAGATTCATATAAAACACAATCATAAATATATATTAAGGCATTTTAAACCCATCAAGGTAAAAGTAAATAGTTAATAGCATAATAGGGTGTAACATATTCTCCCCTTGTGAATCATCATCCCCAATTATTATAAGTATCAACATGGACATAACATAAAGACAAAACATAGCATCATAAAAAATCACTATTTTTCAAGAGTTTTCAAAATCTAGCATGACTTGAGGAAACTTTTTCTTCATCTCAGCATAGTCTTCCCAAGTAGTTTAATCTTCTGCATATTGATCCCACTAGACCTTGTACTATATAACCTCTCTATTACATAAGTGAAGCTTACGTGTTTTGAGCACCTTGAGAGGCTCGATCATTACCACTCTCAAATCCTATACCCATAAATCATCCCAATAAATAACATGGTTATCCCTTGGTATGTACTTCTTTAGGTATGACACATGGAAAAAATTATGCATTTTGGTTAGAGCTAGCAGCAAAGAAATCCTATATGAGATAGGGTTTACTTCCTTGAGAACCTCAAAAGGTCCTACATAATGTGGAGCTAGTTTGGATGACTTTCCAAACTTTATGGATCTCTTTTGATGTTCAAATATTAACAAAACCTTCTCCCTTACTAATAATTATCTAGGTACCCACTTGGCATCTGCATAACTCTTTTTCCTATCATTGGCTTTTGCTAGCCTCTACTTAATAACACAAACTTGCTACTCCATTTCTGATAACATTTCTGGCCTAAGGCTTATCCTACTTCTATTTTATTCCAACATATAGGAGTTTGACACTTCCCATCATACAATGCTTCAAATGTAGCCATCTTGGTCATAGAATGATAAGATTTGTTATATGCAAACTCAACCAACGGTTGTTAATCTTCCCACTTGTACTGTTGATCCATGCAATACATACTCAATAGGTCCTCTAAAACCTAGTTCACTCTTTCAATTTGACCGTCCATTTTCAGATGATATGTTGAACTAATGTTCAATTATGTTCCAAGTGAAGAAAACATGGTTTACCAATAACTAAAAGTCTCATGAGCATCCTTATCCAAGATAATCTTCTCAGGAATTCCACACAACCTAAATACCTCTTCAGTGAACTTCAAAGCCATAATGGGAGCTCCATCCATCAGATTCCCTGGTATAAATTGAGCCACCTTTATAAGCCTATTCACTATTGCCAGAATGTCATTGTACTTATTCCTTGACATTGGTAGACCTTGTACAATATCGATTCTAATGATTTTCCACTTACTCTTAGGAACTTCATGAGGACACAAAAGACTTGTAGGGTGATGATGCCCTATCGTCACCCTCTGACATTCTAAGTAACTTGCTAAAAATCTTGCAACACCCCCTTTCATTCCTTTCCAAAAATACAATGGCTTCACATTAGCCAACATCTTAGTCACACTAGGATGTCCAAAATATGGTGCAGTGTGAACTTCTTTCCACACTAAATTCCTTAATTCCTCAGAATGAAATACTTCCTTTAAACCATTAGATTTAAAATGAAATCGTTCATGCCTTGAGTCTTTTGGATTATCCGTGAGTGCTTTCTTGACTCGCTCATAGTATTTCTCACCCTTATACTCTTGCAACACTCGACCCTTGAAATTGGTTTGAATTGATATCATGGAGGAGATATTCCTCCTATGACTGAAGGCATCTACAACCTGATTCCCCTATCCCTTGATATAGTTGATGGTTAAATATTAGTCAGCTATCAACTCTAACCACCTTCTTTGCCTTGCATTCAGATTTGGTTGAGTAAACAAGTGCTTCAAACTATGATGATCAGTCTTTAGTTCAAAAGGTTTTCCCAATAGATAGTGTCTCCACATCTATAATGCATGAACAACAGCTACTAACTCCAAATCATGTGAAGTATGATTTTTTTCATAAGGCTTAAACTTCCTTGATTCATAGGCTATGACTCACCCATCCTACATCAATACTCCACCCAAACCTTCTCTTGATGCATCGATGATAACAATAAAGTTACCATCTAGATCTGATACCTTCAGTATCGATGCAGTGGTCAACTTCTCCTTGAGTAGATTAAATGTTGCTTGACATTTTTCCATCCACTCAAGCGTCTTCCCCTTTTGTAAGGAGGTAATAGGAAAATCTATCCTTGAAAAGTTCACAACAAACTTCCGATAGTAACCAGCCAAACCCATAAAACTTCTAACTTTCGACACATTCTTAGGCACTAGCCACTCAAGTACTACTTTTATTTCAGTTGGATCAACTGCAATCCCATCAGCTAAAGTCACACGACCCAAGTATTGTATTTCTTTCAGAAAGAAAGTACATTTAGAGAGTTTCCGAAACATATTATGCTCTCTCAACCATTAGAGAAAAATCTCTAGATGCTTGAGATTCTCCCCTTCATTCTTGGAATAGATAAGAATATCATCCAAAAAGACCAACACATATTTATCCAAGTAGTCTTTGAATACATTATTCATTAGGTTCATGAATGTTGCAGGTGCATTCATCATTCAAAATGGTAGGAGCATGAACTCATAATGACCATAACTTTTCTTGAAAGCTATTTTAGATATATCTTCATCGTTGATCCTTACTTGATGATAACCCAAACGTAGATCAATCTTTAAAAATATTGTCGCTCCTTACATCTGATCAAAGAGACCATAAATACATGGAAACATGTACTTATTCTTTATCATTTCTTTGTTAACCAAATGATAATCAATACATAAATGCAATGTGCCATCCTTCTTCTTCATGAAATTATAAATGCTCCCCATGGTGAAACACTAGCCCTAATTAGTCCTTTTGACAATAATTCTTGTAATTAAGCTTTCAACTCCATTAATTTTGTTGTGGTCATCCTATAAGGCACTTTGGATATATGCTTTGACCCTAAACCTATGTCAAAGGAGAAATCAAACACTCTCTTGGGAGGCAATCTAGATAATTCCTCTAGAAATACATCAACAAATTTTCATAAAATAGGATATTTCTCCATATATTTTTTTCTAGATTCCATCACGTCACCTTCTTCAACATCTTGGGGCTCTTGAGCTCCATAATATACAATGTCATCTTGAGAAATGAACTCATTACATTCGTCAAGTTTCTCCATCTTTATGATGAAAAGTTGACAACCTTTCTTCTTCACCCTATGCATTTGCATGGAAAATATCTACCACATCATAACTTCTCTCGGTGTTCCTTGCAAGAACACTAGTTACCTGGATCATCTAAACATTCTACTATTTTAACATGACAATCTGATTTTTCCTTGTGTTTCCATAGCCAACTCATCCCTAAAATAACATCATAGGATCCTAGGAATGTTATATATAGATTCACTTTCAAGAAGAAACTCAGAAGCTCAACCCTTGCTTCGAATATACTTTTCTCCACCTTAGCTCTTGTCTGGTTAGCATATTTAACCATCCAAGACCTTTCCATATAGCCATATTTTCTAGATATACTACTAGCTATTCTAGGTGAAACAAATTTTTTAGTGGCACCAGTATCAATAAGAATGGAAATAGGTGTACCTAAAAAATTACCTGATATTTCTACTAGAGTGAACTAGTACTCATCTTACCGATTGTCCAATGTAGCATGAATCCTCTGTTAGAATGCTTCTCATTGAGAAGGTAGCATATTTCCTTGTGGTCATGTCCCTAGTGGTTTATTAGTACACTAGTTTACAAAGTGATCTCCACCACAAGTATAACACCCTCTCAATGGTCTAATCCTTGTTGTTGCTCTTCCAGAACTGCTTTCATTCCTTCCAACATTATTTTTATTGTTGTTGTTACCCCTTTGGTCCCTTCTTGAATTATTCCACTTATTATGGGATTCTTTGTCCCCTTTCCTTTCGTATTATTTCCCTTCACTAGGCTTCCTTGAAGCTTGATTGGCTTGTGACTAATTGAGATTCTTACGATTCTTCTCATGGTAGGTTGAGACAGACTTAAGCCTTTGTTCCTGCTTAATTGATTTCTCGTACACCAAGTCCATGGTATCATGATTGTGTACATCTACCTCACCACCTATCTGACCATTTAGGCCCATGATAAAATTCCTAAACAAAATCACTCATCCTTTTGGTACATGGGTACACACCTTAGGAGATGAGTAAATTTCTCCCAATACTCGTTAACTAAGGAATCTCCTTGCCTCAAGTTCTAGAATTTGGTAAGATTTTGATCAAAGAAGAGTTGAGGCAACCACCATTTCCAAAAATCTCCACAAATTCACTCCATGTGATCCTTAGGGAACTCACCCCAAGCTTCGTCTTCTTATTCATCCACCAATTGGATGCTTGACTAGATAGTTGGAAAGCTCACCAAATGGATTTAGTGACCTCAAAGTAATTTTTGATCTCAAAATACTTCTCCATCTTGGTGAGCCATGCCTCAGCCACATCCCCACTAGTACTTCCTTCAAACTTTGAAGGACTAATCTTTCTCATGTCCTGTGATAAATCACTAGCAAGTCATTTTTGCTTGCTTCCTTTCGACCTAGGCCAAGATTCATCATCTCTATGTTCACTAGACTAAGTACATTCATAGGAATTTTCCCCTTTTTCATCATTATTAGGAACTTCTTGTTCCACCCTTTCTTTTTCTCTTACCACTTGCTTGAGGTTTCCTATTCTTTCTCTAGTTTCATCCATCGTGGTTAAAAGATGTGTAGAAAATTTTGAATAACTAAGAGGGGGAGCGAATGAGTTATTATAAAACAATTTTGTATCCTTAATTAATTTGGAACAAACTCAAACCAATCAGATAGAAATTGAACAAATATAAACATGAAAGCACTTAACAACACCATGCACAAGGAACACCAAAATTTATGTGGAAACCCAAGATGGGAAAAAACATGGAGAATGCTAATTCTTAATTGTAAAGCATCAGTTAAGGTGATTTTTGCATGGGCTCAATATCAGTTGGGCTCACTGCCCAGCTATATAGCTAAAGATACAAAAAGGCTCACTGCCAAAAGAGAGAGGCTCACTTCCAGAAGAATGATGAAAAGGGAATCCACCGCAAAAATAATTGTCTCCAATAGTCACACTAGGAACTCACTATCTGCTATCTTCGGTATACTTTCACACAATGTCTGGATTTTTAGATTTGCATTCACCACACTTTCTTTTATCAAACGAGATCAACTTATACTTATACCAATCAATGCCTTCATAATCTTCTCAAGTTGACATAACACAATTCCATTTCATGCTTCCATAAACTCCTAAGTTGACTGAACACAATTTGAACTAGGTCACCACAAAAATATTACCATGGTGAAAGGGAATGAAATGTTGACCACACATAACCTCCTCGCTCAAATCAACATGCTACATATTAACCATGATATTCGGAAACAAGGAATAGGATATACATATTAAAATAAAATCAATGTTCTGAGATACACTAACCATTTTCTAGATAGGACCGGACCCAAAGGAGTGTATCTCATTGTGTTGCAAGATGCATGGGACTAGGACAAGAATTACTAGAGATAGATGATCACAACATTAGGAGTACACCAATCTGGATCACCAAAGAAACAAATTTGAACCTTAATCAATCAACCAAGATATGTTGACATCAATGACAACCATTAATGACAACAATCAACAACATCAAATTGCAACAATCCCCTTTTTCATTTATGGAAACATTCATAAATGACAAACCAAATAACTCAACAACAACATCAACATCATCAAGGAACATCTTTTCTTCTCCCCTTTTGACATCATGGACAAAGGGTAAATAATCCCCCTGAGAAACTTACTTTGCTCCCCCTATGAGGAAGCCACCAAGAATTGATCAAGATAAGAGTGAGCATATAATAACCTGGACCAATGCACACCCTAGTGCACATTATTATAGACCTAGAGGGGGTGTAGCCCCTAAATTCTATCGGAGATACTCAAAAGTATCTTTTCTCAACAGTTTTGTGAGAATATTTACAATCTACTCTTTTATGGGTACATATTCAAGTTTTACCTCATTATCCAATACCTTCTCTCTTAAGAAGTGATATCTAATGGATATATGCTTTGTTCTGGAGTGTTGTACTAGATTCTTGGAAATGTTTATTACGCTGGTATTATCACACATTATTAAGATCGGTTCATCAAATGATATGCCAATTTCCTTCAGTGTTTGTTTCATCCACAGTACTTGAGTGTAACATGACGATGTTGCAATGTATTTATCTTCAGCAGTAGATAAGGATAAAAAATATTGTTTCTTACTTGACCAAGCAACCAACTAGGAGCCAAGGAAATAAGCTCCACCACTTGTGCTTCACTTTTTATCAACACACCTAGCCCAATCAACATCAGTATAGGATTTCAAAGTGAAATTCGAATCCTTTGGATACCATAACCCCATATCTTTTGTACCCTTCAAATATCTAAAGATAATTTTTGTTGCAACACCATGTGATTCCTTT
This sequence comes from Sequoiadendron giganteum, assembly GCA_007115665.2. Classification (NCBI taxonomy): domain Eukaryota; kingdom Viridiplantae; phylum Streptophyta; class Pinopsida; order Cupressales; family Cupressaceae; genus Sequoiadendron; species Sequoiadendron giganteum. The sequence continues at coordinate 445,966,861 of CM021107.1, read as the reverse complement.
GGTTCTTGCTGAAATATAGTTGCTAGACAAAAAACATACATAATGTCTAGTCTGGTAGTAGTCAAGTAAAACAATCATCAAATCATTGACCTATACATACTTGCATCAACTTTAGGTGAATCATCTTCTTTTCTCAACTTGCATTTGCTAACAATAGGTGTACAAATCGGTGGATTTCTCTAACCCAAACTTCTTCAGTAATTCTTTGATATACTTAGATTGGGAAATGAAGATTCCTTTTCTATTTTGTTTTACTTGTAATCCAGGTAAAAATTTTAACTCACCTATCATAAAAATCTCAAATTATTTCTACATTTCATCTGTAAATGTTTTGCACATATCATCATTTCCTCCATAAATTATGTCATCAACATAAACCACAACAATCAATATTTGATTTGAATGAATTCTATAGTATAAGTTACTGTCAGTGGATCCCTTTTGAAATCCTTGTCCAATCAAGTACTTGTCTAATCTGCCATACTAGGTTGTAGGTGCCTGCTTCAATTCGTATAAATATTTTTTCAACCTGCAAACAACATTTGAATCACTTCCAAACTTAAATCCCTTTGGTTTCTCAATGTAGACTTCTTCCTTCAGTTCTCCATTCAAGAATGTAGATTTTACATCCATTTGATAGACCTTGAAATCCTTAAAAGCTACAAAAGCTAAGAATATCTGGATTGCTTCCATCCAAGAAATAGGGGCATATGTCTCTTCAAAGTCAATACCTTCGATCTGAGTATAACCTTTGCAAACCAATCTTTCCTTGTTTCTCATTACCTTTCCATTTTGTCCAACTTATTCTAGAATACCCACTTTGTTCCAATTACATTTTTGTCTACTGGTCTGGGAATAAGTTCCAAAGTCTGATTATTCTCTATCTGATCAATCTCTTCTTTCATTTCCTTTACCCAATTCTAATCATTGCATGCTTCTTCCACAGTCTTTGGCTTAGTTTATGAGAGTAGACATAGTAACACTTTCTCTTTTGTTTCTTTGCTTCTTGTGATGATTCCTCTATTCTTATCTCCAATAATCTAATTTTCTAAATGGTTTCTCTGTACATACCTTGGAGTTTTGGTTGAAGTTGTCAGAGCCTCCTTTGTCTCTTCTTCTTCTTTCTTATCCTTTTCTTCTTTGTCATCTGAGTTGTTTGATTCATATTCAATATGCCTGTCAAGATTTCATTGAAAATCTTCATCTAATTTCAAATTCACACTTTCAACTATCTTGTTTAGTCTCTTGTTGTAACACCGGTACACTTTTCTTCTTGTAGAGTAACCCAAAAATATACCTTCATCAACTCTACTTTTGAACTTTCCAAGATTGTCCTCATCTCTCTGGATGTAGCATTTGCTTCCAATTTTTTTGAGTACTTTACTATGGGAGCTCTTCCATGCCATAGCTCATATGATGTATTTCCATATTTCCTCTAGAATAGTACTCTATTTAGAGTGTATAATCCCTTACAAATAATTCTTTTTGGTTTGGTCAGTCTAGGAAAATATATGACTACCCTTGTTGAACTTATTCTTACCAAGTTGTCAAATTTTACATGACACATCCTCCAATGCCAACGCTAGATACCATTTCTCTGGGAAAATAGGCATCTCTTTTTAGCTCCTTCTAATTGATACATATTCCCACTTGTTCTTTTTCCTATTGCAATAACAATTCTGGAACTCTTTCAGATCTCAGAACCATCATCCTGAAATACAACATTATAGCCATTCTTGCACATCTATCCAACACTCAAGATATTATGATATAAACCTTTCACATAGTCAGTGTTATGTTTTCCATCAAAGGTAATAGAACTAATTCCAACAATCTGTGTTGTTTTATCATCTCCAAATCTAACAGAACCTCCATCATATTTCTCAAGCTTTACAAACTTACTTTTATCACCAGTCATATGATGTGAACATCCACTATCAATTAACCATTCATCTCTATTTCTATAGACAAGTAATGAAACTTTAGTATTATCATTAGATTTTGGACAAATGTTAGAGATATCAAATCTAGCTTCATCCTTTTCTACCAAAAACAAACAATCCTCATGATCTCATTCATCATCTGAAATACTAGCATTGTCATTAACATAATAGGACTTCTTATTTATCTTTTTAAATTTTTGCCTTGCTCTTTTCTCCGAACACTTGTTTACTAAATGAACAATCTTTCCACATCTAAATAATTTAATAGATAGCATACCTTTGTAGTTTTCAGTACCTTTCTTTAGTTTGCTTGTGAATTTTTCTTCCAACTCATCTAAACTTTCACTATCTAGATCATCTTCTATTTTTGTGGCTTTGAAGGTTGTTTCAGATTTCTCCTTTTCTTTTCCAAATTTTCTCATCTCAAACACAGTTAAGGTGTAAAATGGTTGCTCTTTGGTGAACTTCTTTGGATCATAAACTTCCTCAATAGTTGAGATCTTGTCACTATAGCTCTTTGGTAGGGTCATCAGAATCTTCTCCATAACATCTTCATCTTTCACAATACCTCCTTGATTTTTGACTTCTTTTACTACACTGTCAACTCTTTGAAAGTAGCTTGCTATATCCTCACCTTCTTCCATCTTCAAATTTTCATATCTGCGCTTAGCTGTCAACTTATTTGATAATTTGACTCTATCATTTCCTTCATATATTTCTTTCAACTTTTTCCAAACATCATAAGCAATTTCCAATGAAATAACTTTTGTTAACTTAGTCTTAGATAAAGCACTGAAGAATTCATACCTTACCTTCTCATTCTCTTCATAGGCTGAAATCTCATCCACACTAGAATGGCCACTTGTTGATTCAACGTATTTTGTCTCAACATATTTCCAAGTTTTTTACCCTAGAGAAATCAGATAACATCTTATGTGCACTTTCCAAAAACTATAGTCAGATCCATCAAACACCAAAATTTTCAATTTGTGTGTCATTGGATCTACCCCAAGTAGTTATGCTCTCTTTCAAGGAACCAAAGCTCTAATACCAATTTTAGAATAGTTTGAATAACTAAGAGGGGGGTGAATCAGTTATTATAAAACAATTTTCTTATCCTTAATTAATCTAAAACAAACTCAAATCAATCAGATAGAAATTAAATAGATATGAACATGAAAGAACTTAACGACACCATGCACAAGGAACACCAGAATTTATGTGGAAACCCAAGATGGGAAAAACCATGGAGAACTCTAATTCTCAATTATAAAGCACCAATTAAGGTGACACCAATTAAGGCAATTTTTACAGGGGCTCACTACCAAGTTGCTCACTATAGGGTGGCTCACTGCCTAGCTATTATAGCCAAATATACAAAAAGGCTCACTGCCAAAAGAGAGAGGCTCACTGCCAGAAGAATGATGCAAAGGTAATCCACCATAGAAATAACTATTACCAATAGTCACATCGAAAGAAACTCACTATCTGCTATCTCTGGTATACTTTCGCACATTGTCTAGATTTTTAGATTCACATTCACCACACTTGCTTTCATCGAATGGGATCAACTTCTACTTATACCAATCAATTCCTTCATAATATTCTCAAGTCAGCCAAACACAATTCCATTTCATGCTTCCATAAACTCCTAAGTTAGTCGAACATAATTTGAATTAGGTTACCACAAAAACATTCCCATAGTGGAAGGGAATGAAATGTGGACCACACATAACCTCCTCTCTCAAATCAACATGCTAAATATTAACCATGATATCTAGAAACAAGGAATAGGATATACATATTACAATACAAGAAATGTTCTAGGACATTCTAACTATTTTCTAGATAGGTCCATACCTAAAGGAGTGTATCTCATTGTGTTGTAAGACGTATGGGACCAGGACAAGCATGACCAAAGATAGATCATGCAACACAACATCTAGAGTATGCCAATCTATATCACCAAAGCAACAAATTCAAACCTTAATCAATCAACCAAGATATGTTGACATCAATGACAACCATTAATGACAAAAATCAACAAAATCGCATTCCAACAAGATGGTCCAACTTAGCCCCAAAATTTTTGACCCCTTGTCCAACTTCTTGGATTTCCCCAAATTTGGTTCTAGTCGTTACCATTTTCAACAAGAAATTTTACACCTAGAGGTTTCGTTTTCAATTAGATTCTAGGTATTTTTTCATATCACTTAAAAAAATTCCAAAGAACAAACATTCATTAAAGAAATTTCACAAAAAATATGTACACAATTTTTGTCCAAAACATGATTTTCATTCATTTCAATAGGATTTCAATATCCTAGCATTTACATGGAATGACTATTCAAGTAGTCAAGGGGAGATTACCCCTCAGATTCACTCTTAGATACATAACTACCTAGAGTATACCCCTCAAATTTTTATTCAAATATATCATCAAAAGGGAAATATCCCTCAGACCTATCCTCAAATACATAATTCTAGGGAACATATTCCTTTGATTCACCACTTGAGGCTATTAAAATAACTTCTTTCATAGGAAGAACATGAGGGTCCCTAAATATCATTGTAGGACTAACACTACATTCTGAGGGAATATCCCTAGAAAGTGATAAAGAGTCTAACTTGGTAGGAGAAGTAGGAGGTACATAGTTGACAAACTCATACATCCTTCTCCTTTCTTGACTAATTCATGGTAGGGAATGATTGAATGTCTTAGTGTTACATAGCCAAATAGTGTTTTCATAATCGGTTCCCTCTATGGTTCAAATAATGGCTTCCCTTTCCTTCTTGGCCCATAGGTACTGCTCATTTCCAATTACTGACTTCCTTGCAGTCATCTTGAGATGCACCATACTAGTACAATAATTTTCCAAACATTAGACTTATATAATGTTAGATGAAAGCATATCAAGCTCATAGGTTCTAGTGCCGACCTTAGTAGCTCTGATACCATGTGTAACATGCCCATTGTTCTACCCATTTTTTTACTATGTTTTACTCAAAAGTTAAATTTTAAGCTACTAACATTATGAGCCATAATTTTTTTTACTTTTCATGTGAATTAATAGATGCACATTTGAAATATAACCATTCCAAACTTTCCCATTGCATAACATAGAATCATTTCAATAATTAAAGCAACAATTTCACATCAAAAAGTTGCATGATAATATTTCTCATTTACAAATCCTCATTAAGAATAGAGTTACATGTTTACATGCATATCTTCTATGAGCTCAATGATAAAGATACATAAACATAGTACAAGGGTCTAGATGTCACCAATGTTGGTGCATACCTCCTAGATGTTCCCATCATTTGGTGCATACATTCTAGGTGTCCCCAAACTAGCACTACATATTCTAATCCTAGTTGCCAACTATATGAGGGAGAGCATCACTCAAGTACTTTTCCACCAACCATGGACTTACTATAGCCCCCCACACATCTACCAAAATTGGTAAGATGGCCCTACCCTTCGAAAAAAGAAATTGGTTTGGTAACCCTATAATCATGACCTTATTGATCATAGTGTTGTGTCTTAAAAATCTAGAGCTACCACACATTGGTTTCTCTGCCTAGATTGTAATCATGGACTACAGTGAGCTAACAATGTAAACAATGGCTACTTACACTACTTTGGCCAAAGAATTCAACACTTAGGACTTCAAGTGAGAGTCATCTGTCCACCCACTCTTAAGCTCAATTTGGTATTGGCCATAAACATAACACACATTTACCCTAAGGTGATAACATAATAAAATATTCAACAAGGTAATTCCCTTAACCATGGATTACCCTAACCCTAGGAATACTAGAATCTATAATAAATTGATTAACTAGGTTACACCCTTACTCATGGATTTCACTAACCCTAGGTATAACCATTCCACCCATACATGTACACAATCTAGTGTCTAGCTAGGTTACCCCCTTTCCCATGCATTTCACTAACCCCAGGAATAGCCTTACTAACCTCTTAAATTGACATAATCATAAAATTACTATAAGATAACAACATATTCCTTCTCATGCATTATCTAAATAGACTTAATGAACTAGTATAGTTCTAATAGAATTTAAGCCACACATATTCAACAACATACAAACATAATCCCAATCATAGGGTTTGCTATTTTGAGACTCAATCAAGAATCATACAAGCATATTCCATTCTAGGAATTAACTAGGTTTATAATATCATGCATACCATGCATTCATAGATTATTTCAAATCTAGGAAATAACTAGATCATTAAAACAAGCATATCATGCATACAAAAATTCTTTCCAAACAAAGGCAGTATATTCAAATAACCTTTCAAACATAAGCAAAGGAAGAATAGAAATCAACATTCCTAGATATAAGTTCCAACTTGAAAATTTTTCCTTCCAACCTTAACCTTCACCTTCACGAATGTTACTTTTCCAAAGCTTAACTACTTCCAACAACTAGCCTCTTAAAAATTATCTCAATAATATAATTACAAAGAAACACTAAATCTCAAGCTTTCCAACTCACTTGCACAAAAAATATAGCAAAATAACGATGAAAAAATTAGGATGAGAAGAGTAACAGATGATAGGAAGAGCACCTCTATATATACTAAAATTTGAGCAACCAAAGGCTACAAACTAGCTATCAGTTATGTCACCTTCCTACTCACATGCAACGACTCAGCTAATTAACTTACAAATTTGCAACACATAACAGTCCATAATCTTCTAATGGCTGAGTCGACCTCTTTATAAGAGATGACATGACTCTTTTATTGATTTAGACAACAAAACAAGCTACAAGTTTCCTAATCAATTTGCAAGTTGACTACCCTCTCATATTCCTACCAATACTTCATTGATTGAGTTTAAAATTTATCCAAATGATGTACTTGTACATGGCACGAGTTTTAGACTTATTATTTGCTTCATACACTTCAAACTTGGTGCAACATATTCACAACTTAACGCCCCAAAAGATAGCAGTTCCAAGACTTATTCTTATTTTATAGAATATGCAGTTAATCTCATTGTAATGTAGAAACTATCTTCCTCCATTCATAGATTGTAAATAAGTCTGCATTTGAATACATGGTAAATAAGCCTACATTTGAGTTAGTCTTCACTTGCTTTATTCACAATTTAACCACAATAATATAAACACTTCAATGCTATACTCATGCGCTTTACTTCACTATATTCATTTATATTTAAATGTGTTAATAGGAATGTTAACTTATGTGCTTTCCATAATACATATGCAACACCTTATATTATGCACTGTGATAGATACTTTGGACTATCAATACAAAACTTAAACATTATATATATATTATATTATTAGTATATATATATATATGTGTAAACCACATATTATATATATGTATATGAATATATATTTATATATATAATCACATTCAATTGATTATTAAAATACATCTGTTCCTAATAGATATAAGAATATATTAAATATTCATATATATAGACATATATATGTATATTCATTTTTATAAATGTGCTATATACATACATATTACATACATTTTAATATATATATATATATATATTATTTTGATTATCAAATACAAACACATATATGCATGTAATCTTTGATTGATGTGTATACATGAAATGTGTATATATATACATGTCTCTTTTATCTAATTGATACTCCCATACATATGGGTTACCTAGTCATGAGAATTTGTAGGTATGTCTACTTATGTATACTCATGCACACATATATTCACATGTATGAGTTATTGTGGACATGAAAATATATACATATATACATTCTATGTATATAGTTTATCAACCAACATATTCCAATAAGAATACATAAGAACTCTCACCCGATTTAAAGACTCAATCATATAACCCTAGTTAAAATACTCATAGAACAAGATCATAACCAATGCAAAATATTCACAACCAAGAAAGAAGGTTACTTACTAATCACCCAAACTAACTTGACTCAAACTTAGACCATTTAGAGTGTGAGTGTGTGTATGCTCAACTAGGCTCGTTAGGGTTACCATACCAAGTTCTTCTCCTAAGTGATACTCAGCCTCTGTTCCAGAGGTTTGAGGTTGTTCTTGCATCCAACTTAGTACATCATAACAGTAGTTAGTCGATAAAAATACAATCATATGCATCATATATTTCATTGTTAGAATAATTATATAATATAAACTTGAATTAAATGTTCATTCATTAAATTCCATCAAGATTCATATAAAACAAAATCATAAATATATATATGAAGGCATTTTTAACCCATCAAGGTAAAAGTAAATAGGTAATAACACAACAGGGTGTAACACTTTCACATTTTTTTTTATATTTTAAATAACCTAATGCATATTTTTAAATGTAATTGAAATGTATATCTAAGCTATAATGACTGAAATAAACCCTATTGCAACCTATGATGCAATATTATATGTAAATTTTTAAATTTGTACTTCTTCTATGATGCAAAAATGAATGCTTAAATGAATAATGCAAAACAAAGAAATGTTAAACCTATATCTAGGATGAATTGTTTAAGATTTCAGAAGGTATATAGTGTTAACATGTTGGGTTCAGCAAAATGAAACACATAAAAAGTGAAACCCTAGGATTTGACTCTAGGGTTTATGCACTTTTCCTAAATATTTCATTAGAAATCTAAAGGTGGTGAGGGTTTGATGAATTTAGATAAGGTATAGGAATGGATTACAACCTAAAAGGTAATTCAACCTTCCCTTGACCAAAATTGGAATAGATTTAGGATTGAAATTCAATTATATAACTAAGCCTAGTGATGTAATTGACCATTCTAATGCAAAACAACAAATATGATATATCACAAAGAAATTCAGACTTCAAAAATGGACTGAGTAGGACACTGTGCACATGTAGTTCAAATTTGAGCCTGATTTGTCATGACGTTGGTGTTGGGGGCACCAATTTCCTTGTAGGTCTTTCTTGAATCTATTTTCATAGCCCTTGAGAGCCAGATCAGAGCTTTCAATTTTTGCCTACAAATTTGTTGGATCACTGTCAGATATTTATGTAAGTGAGGTTTTGTGAGTTGTTAAGGTGTAGGGTTTCAATTGCAATAATGAATAATTGATCTTTAAACTTCCTTTAATCCTCTTTAGGCCTAAAACTTGCACATTCAAAGAGAGAAGAAATGTTGTATCATTTAGGGGCTTTCCTTGGTCAACCCCATGTTAGTATTTCCACTTCCACAATGGCAATGCCAATGATAAATGGATAAATGATAGGAAGGAATGATGAATCCATAAAGTGTTGCAACTCACCACCCTTTAATGGCTTCCTTGAAGGACTAATGTCATATGCATCTCCTCAAGGCTTGGATCTTGCTTGCTTGGATTTCTTGAAGACCTACAAGGGTTAGATCTCACAAAAATATGAAAACATAAACATGAACACACTCACATAAATTTTGACATGATGTTTGGATCTTGAATTACTACAATAAATCCTCTAATGGCAACTCTTTGTTTTTTGATAATGCTCTTGGTAATAATTCTTGATCTTGATTCTCAATAATTTCATTTAGTTTTTAAATGATGCAATAAATATGTATTTATAGGAATTTAATCTAATTTCCCAAAAATTAAATCTTGATGGCTGACTTTATATATTTGAAATTCAAATAATAAAATGTCACCTCCAACATATTCAAAGTTAGAACCAAAATAGGGGGACATAGGAACTTAGGGCATTATTGCCCCAACCCTATTTTGCAAGATACACAATGTCAAGAGAAAATATTAACTGAAATTCCACCTCTGACCTTTGTAAATTTGGGGCTATCTTAAGAGGACAAGGATGCCCTTGTCTAGACCCACTTTTTTAGGATTTGAAAAGCTAAGGGAAGAATATTGAATAAATGTTTAGGTTTTTCACATGTAATTTGTTAGTAAATGTTAAAATAGGCCAAGAAATGCATAATTTAGGAATTTAGGTGTTCAATTAGGTCCAATTACTTAAGGGGGAGAAAAACATAGTGAAAAATTATCAAGGGTGAAAATTTACGATGCTACAATATCAAGACCTCAAAAGGAATCATTAACAAAAATCCTAGCATTCTAGTCAAAAGCACACAAACAAACATGACAAAAGTTGAACCAAGGTGATTATTCAATGAACATAGATGTGGGTGCAAGGGTAGACACTAGAATTTATGATCAACGGTAATAACATGAAGAACCTCATTTCTTTAGCAACCACTAAGTTACCAAAGTTCATCTATAGTAGTACAAATTGAGATGGTTTAGCTCCTATAATAGCCAAGGTACATGTGATACTCTCAAGTATTTCTTTTCATATGATCTTTTTTCTTTTCTATAAAGAGTAATTTTGTGATGTAGTGTTAATGGAAGTATGTAATGTACTCCTTGGACATTGATGTGTGCATAGTCACAAGTGTATATATAGTGCCAATCCTCATAGTATAGTTGTGTTAGTGGGTAGCAAGAGATACTAGATTCATAAAATGATTTCATGTTCAACATGTTTTCCAACTCTAAATAATATTATGTCGTAAAACTATACATGATTGGATTTCCACAATTTACTATCAATTGACACACAACTTTTAATGGAAAAGATAGGGGTGGTCCCACAATAATGGGTTACACTTTTTGGCCAAACTTGACATTGAAATCAACATTTTTCACCAGATCTTCACTTTCGTATGCCTATAGAAGCTAAACCATTAAGAATTTGAAGATGAAGCAAACTAGTGATTTGTGATATTTTGTGTTGAGAATATAATTATATTTAAAAAATAAATTAAAAAATAAATTGTGAACTATTTTATGTAGTTTTTATTAACTTAATTTTTTTAGTAAACATCATTTTCAAAAACTGATGCTTACTTTCAGTTGCATAACTTTTTTTATATAAAGAATAGAATTCTAATTTTTTAAATGCAGTGTTTTCACACCATTATCTAGGGGATGGCTATTTTTTCATAATTTTTTGTTGCATATATATTTTTTTAATAATTTTCTAATTCAGAGTAATTAGAATTTGGATATATTATACTTTCAGCTGCATAAATTTTTTTGTATTCATTTTAATCAACTTATTCTTTTTTTGTTGGAATAAGGACATCAATAGCTAGAGTTCATGGATTTTTAAGAAATTTTTTTCTCTCTTTTCCTATTTTTCCGTATGTGTGAAATAAAGACCTCAATGTTCATTGAAAAACCTACATTCACAAGAAATAAAAAATAAATATAATAATAAAATTAAATATATTTAAAATTATACTTTTTGGGAAGCTTATAATAAGGACTAAATGTTTGCAAAAAAATAATTTTAAATAAATTAATTTGATCCCCTAAAAGGTAAATCAAAAGTGATTTTTTATCACCATTTTGATAGGTGTAGAGGAGACTCCATTATAGGTATGGTTTAAAACTAGCGGCTTTCTATCCAAGGGGGTTTGATATAAGTGGGTTTGATCAAACCCTTAAAATGGAACCTTTTTAAGGCTTAAATCATTATATTTTCTAAAAATATGTGATTTCAGCAAAAATCAGGATGTCCCAAAAAGTGTAACTCGTTATTGTGGTAGCACCCATAGATTAGACTCTAGAAGCCATATTTATATAAAATTAGTCTATGCCTATAAAGAGTATAGTTAAAGTGAGCTAGTTCCCAAAACAATCCAAATGGTTCTCTAAGTAACAACTATAGATCAAGTTTTTGCACCTACTTTATAGATAATTCAAGAGACTATTGCTTTACAAACCAAAGCAACTCCCAAATGCTCACAATTGTGCTAAGATCATCAATCTCTCCAAAAGGATTGAAATGCTTGAGTAGTGGTGCAAATTACTATACACAAGATAGAACCTAGAAATAACTATAATTTTACCAACCTTTTGTAGTTTCTAACATGGATTTAGCAAGGTCAAACATACCTCCAACGTAAACTGCAAAGATGAATTCACATCACACATCATTACATTGTCTCAAGTGTTATGCTTCAAACCTCAGACAATGTATCATCATGATAGCCCAAGTGACACCCCCGAGATGATACACATGAAAATAGTTCAACTATTATAATAACCATCATCCTTCATGGTATTCAATCTATACATACATGTAACATTAGAAAATAAAAGATAATAAAGAAAAATATATAAATAGATGAGATTGTAAAATAATAGCCATAAATCTTCATCAACCTCGTATGCCATGTAAGGTTGAGCAAATAAATAAAACATATTTACTATTTTCATTTCTATAGCAGTCTTAAACTTTACAATGCTTTGTATCATGAAACTTTCACACATACACACATAAATTTATCTAGATCATCATCTTGATAACAATGGTAAAAAAATATTTGTATTAACCGAAATTCCATAAGTCCATACAGCATTATATGTTGATAAAAGTATACAATATATCCAATAAATTCATACTGGCTTGCAAAAAATCCATATGGACATAAAATGTTAGATATCCATAATACAAAACATATTTTCAAAAATTCCATATAGGCATACAAAAAAGTACCCTAATACATAGTCATTTCCCACTAGGGTAAGGAAATAGATCACGAGTTACCTTTGACTATCGATTGGATGGAGATGCATGTGATGTTGGTGTCTTTTGAGTGGGCTCACTCATCCTCCTCTCTAGACTACTCTGAATGCCCATCTAATACAATAAAAAGTATGGGCGTTAATACATTTAGAAATTGAATTGTGGAATGACATAAAACATAATAATCACTTGATGTATACAAATATCCAACATGCTCATCCACAACAGAGGCATGCTCACAATTTGGAGTGACAAGCCCCTATAAAAAGCATCAAGAAAGCAATTAAACTACATATGAGTATCATTAAAATTTTCAATACTAGACCAATAAAAGGACAAATATAATGTGAAATTTACTAATCTGTCACATACATTTTTCAAAGGATCAGAACTTACTACTGCTGCAGAAAAACCATGGTCTATTGTGGCATAAACATCAGTAGGACTATCTGATTTCAACATCTGAAGATGAAACAACAAATGTTGTTCAATTACCAAAACTACCTAACATTGTTTTACAACACCATTAATGAACAAAGGTTACATAAGAAAAAGTTCTTTGATGATGATAAGTGCAAGGTGTTGATGTCTAAGGTCCACCATCAAATTGTTTGACATAAAAAGTGAGTTATGAAAAAACCATTCGTATAAGGTTCAACTATTCACATGTCATATTTATATTTATTTACTAGTCACATTCTTGTGGACTTGATGACGCAAATAAATAGGGATTTGGGGGAATGGTACAAATAGAATTAACACTCTAACCCTATATTTTAATTATAATCATTCTACTAATTTAGTTATTCTTACATTTCAAAATAATATTTAATAAAAAAAAAATGAACTTTCTAAAATTTACCTGAGTATCAATGTTAATTTTTCATTTAACAAGGCATCTATCATAGCCATCTCTTGTGCAACTAATTTCTCCTATGTAGTTGCATCCTAAGTACTCTCATGATCATATGTGCAAACAACACCACAAGAGTGAAAAAAGTGGATTGGGACTCCTGGCCTAGAAGACTTTCCCACATCAGGCTCTACTAGGGGCCTCACCTACTATACAAGGCTCTAAGTGAGAAATCTAATGGACTCCAAGGTGTCCACCTTGACACTGTTTTTCACAATTGAAGGAACATTCACATGCTCTAGCATGGGTCTAGTCTAGGGTCTCGGTGCTAGCTCTAAATTATGTCATACCCCCACTCTATCATGTGTGGATCCCCCATCTCAACCCTAGAAATTCGGATATTCAAAATAATTTGGAATATTATTAACGAAAATGTCACAACAATAGAGTTTCCTCAAAAATTATTATGGCACCTCATAGTTATTGCATAGAGGCTGGTCAAAACCCATCCACCACTTCTCCCAAAAATTATTTTGTATCCCTTCGTGGTGACACCAATAGATGTGGAACCTCTTGCATGCAGCTAATAAAGGTTGATTAGTTCATGGATCCGTGAAGAGAGCACACAAGTTAGATTTGGTCTCTTTCTTCACTTTCTCATACAAAAGTTTCTTTGCATAAATTTTTTTTGTTCCTTGCTCTTATTGGACAAAAAATAAAATTGTTCACTCATTTGCCTTACATGATATACAATAGACTGCAAGGATTCGGTAAGGCTTCTCCTATGAGGTTTTGTTACAACAATATATTTTAGCCTTGTCATCAATTCCTCAAGTTCTCATTTGTTGTTTTCTATTTTCCCTAGAATATTTTCTTGTGTTCCTAGGGGATGTCAAAAACTTGAGGGAGGATTTTGATGTTTTTCTTGTTCATGAGGGTCTTCATGAGGAGCTAATTGAAAATTCTCAACATTTGGAGGTGGAAATTCATTTCTTGGAAATTAAAACAAATTTTAATTCAAAAACCTAATTCAATCTACAATTTAATCAAAATTTGAAGCTAAAAAACAAGAAATACTTACCTCTTTCACCTCAGTGATGTCTTGGTGACATCTTGATGAGAATTCACCAACTCCAAGTGAAAAATAGGATTCTATTTGGTGAGTGCGGGTTGGGAAGGAGAAAAAATGCAAGGAGGTTGTGAGTTAACAAAAGAATTATAGAATGAGGTTTTCTTTTTTTATTCTAATTTTCACATTAGGCAAGTTCCAAATTTGGTGCTTACCAAACTTGATTAATATGACCAAGCCTTAGACTCGCCAAAGTTGGAAAGTGCCAAATTTGGTGCTCGCCAAACATTCAATCCAGGTCAAAAAATAAAAGTGGCATCTAAATTGACTCAAAACTTTCTGCACTTACCCAGAGATGGGAGATAACCAATAATAGAGGGAGAGAGAAGAAGAGAGATGTAGGGAGGTATGGATAGAGATGAGGTTAGGAGGGAAGGTAAGGTAGAGAGGGAGAGAGGGTGGGAGAGACCTAGAGAGGGGAGAGAGATGAGAGATAGAAGAGAGGGAGAGAGAAAGGGAAGTATTGGTAGAGAGCGAAGGAGGCAAAGAGGGAGTGAAAGATAAAACCTCAAATATCCATCATCAATCATAAACCTTAAATTCTAATCCTTAATCAAAGTGGGGGAGATAAAGAGAGAGAGAAATGATTTGGCTCTAGCATTCTAAAAATGCATTTTCATGTGGCCCTCTCCAAATGCTTTGCATTGGGAAATACCAATCCAAATAGTTTGTAAGGAAGCTAAGGCAGTGAAACAACTTCCTACACTAGTCTTGTGAGGAGAATAATGAAAAAATTTATAGATCTTCAATAGTTACAGAAACATAAGCAGAAATAAACATAAATATCATGCATACCACAACACAGTGATTTACATGGGGAAAACCCTCTTGGGATAAAAGCCCCACACTCCAAATGCCTCCCAATATATTATTCAGAAATCAAAAAGATTACAATATACTTGTAGAGCAAGCTTCTCATGGGAGAATCACAACTAGAGATGAAGAGACAACACGACCACTATTAGACTCTTAGAATACATCATCATCTACAAATGTAGTACAATGCTCTCATAAATATGGTTACCTTCTAGGGAAAGATATGCCAACAAAATATCTACTATTATATCTAAAACCTAATAATTAATGGTCTAGATTTACAATATATCATTTGTTTAACGTATGTTGACCATTTAGGAGTTTTCTAAAAAAGTTAAAACAAAAAATTGTTTACATGCATCCCACTCCTCCCCTCCATCTTATTCTCCCATTTTATATTACACCTATTAGTGTAACTAGGAAATATATATATATATATATACATATATATCCTATCAATAATAACCTTTATGTAATTGCAAGGTTGAGGCAAAATTTCCCAACAAATCTCCCACATATCGAACACCTTGCAAGAGCAATAGGAGGGAGTAAACATTGCCTCCTAATTACAAGGGGCCAGAAGGCCCATAGTCTTTGAACACCATCTAAACTTCTCTATGCTCACATGCTTAGTTAAATAATCAACAAAATTCATCAAAGTCTCTATCTTAACTAGTTTCACCCTTCCATCTTTGACCATATCTCAAAAAAATGATAATGTACACCAATGTGCTTGGTCCCAGCATGAAATATCACGTTCTTGGATAGACATATCACACTTTGACTGCTGCAATAAATTATAACTACACCTTGTTTTATTCCAATATTTGAACACAGTCTCTTAAGCCAAATGGATTTTTTACAAGCATGAGTAGTTGCCATAT
Organism: Sequoiadendron giganteum; assembly: GCA_007115665.2. Classification (NCBI taxonomy): domain Eukaryota; kingdom Viridiplantae; phylum Streptophyta; class Pinopsida; order Cupressales; family Cupressaceae; genus Sequoiadendron; species Sequoiadendron giganteum. Next base: position 445,950,653 of record CM021107.1, on the reverse strand, counting down.
ACTCTGCTTCAATAGTGGAAAAAGCAACCACAACATACCACTTACTCATCCAACTAATTGTGCCACCAAATAAAGTAAACACATAAGCACTAGTGTAATTTTTGCTATCAATATCGCCTATCCAGTCTGAATCCACATAACCATAAATATCAAGGGAAATATCATCTTCAGTCACATTACTATCATAACACAAGGAATAATCTAAGGTACCACACAAATATATTAAGGCTCTTTTACTACATCCCAATGAACTCTACCAAGATTAGATATATATCTTAAAATAACTCCTACTACTTGGGAAATGAATGGTCTAGTATAAACCATAACATACATCAAACTTCCAACTACACTATGGTAAGGAACTTTTCTCATGTATTCCATCTTTGATGGAGATGTTGTTCAATATAAAATAGATAACTTTGTTTGAATAGAAAGGGGAACACACAATGGTCTACAATCTTGCATGTTAAATCTTTGTAAAATTAAATTGAAATACTTACTTTGGCCAAGCCATAGCTTTTTGTTCACTCTATCTCTTTTAACTTCCATCCCAAGAATGTGTCTAGCTACACCAAGGTCTTTCATTTCAAATTTAGGAGCAAGTTGAGATTTTAGTTTTGAAATCGTATCTTTCTATTTGCCAATAAATAACATATCATCAACATATAGTACAATAAACATGAAATTATCACCATCAATTTTATAATAAACACAATGATCTAACTTAGAACGCTCAAATCCCAAACTCAAAACATATGTATCAAATTTTTGGTACCACATCCTAGGACTCTGTTTTAAACCATACAAATATTTCTTCAATTTACAAACCAACTTACTTTTACCTTTCACCATGTAGTGCTCTAGCTATGTCATATAAATATCCTCCTCCAAGTCACCGTGAAGGAAAGCATTTTTCACATCCATTGTCTCAACCTCTTGATCATAAGAAGCAACAATAGAAATTAATAATCTAATGGTTGTCATTTTTGCAACAGGAAAAAATATCTCAACATAATCAACACCCTCAACTTAAGAGTAACCTTTCACAACCAACCTTGCTTTGTAATTCTCAATACCTCCATCTGAACCAATATTTTTCTTGAACACCCATTTGCAACCAACAGGTTTTTATCCTTCAAGCAATGGTACAAGATCCAATGTATAATTATTTTTCAAAGATTCCATTTATTCATCCATAGAAATCTTCCAAGATCCTGCATCATTCATACCTAATTCCTCTTCTACAAATCTAGGTTCATCCATGTTAGTGCTCAAAGCAAAAATGCATCTCCAATCATCAGGTGAATACCTTTCAGGTGGTTGTGTATGCCTTGTAGACCTATGAACAAGTTGATTTGGAGGTTCTTCCTCCTCTTCCGATGATTCAGAGCTAGATGAGCTCTCCTCAATTTATTTTCTATCCATGGGCCTGGATTCAACTTTCTTAGGTGTAGAAGTAAATTGAATCACATCTTCCTATTTACTTTGTTCTGGCTACAATGTAACAGAAGAAGGCTTAGTTTCTCTAAAAGTAACACTTCTACTATATATTACATTTTGTGTAACAAGATCATAAATCTTGTATCCTTTCACACCATAACTATATCTGATGAAGATACATTTCATAGCCTTGCTCTCCAACTTTGTTCACTTCTCCTTTGAGACATGTTCATATGCCTCACAACCAAAAAAGCTATGATGTCTTAATCAAAGCTTGTGACCCGACCATGCCTCTAAAGGAATCTTATCAACAAGAGTTGATGTAGGAGACCTATTAATTAGGTAACAAGTATTGGCAATAGCTTCAACCCATAACTTTTTTTCTAGGCTAACACCACTCAACATACTCCTAGCCTTCTCCATCAGTGTCATGTTCATTCTTTCTACAACTCCATTTTGTTGTGGAGAATACAAAGTTGTCTTTTGTTTGTGAATACAAAAATATTTATAGAATCTATCAAAATAGTTGGAGCAAAATTCCCTACCATTATCAGTCCTCAAACATTTTATTTTATTTCCAGTCTGTAACTCAACCATTGCTTTAAATTCTTTAAATTGACTGAAAACTTTAAATTTACTCTCAAGAAAGTATACCCATGTCCTTATACTATAATCATCATTAAATTAAACATAATATGTGGAATGACCAATTGAAGGAAAATATATAGGACCAAACACATTAGAATTAGTAAGATCCAATACACTACAAGATTTGTGAGAACTCGAGTAAAATTGAATTCCATTTTTTTTTGTATAAATGCAATGCTCACAAAAATTGAATTTAATATTACAATAAGACAAACCTTCAACAAGGTTTTTATTTTTCAAGGTCCTTAGAACCTTTTCTCCAATGTGGCCAAGTCTTTGGTGCCATAACATAGTTTTCTTTGTGGGTAACTTTGATTCAAAAGAAAGAGCACCCTTGGGTACCCAAAAGCCATGACCATCTGCTGAAGGTGAAACCCTGACCTCTTCCATAGACTTGATTTTCACAAAATTACTATTGCACTCAATAGTGCATGCATCAATCTTATAAAATATGCCATATATGAAACCTCTAGCAATCACTATAGAACCTCTATCCATCTTACTTCTTGCATCAGAAAATACTACCTACACACCCGCATCTATTAGTTTTCTCATAGATAATAGATTTTGTGCTAATCCAAGGATATGAAACACACCATTAATCCTTTTTGTTCTACCATTAGGAAACTTTATTCTAACTTTACCATGGCCAACAATGTTTAAATATGAATCATCACCCAAGTACACCTTACCTACATCAAATTCTTCACATTTAGAAAACCAATCTCTATTAAAAGTCATATGGAAAGATGCACCTGATTCAAATAACCATATGCCATTACCTGAATGAGTTGCCAAAGCTGCAATGAATGCATCACCATCTTCCTTCTCAAACTCAAAATCATAATCAAATCTCTTCTTTTTCTTCTTATTTTCTTCTTTGCATTCCTCACAAACATGTCCAGGCTTACCGTAGTTCCAAAACATAACTTTAGACTTTCCAAGAGATTTAGATCTCCCCTTGGACTTGGATTTGTCATGCTTCTCATTCTTCTTTCCTTTCTCCTTATGTCTTCCACAAACATTTAGGGCCTCCTTGGAAGTCATGGATACCTTCCTCATCTCTTCAGAAAGCAACGAATCCACCACATTTTCAATCTTCAAAATAATAGAAGTACTCCCAATAGCCATAACATGAGAATACCATGAATCAAGCAAAGAACAAAGCAATATTTGACATTTCTCCTCCTCACCCATTTTGACACCAAATGATTCCAATTCAGCCACCAACATATTAAATGCTTCCAAGTGGTCTATGATTCATCCACCCTCTTCCATTCTCAAGGAATACAATTTCTTCCTCAAGAAAATCTTGTTCACTAAATATTTGGCTTGATACATCTCACCAAGTTTCTTCCATAGTTTTTGTGTAGAGGTCTCTTCATGAAAATTAATTAAAATAGAGTTTTCCAAGCACAATGTGATTAGACCCTTAGCTTTGTAGTCCATAACATCATATTGAGCTACCTTAGTAGCATATGTAGGCCTGAAACACTCTCATCAACAACATCTCATAGATCTTGATCTATCAACAAATCCTCCATCTTCAACTTCCACATCTCAAAATTATTTCTAGAAAATTTATCTACATATATTCTCTCTAATGAACTTTCCATCTAAAAATTCATGCAACAAGATCCCAAAGTATCTTTTTCACAAGATCCCACTCAAATCTAGATTAGTTCAAAAAAACCCAACAACCCACAACTGAAACCAAAGGTGATCAAGCTCTGATACAACTTGTAAGGAAGCTAAGGTAGCGGAAAAAATTCCTACACTAATTTTGAGAGGAGAATAATACAAAAATTTATAGAAACAAAAATTTATAGATCTTCAACAGTTATAGAAACAAAAACAAAAATAAACATAAATATCACGCATAACACAACATAGTGATTTACGTGGGGAAAACCCTTTCAAGAGAAAAACCCCACACTCCAAAATTTGCCCAATATATTATTCAAAAATCACAAAGATTACAATATACTTGTAGAGCAAGCTTCTCACAATAGTATCACCATCAGAGATCAAGAGACAACACAACTACTATCAGACTCTCAGAATACATCACCGTCTACAAATGTACTACAACACCCTCATAAAATAGGTTAACCTTCTAGGGAAAGACATGCCAACAAAATATCTACCATTAGATCTAAAATCTAATAATTAACGATCAAGATATACAATATATCATTTATTTAATGTATGTCTACCATTTAGGAGTTTTTGAAATGGTTAACAAAAAATTATTTACACACATCCCACTCCTCCCCTCCACCCCATGCTCCCATTGTATATTACACCTATCAATGTAATTAGGAAATGTATATACATATATATCCTATCAACAATGACCTTTACATAATTGCAAGGTTGAGACTCTATTTCCCAACAATTTAGATGATCATTTCATGCCAAAGACGTATTTTTTTGAAAAGGTAAAAAAAAATCACATATTTTTGGTCATTCTCTCCATCAAGTTTGCACATGTTTTAATGAAAATTTATAAAAGTACCACAATGACATTAAGCTCTCTCTTAGCTATCTAACCATATTTTTTTTCATATTTTGATTATGTTAAAATATTTTCATCTTTAATTTCTTTTGTTGGTGTGTTTATTTTTTTGTCAAAAACCAACATGTGGTATTTTGGGTAAAGTTGTTTACTCATTCATCGAATTTTTAAACAAATTATATTCTTAGAAACTAGACTTCATTCTACACTATTGAAAAAATAAAATTGATTTTTGATTATATTTCAAAAAAATTAGGGGGATCACACTCAAATTTCTACTTTTTAGGATGTATCCACTTTGAAAATTAGTAAAAAATAATATATTTATTAAAAAATTACTTGAAAAATCCAACATAAAACTACATGGTGTTAGTTAATTTCTCACTAAAGCAATTTTTGAAATTCTAAAAAATTGTTAACATTTTAGGGGGAGCACACCTGATGCTATGTTATATTTAAAAAAAAAAATAGGACCACTTTGTGTGCTCCCCCTTTTTGAAACCCTTAATCTTAACAATTTAAAAAAAAATAGTAGTTTAGAAAGAATATTCAGAGCACTGCAACTCTTTTTCTTGTTGCATCTTTAAACTTTGAGTGTAACTATCTTCATTTTCTTGTTGAATAACATACTTTGCTGATTTTTAAAAAGAAAGTGGCATCTTAAGACCCCCTTTTTGCATCACCTCTTGGTGCACTTACCCATATATCTTACCTTAGTTAGGAGATTGAATATATGTTCTACTATGATACTACAATGTCATACTCACTTTTCAATAGTTTTTAATTATCACAAGGGCTTTAGTTGGTTTCTAAACTTTACTAGGTGCAATTGTCTTACACCTAATTCATTGTCCATGGTTTGCAAAAACTTTATAGAGTTTATAATAATAAATAATAATAAGGGAAAAGATAAAAAGGAACATTGGGCCCAAGGGTGCTTATATTTTGCATCACATGAAGATCCATCTTCACTATATTTGATTTAGGAGATTCAACTATACTTCTAGCTGACTACATATTTCATGAGGCATTGAGCTTTGTGTCACCTTGTGGCTAACTAAGATCATTCATATGACTGAGAGTAAATATATACACTTAGGAAGATAATTAGAAAGCAAAAAAGAAAGTAGGACTAAGTTGGAGCATTTCTTTGTATATTGTAATATATTTCAAATTTTATAATTTTAACATTGTAATCAAATGATTGGGGCCTAAAATGTGTTAGAAGCCTATTGTAGTAGATTGTAGTGTTTTTTGTGACTATAATAAAATGAGGATAGTTAAATGTTGATCCATTGAGCTATTATAAGTTTTTTGTTTGGTTACATCATTGGATAATCCTTCGCTAGATCCTCTAGCAATGATTGCCTCAAAATGTTGGGAGGAGTAAGTGTGGTTTAACATTACTAGATCCTTCAACTAACTCATCACTATTGACAAGGTAACCAAATTTAAAAATATATTTTAATTCATGAGGTTTTGTGTTAACATGGTTTTTGATAAGGTGCTTCCCTCTTCAAACACATTATTCTCTAAGTTGGGTGATTGGGTGCAAAAAATTGTGTATGAGGATTCCTTGGTGTTTTGTCACTATTGCCACATGCTTGGTCATGCTATTGTTAGGTGTATGTCTTCTAAGGAAGGTAATGCCACAAGGAGTGTTGTGATTAGCTGGAACCATTTCTTCCTTGACTATAGATGTGGTTCTCCTAGGACATAAAGGGGAGGTCATTGGTCCTCTTATGGACAAGATTAATTCATATGGTGTTATTCTTGTATCTAAGAGTAGGCCTTGACTTGTTGAGAGAAGTTCGAAGGAGATTGGTATGGAGAAGATGGGTATTAGGGATGGTTTGGGTGGGGTTTCTACACTCAACTCTTCTCTTAGGTTGCAAAAGTTTCTCAACTAGATGACCTCTAATAAGAAAAATAGAATATGATTCAAGTTGAGAAGAACAATAAAGACCCCTTACTCCCTTTAGATTCATGCTTGGCTCTTAGGAAATGGAAATTCTACCAAACTACATCATGGTTTGATTGAGTCAAAAGATAAGGTTGTTGGTAGGATTCAAGGTTCCCTAATAGATTCAACTTCATGCCACCTTGAGTTGATGGTTCAAATTTTGTTATTGGGGAATCTACTTGATTTATTCCTTCTTGCCTCTACTAGTGGGATGATTCTAGTTTACTATTATAGTACAATCTTTAAGTTGTTTGTTATTTATTGTTGCTCCATGTTGATATATTGATTTCTTTGATTTGTCTCTTCTAATATTTTTTAAAAAACATTTTCAAAATCTTTCTTCTCAATTCATAACTTCAATTAAAAACATTAAAAATATATGACATACTAATTTCACCACTACACATAATGTAAGACTAAAAATATTTGAAGATCAACACAATAATCACTTTTGTTGCGGAATGGGAACAGTTCACCATATCAACTAACTTATAAGGATTTGAAAGGAAACATATAACTAGCAATCGTACCTTGGGGTGCAATGGTTACACCAAAGACAATATAGTGAAATTTCTATTAAATTTGTTTATCAATAAATGGGAAGATAGATTTAGAGCCATAAAGTAGAAATAATGTTTTTTACTTAATTTCTTAAAAATTTGAAGTCCTATGAGTTGAGTAAAGCAAGTAAAACTTAAACCCTCTTAATAAAGAAACATTAATTGAAAATAGAATTCGAGTGGCAGAAATGCTTTTTAAATAATAAACTTAGAATGCATCCTGTAGTCAAAACTTGCAGCTAGAAAGGAGTGTAATGTGGATTTTTTAAAATATTGCATGTTTGCACTTGCAGGACTCATACTAAATAGAAAGTTCAAAGATACTGCCACACATGTTTCCAAAGTGTTCCCTGAATCAACATTGCTATGTTAGTCAAGATAAAGATATTTATAATGTTGAAGAAAAGATGCATCCTTCTCTCGCATCAAATTATGTGATAAAATAATAGACAACCAACAAGCAACTTAATAATATGTTGTAATTATATTCAAAACAATGATTCAACCATGTTTCTTGATTATTTGAGTTTCATGAGAGGCCTTGATTTTCAGCCAACTAAAATCCAAACACTTAATATGAATGAACCATAAGCAAGGAAACAAGAAATGAGTTTAGAAGGCTCAATAGATTTTGGCTAATGAGTTATGTCAAGTTTCTATAAGTATCTTCCCAATCCAACTCATGAACATAAACCCACAAGTCCAATACTGTATCGACATAATTTTTTTTCCTCTGGAAATATCCCCAAATCTAAAAAGCATTCTAGGACATCTTTTCCCAATATATTATACTTGTCTTCAGGCAAATAAGAAGCCCATCTTTGTGATAATCTCATATTGCTTCTGCTTGAGAAAGCCTATTTCTCGCATCCCTCCACACTACAGGAGCCTTATTAGGCAAAGAGCTTCCAATCACCTAAAGAGAAAGTGGTAATCCTTTGTATTCTCCTATTACCTAAATTAAATTATTGACAGTTGGTCAACATCTTTGTGACCGTAACATCTATATAGTGTAATCCTCAATTATACACAATATAGAGTTTAAATTTCTCATGTGTTGCGTGCTTGTTGATATGGGAAAGAAAAATACTTGAATGACTATATTTTGATCGACTATATTTGGAATTGTTTGTTGTACAAATTCCAAAAAGAAGAAAAGGGATAGAGCATCTGCTTCTCTTAATAATTGCAAGTCAACTAGAAATTAGCTTCGGCAAGGCTATCTCTAGTTGTGATCGGACTCTTGTACCCTTCTTCTTCAAACAACAATTTTTGAAGGTTATGATTTTTCCAAACATCATCCAATACAAAAAATGTTGTGTTGGCATTGACATTATCTTTCATTTATGTCAAAGGTCATGGAGATAAGACAAAGCTTTGATGCAGTTCATGTTGATGAATGTTGTTTTGGGAGCTTTATAAGGTGTTTTTTTTGCTAAAGGTATATTTGAAGTTTACTTTATTGAAATGGACAAAAGCAATAATGAAATGTTTGACATCAAACGATGCTTACATTATTAAAGATGACAAAGGAAAATTTTCGAGCACATTATTGCACACATTATAATGTTTTATTTATTATTGAAAAATGATGTTTTGGGTTTATCATTGCATTGATAATAGTGATTCATTTGTTACCTTTGAGAAGGTTCTTGATCTTATTGTTTTGGGCACATTATTATGTATTGTTCGCCATAGCACATCATGGTGTGCTAGGGCACAAAGTCTTTGAAAATGGAAGTTAGGGTTCAACGACATCATGGTTTTGATGTGAGAATGATGGTGGTATGATCACTAATAGACTTCGGTTTCAGGCAGTGGGTTTGTGTTTTCAGCTTCACCAGTTGACAATGACTTGTGTATCTCGATTTGTCTTTCTTACATTATTAGATATATTGTTCCAAAATCTTGAAGGGTTTTGAAAACTATATTTCAAAGGTTTAATAGGTCAATGTCATGTTTCTATGGATTTAAACTATCGACAACACCTTGGGTGTCTTTACCTAGCAATGGTTGAAGTGTATCTTGCAATGGACTTGATCTTCAGTGATAGGTATCTTTATGGTAGTTATCACCATTCGATGATGCATTTAGTTATGAGAAGATTTAGAATATATAAATTATTCTCAAATAGCTTTGTTATGTTGGTTGATTATTATGTTGAAATCACTTGACCATATGGTATGAGTGCATATATGAGATTTATACTTTTTTAAGAGTTACTATTATTTCCATGCTAAAAGCATTGATGAGCAATCTTTTATGAAAGTTTAAAATCACTTTAAGTGTAGGTTTTAATTACATTTCCAGAAATATAGATTCTTGTGTCTCCAATGAAAATGAGACAAACAAGAAATGTTTTGTAGTGAAACAGAGATTATACTCTGTCTTTTTATTTTGTGAATCATTTTGATGTGAAAATGTATTTTTCAGTGAGGTAGTTGTATTTTCTAGTGAAACATACTTGTAACCAGTGAGGTTCCTTTTCTAGTGAGGCAGTTGTATTTGCTAGTGAGGCATATTTGAACCAGTGAAGTTCCTTTGCTAGTGAGGCATGTTCTGTAGCTAGTGAGGCTTTGTTGGTGGCATATTTTGTAGCCAGTGAGGCTTTGCCAGTGGCATATTTTGTAGCCAATGAGGCTTTGCTAGTGGGGAACAAAAAGTAGCTAGTGAGGCTCTATAATTAGTGGGATTTTATTAAGTCAGTGAGGCAATTTTTCTCGAGTGGTTTTTTATCCCTATAAGGGTTTTCCACTCATAATCCTGGTGTTCTGTCTTCTCTTGATTGCATGTCATTTTTTGGTTGATGAGTTATTATGGTTCAAGATTTTTTTTCACTCTACATCTAATATCTATGGTGTTTGAAGTGATTGCAATAGTGTCTATCCTAAATTCAAGTGAATGCAACATTCAGTGTGTGTGATGTTTCCAATGTTTTTATCTATTTAACTTAAAGTGGGTTATTTGATAAAAGTTCATTTGAAATTGAAACACTAATTCACCCCCCTCTCAGTTTTTCCCATACTCAAACAAGTGGTATCAGAGCCATAACCTTGCATAATTCTAACCAACTTAGGGGTTCCTGGTAGTGGAGTACTTTTTATGGAAAAAAGTAAAAGAAATACCTAGCAAAATGTTGAACAACAAACACCACTTAAACCTAATACAAAAGATGATTTTGTAGTGAAGAGTGTAGACAAAGAAGGAGATCACTTAGTGAGTGATTTTGAACAAGATTTTGATGAAAACAAATATGATATTGATATGGAAGGTGAACTCATTTATTGTCTTAATAAAATTAAGAAAATTAGAATGGAGAATCAAAGGTTAAAATTACAATTGGAAGAGTCTAGAAAAGTAGATGAAGCAACTTGCATGAAGTGCAAACCAAAATAGAAGATTGTCAAAAGATAGAGGTTTCAATGTTGTCTCTAAGAACACAACTAGAGGAAAACTCTTTGTTAAAAGAAAACACTGTAAAAGATTAGTTGATTGTCAATCTAAAACTAGGGATTGAAGAAAACTAGAGGGTAGCTGATGTGACAAGATCTTATTTGGAAGTCAAAATAGTTGAATTCAAAAAGCTTGAAGGAGAAATAGTCTCTAAGGAAATATCTTGAGAATGTTAGGAAGTAGTTAGAAAAGAATTAGAAATTTTATGAGAGCACCAATAAGTTGAATGAGATGTTAAGTAAGCAAAAACATCACAAGGATGCTATTCGTATAGGATTTGTTGTAGGATAGAGTTTTGGAGTTATAAAAACAACAAGAAAGAGAGAGCTCTAAGCTATCACGTTGTAGCCCTAAGACTAAAGAAAATAATAAATCGACAATTAGGACTGTTGATAGTAGACAGTTCAAGGACATGAACTGAGGAAGAAGTAGAGCCAACTGGTTCATAGGATCTCCGCCTACTTGGAAAGTTCAATCAGTGAGGTACAATTATTCATTTCTTGGTTACTGTTGTTCATGTAATGGTTATGGGCATAAAGTAAGTTATTATAGAAGAAAGTCTAAAAGGAGTCAATATGAATTTTCTAGGAATATGAATGTAATATGTTATAAATGTTATAACCATGGTCATGTTGCAAAGTACTATAGAACTAGGTTTGTGAAACAACAGAGAAGAAATAATTACTTACATAAGAAAAATACAAACTCACAAGCATCTGGTAACAAGAAGAAATTAGAGAAGAAGGTCTGGAAAAGGAAAGAGCCTAAGAAATTTTGGAGGAAGAAATCTAAAAAAAATCAAAAGAGCCTAATCTTGTGCATGCTGCACAAGAGACTTCTATAAATGCATAAAATAGCATGGAGTTAGGGGGAGATGTTCGATTTCATATCTTTTACCCTTAGGTGAAAATAAAGGAGTACTTAGTTGTTTGTGTGCATGGTCTTTCTTTGCATCTTGAATATGTTGGTCTTTGAGTATGAGACAGTCATATAATGCATACATTTTGGATAATAGCATCATGAGTTCATTTGCCTATAACAGTGATTGCTTGTGCTTTTTGGGTTGATAAGATTCTTTATGCTAGGAGAGATAATTGTACAATATTGGATCAATACAAGGTTTGCACATTGGAGTATGAAGTGTTTTTACATGCTATCCAATTTGCATAATGCATAGTGATTTTTACTTTAGTGCTAGGTGGAGATATCCTTGTGGTTAATATCTCATCACTTGCTTGTGTCTATGGTTATATTCTTCATTTGATTGATAATTGATAGTGATACTGAAGTATTTGTCTTGAATAAGATAGTGGATTATGAAACAATACTTTACATAGTTGCATCTACTTGCAAATTTAGTGACTAGGTCAAATGCTTAAGTGTAGATGGATATGCAAAGGTTTGATCAGGATAGTAAGAGGATAGTGTTAGGATAGTAAGAGGACAGTGTTAATGATGCATTTAATGTGGTGTCATTTCATTTCAAGTGATTTCATTTGATGACTAGGACCATGCCATTTAATTTGCAGTATAGTGATGATTAATTTTCCTTTAGTGTATTTTTATAGTGATGCCTTTATCATTTAGTGCACATATAGGTAGAACATACAAGTGGACATTCAATACACATACAAAGAATATTTTCTTTGACAAACATGTATTATGACTACATTCAGTCCAAATATAGGTATTCTGATAGTTTCTATATGTATTATGACTTTGATATGACATTGTTTTTTTATGATAGTTGTTGCCTTGATGATTGCCTTGTTTACTTGACAGATGGAAATGCACTTTGCTAATACATTTGGTAATGTTTTCTCATAATGCTTAAACTTTATGTCTATGGTTTATAATGCTTCCACAGTGGTTTTTCATGATTATAATGTATAATTGTCTCATGCCTTGGTTATTTCACATGTTTGGGCTACTTGGATAGTTTGTACTTGGACAATATATATTGCTTCTTTGATAGTGGTTTATAGTTTTTCTGACAATGCCTTTATTCAGGGATAGTTAGTGTTGACAATGAATGAAGCCTCAAAGTGGATATCACATGCTGACATGTCTTACAATCTTCATTTGTTTGATGGAAGATGTGAACTATGACTAGTGATCTTGATTGTAGTCTTTGATAGAGAATTTTCTTTTGATCTTGCCTTTGTAATAGTGGAACAATTTGGAATAGTGATCTTACTAAAATATGAACCTTGGAAGAATGATCTTGAAACATAATATATTTATAGGGGGATTAATTTAATTTAAATTGAATAGTGCCTTTGAGTTGCAGAGTCTTGAGTCTTGAACATGAAAACTACTAATGTCATGAACATGTGATTTGCTTAAGGTTCTTTCCAATTGTCTTAGTTACTTTGCTTAAGACACTTCCTTGTGATTATATTTCTCTCTTAGACAATTATTGAGATTCATTGTTAGTGATATTGTGACATTGACACACAATTCATAGAGACTTTGTGGATGTTCATTTATCTAACAATGACATAACAGTGAACAAACTTTGATAATATTGGTAAAGTGTACTTGTCGACAGTGATTTCTATAATGACTTTTGCAGAGTCTTGAGTCTTGAACATGAAAACTACTAATGTCTTGAACATGTGATTTTCTTAAGGTTCTTTCCACTTGTATTAGTTACTTTTCTTAATAAACTTCCTTGTGATTATATTTCTCTCTTAGACAATTGTTGAGATTCATTGTTAGTGATATTGTGACATTGACACACAATTCATAGAGACTTTATGGATGTTCATTTATGTAACAATGACATAACTGTGAACAAACTTTGATAATATTGGTAAAGTGTACTTGTCGACAATGATTTCTACAATGACTTGGGTTTAGTATGTTTGCATGGACAGTGACCTAGCATGTGACAACATTTTGGATCTACTTTCAGCTATTTTTTTTTTTAATTATCGTATGGAGAGTGTTTTACTTGGCAACCTACACACTTTCGACAATTGTTACTTAAAAAGTACTATCTTGGATTTATTAAAAGTGACAATGATGATTGTGATCAAATTGTTGACAGTTGATAGTGACTGTGAAATGCTCTTTATGTGATATGTGATGATAGGCTTGATGCTTTGACAATATGCAATGCTTTCTTTCAGATAGTTTTCTTGCATAGTGTTATTCTCTCTTCCACTACATAGTGGTGGTATTCCTTGCAAGAGGAGTGGCATATTCCATTGGAGACAACTATTGTATTTTTTGATTTTTCATGATTGATTCATGCATAGTCACAGAGGATGCATAATGGTGCATTGGTTTTGGTAATTATAATACATTACTATATATGGAATTTGATGCGTTGGGCATTCTCATGATGCATTGATGATTCCTTTGCTGATTTAGTATACAATTGGCATGGTAGTGATATGTATAGATAGTATTTTGCATTATGGTAGTCTTATGATGGTGATTTTATTATGGTCTAACATTTCTTTTGACCTTACTTGTGACAACATTTCATGACGATTATCCACTTGGTTTTTTGGTACATGGTTCATTTACACAATTCTTTACCATTGGTTATGACTATCGTTATTTATTTTTTGGTACTCTTCACTTGGTAACATTGTTGGTGGTCCATTTTGCTAATATTCACACATTGTTGTTGGTAATTTGACCTTGTTTATTTGACAGTTGGGTTGATATTTCAATTGCAACATGGCTTGCACTAAGGAGAATGGTAGAATTATACAGTTGGTCTTATAGTTGATACTCAACAATCGATTTGGTAATCATTGATCACATTTCTCTATTTGATTTGATATAGTTGCATTGGTTTCCAGGACAATTTTCTATCAGTTTTTGTTTGTGCTGATCTTTGTCATTGTTGTCAAAGGGGGAGAAGAGCAATCAAATATATAGGGTGCATGAATTGATTTTACGTGGTTCATTAATTGGTTTTCCATCAATGCCAAAGGGGGAGTTTGTTGGTATTGAAATTATTTGTCATTTATGTCAAAGGTCATGGAGATAAGACAAAGGTTTGATGTAGTTCATGTTGATGAATGTTGTTTTGGTAGCTTTACAAGGTGTTTCTCTTTCTCAAGATATATGAAGTTTAATTTATTGCAATGGACAAAAGAAATAGTAAAATGCTTAACATCAAATGATGGTTACATTATTAAAGTTGACAAAGGCAATTTGTCAAGAACATTATTGCACACATATAATGTTTTATTCATTTTTGAATAATAATGTGTTGGGATTATCATTCCATTGATAATAGTGTTTCATTCATTACCTTTGAGAAGGTACTCGAGCTTATTGTTTTGGGCACATGATTATTTCTTGTTCATCATAGCACATCATGGTGTGCTAGGTCATGAAGGCTTTGACAATTGAAATTAGGGTTCGAAGACATCATGGTTTTGATGTGAAAATGTTGGTGGTATGGTGACTGATAGAATTTGGTTTTAGGCAGTGGGTTTTTGTTTTCAGCTTCACCAATCGACTATGAATTGTGTATCTTGACCTATCTTTCTTACATTATTGGCTATATTGTTCCAAAATCTCGCAGGGTTTTGCAAACTATATTTCAAAGGTTTAATGGGTCAATGTCATGTTTCTATGGCTTTAAACTATTGACAACACCTTGGGTGTTTTGACCTAGAAAATATTGAATTGTATCTTGCAATGGAGTTGATCTTCGGTGACATGTATCTTTATGGTAGTTATCACCATTCGGTGATGCATTCAGTTATGACCAAATTTATATTTTATAAATTGTTCTTAGGAAGCTTTATTTTTTGGTTGATTATTATGTTGAAATCACTTGACCAATGGTATGAATGCATATATGAGATTTATACTCTATTAAGAGTTATTTTTATTTTCATGCTGAAAGCATTGATGAAAATATTTTATGAAAGTTGAAAAGCACTTTAAGTGCAGGTGTAATACCCCTCTGTTTTGCCTTCTGATTGGACTGTATGTCTTTGTGTGGGTATGTTGTTGTGATGTGTTTCCGGTTATTGAGATGTTATTTTTATTCCATGATTTGAATTAGCATAGTGGTTATTCAAATTAAAGATGTTTTGTGCTTTGAAATATATTAATATGTTAGATTGTCAGTTGGTTGCATTGTATTGGTGAAGGGACGGTATCGTATCACTTGCTTGCGAGCGCCCTGCGATCCCATGATTTCCTCTTCACGGTGTGTATTTTATGTTGTTCATATTATATGTTGTTGTTTACTTGAATTATAGGTTGACAGTTACAAGACATCGACTCCACCTGGATTCACAGGTTGGAGCGTGTTCAATACCCAATGGTATTCGATTGGGAGATAGTAGCTAGGTTTATGTGCCAGGTCATCACCCTAGTCCTTGTATGTTGTCAGTTGTTTGTCAGGTTGTGTTGCTTTGGATTTTGTTCCCTCTCTTCGTTATTTAATTGCAAGTTATTAGGTGATTTAAATAGCTTAATGTATTTAAGTTGTGGATTGATTTAATCTGGAATGTATGTATTTAATTTACTTAGTAATTAATTGTCATGGTTTAATTCATGTTTTTTGTCAAGGTTCTATATAACCTTTGTCTCGTAACCTTAGAGGTCATTGGCATTAGTTAGCGAACTAGCTTTTTAATTATACTTTAAAAAAAAAAAATTATTTCGTTTAAGTAGTTAAATGCAAATTCCTCTAGGGTTGTGTGGCGGGGTGTTACACATGGTATCAGAGCCTAGGTTTAAACACTGGGTACTCTGGGATTATGATGGAGCCATTAAGCTTTTAGTTGTGTGGGTGTTGAGTTGTGTACCTCACTTAATACCTTGGTGTGTAGACGAGGTTTTGATTTGGTGCATTATGTGTGAGGGAGTTATATCCCTACGTGTTTGCAGGCTTCCAGGAGTAATCCTAACCCTAGGGGGGGAGGATTTAATACCCCTCCGTTTTTCCTTATGATTGCACTGTATGTCTTTGTGTGGGTATGTTGTTGTGATGTGTTTCTGGTTATTCAGATATTATTTTTATTCCATGCTTTGAATTAGCATAGTGGTTATTCAAATTAAAGATGTTTTGTGCTTTGAAATATATTAATATGTTAGATTGTCAGTTGGTTGCATTGTATTGGTGAAGGGGATATTATCGTATCACTCGCTTGCGAGCACCCTACGATCCCGTGATTTCCTCTTCACAGTGTGTATTTTATGTTGTTGTTTACTTGAATTACAGGTTGACAGGTACAAGACATCGACTCCACCTGGTTTCGTAGGTTGGAGCGTGTTCAATACCCAACGGTATTCGATTGGGAGATAGTAGCTAGGTTTCCATGCCAGGTCATCACCCTAGTCCTTGTATGTTGTCAGTTGTTTGTCAAGTTGTGTTGCTTTGGATTTTGTGCCCTCTCTTCGTTATTTAATTGCAAGTTACTGGGTGATTTAAATGGCTTAATGTATTTAAGTTGTGGATTGATTTAATCTAGAATGTATGTATTTAATTTACCTAGTAATTAATTGTCATGGTTTAATTCATGTTTTTTGTTGAGGTTCTATATAACCTCTGTCTCGTAACCTTAGAGTTCGTTGGCATTAGTTAGCGATCTGGCTTATTAATTATACTTTAAAAAAATAAAATTATTCCGTTTAAGTAGTTAAATGTAACTTCCTTTAGGGTTGCATGGCGGGGCGTTACAACAGGTATTAATTACATTTCCAGACATATAGATTCTTGTGTCTCCAATGAAAATGAGACAAACAAGAAATATTTTGTAGTGAAACAAAGATTATACTCTATCTTTTTATTTTTTGAATCATTTTCATGTGAAAATGTATTTTTCAGTGAGGCAGTTGTATTTTCTAGTGAGGCATACTTGTAACCAGTGAGTTTCCTTTGCCAGTGAGGCAGTTGTATTTGCTAGTGAGGCATATTTGTAACCAATGAGGTTCCTTTGCTAGTGAGGCATGTTGTGTAGTCAATGAGGATTTTCCAGTGAGGCATATTTTGTAGCCAATGAGGCACAAAAATTAGCTAGTGAGGCTCTGTAATTAGTGGGATTTTATTAAGCTAGTGAGGTAATTTTTCCTAAGTGGTTTTTTATCTCTATGAGGGTTTTCCACTCATAATCCTAGTGTTCTATCTTCTCTTGATTGCATGACATTTTTTGGTTGATGATTTATTATGGTTCAATCATTTTGTTCACTCTACATCTAATATCTATGGTGTTTGAAGTGATTGCAATAGTGTCTATGTTTAACTCAACTGAATGCAACATTCAGTGTGTGTGATGTTTCCAATGTTTTTAGTTGTTTAAATTAATGTGGGTTCTTTGATAAAATTTGATTTAAAATTGAAACACTAATTTTCGTAATCCAAAAAGTTGTCTAAGATTTCATTTGGCTAAGCCTTTGCTGGAACTGCATATGGGAATCTTATCCCACATTCTCTCATTAGTGATCTTGATATTTTGGGACTGCAAAACTGTTTTGAAAATAATGTTGTCCTTAAAGTGATATGTAACAAGACAAAATAAAATGAAATCAATTAGTGAAGTAATTTTTGGTTGATTATGTATGGTTATGAATAGAAGAAAATCTATGGGAGGGTAACCATTTATTCTAATGTAACAAGAGCATGTGTTGTAACCCTAGAAATAGAGAAAAACAAGCATGCCACTATCTATGAAATCACAATTTTGTTATCAGTGTTTCTCATACTCCAACAAGTTTTATGAGATTTCATTTGGATAATCCTTTTCTAGAGCTGCATATGGGCATGTTATCCCACATTCTCTCAATAGAAACCTTGAGATTTTGGGAGTGTGAAACTATTTCAAAAATAATAGTGTCCTTTAAGTGATATGTAACAAGACAAAATAAAATGAAATTAGTTAGTGAAGTAATTTTTGGTTGATGATGTATGGTTATGAGTAGAATAAAATATATGGGAGGGAAACCATTTACCCTGCCGTAACAAGAGCATGTGTTGTAACCCTAGAAATAGAGAAAAACAAGCATGCCACTGTCTATGAAATCAAAATTTTGTTGAAAATAGTATATTTGAGGATGGGATAAGGCAATAAGATATAAATTAAAAGATATACCACATCAACCATTCATATGATTTAAGTTTAGAAATAGAAAACCTAAATTAGGGAACAAAATCATTACAACCTACTGCATACTATCAAGAAAATGACAAATGAAAAACATATCTTTCTAGTTTTTTTAGCTTATTAATCTTAAGACTGAACAACAACATTCACTTTATTGAAACTATAATCAATTTGTGCATTGAGCTAAAATAGAACATGTCCTTTCATACTTAAAAAGAGCTCCATATCATTTGGTGTGAAAAAAAATAAAAGTGGGTGTTAGTATATTAGCAGCGGAATACATAAGTAGGCATAGAGGTTTACTTGTGAATTATGCAAAAACATTTGAGAAAAATATTTTCAAAAGCAGAAGCAGTTGTGAATTATACAAAAAAATTGAGAACAATCCTTCAAATATTCTCATTCTTGTAAAATCAATGTTTGTAAATTTCAAAGAAAAACATATGTAAGCAACCAAGACGAGTGACAAAGTGACATGAGGAGACAATATATGCAAGGAAAATTTATTTTTTGATAGGAAACTATAATTGGAATCAACCATCCACTCTACATATGTCCTCACTTGTTAGCCACCAATATACAATAATATACATCTTATATATTAATTTAGTTGAGGGTATTGAAATTCAATTGTAATTCCAATTCTGTAAAACTGTTTAGAAGATGAAAGTATGTTAGAAGTAGAACCATCGGGAACACTATGATTCAGTCACACATGCATACATTTTATATCTTCTATAGCAGAAATGGAAACTTACCATAGCATGACAGTGGATGTAGCAAAAAGCTTGGAAAGAGGCCAAAAGTCTGAGGAAAAAGCATAATTTAAGTTAGATATGAGGAATGTATAACACAATTTTAAAGATTAGGTGAAGAGAGGACAATATATAGGTGTAAAAATATTTTTAAATAAGTAATTTTTTACCATTGTGTACATAATTAGTAGGGGAGAACTCTAATACAAAAAATAGCTTCAATAGAAGATGGTGGAAGACTGGTTGTATGTCGATTGACTAGTTGTCAAAAAAGAACTCTTTGCGGAATGAAATATGCTTGTGTTTATAAACTTTGTGATAAAAGGGTTGATCTTGATAGTTATGTAGCTTTGAAGGAGGGCCTATAAATCAAATGTGGTAAGTGAGGAAGAGATTGGATACTCGAAATACGAAGATCTGTTTAAGCAATCAAGAATGTAGTCATTGACAAAGAAAGGAATAAGTAATTAGTGAACATACCTATATATTTTTTTCATTGAGAAGAAGTTGAGCACTTCAAGTGGTTGATGTTGATAGTGTTGACAATCGAGCTTCGTCCCTAATCCTACATGAAATATATAAGATATTTTTTGCATGTGTGTGTATCTTTCAAATGTGAATGCAGGGTGGATAAGAACGCCAAAAAGCTAAGTGACTCTTGAAATTGTTGTGAACGTCAAGCCCTTTTGGTCAATGTTGCCAATGTCAATGGTGGACATCTCAAGTGTAAGCCCCTATGATTTGTGGATGGTTAAGTCCCATGCCATTTTAAGTGGAATTTTGCATTGACCACCATGACTCATCAGGGTAATAGGGAAATCTTTGGGATTATTTGTATCAAAGGTAAGCCCAATGTAATTCTTGAATTGAACAACAAAAAACAAGGGGAGCTGGGGTGTTTTTTTTCTCTCCTTGTACATTTTTTTTTTTTACTATGCCAAGAGCTCCATTAACAAGACTAGTATCAATCCACAAATTACAAGATAGGATAACCTTTTGGTCAACACATAGTAGAATATTAGATTTGAGTTGAAAGAGCTCCCTATTTGCTCTGCAATGGCTATGAAAATGGGCTACACTAGAGACAACAACATGCACTTATTATGGAGTGAGACCTTTTCATTGGTTGCATAAATATGTATGGATGATAAGAAAGCAATTTTTTTTGTAGTTGTTAGTGTCGAGCTTGACCTTGACATTAGTAGCTACCAATCTCCAATAGTAGGTTCAACATTTCTTAAATTGCACAAGATATCATGAAATAGAAGTTGGGTGGGATCCTCTCCAGCTTGAAGAAATATTTTATTTAGTGTAAAATCTATTTGAAAGCTCCACCATAGTGTCCCCCTATAGGAAGTAGAAGAGTACATAGGAATGTCTTTGATCGGCGATAACTGGGTGAGGTCTCCAAAGAGTAGGAATGAGCAGCCTCCAAACAACCTATGGTTGTGTGCTAGGAAAGCTTCACACAAGCAATAGTCAATGCGTTTAAGAAACTTGGGAATGATGAAGCTCATTTCATCTATTAAAATGTAGTGAACATTGTGCATTTTCTCTTGGAATCTTTCTAGTGTTTGGCCTTGCAAGGGATCCATCTCTTTGATGGGTATGCAAAGTGCATAATGAATGGTTGATGCTCCAATGTTCAATGTTGCAACACTTGTTGGTGTAAGAAGTAATAACGATTCTTGACCATTTGGAGCAGAACAATTGAGTTCAAACCTTATTTATTTAATTATGTGTGACTTTCCAGTTCCTACAGTTCCTTGAACTATTATTTTGAGTGGTGGTTGGTAAGTGGTGGAGGATAGGTGTGACAACACTAAATCCAGTGTTTTCTTTTGTTTCAATGAAAGGTCGTGTTGGGTATTTACAAAGGGCAGAAGGGGGACTTGATGTATTGTGTAGTTTGAGTCTAGGAAGTTGCATGCTGCAGTGAGTTCTATTGGATTTATGGAATGAGTATTCCATTCATGATTAAGTTCTATTTCACGATTACTTAGCATGTCAAGCCATCCAGATGGAGTGGATGGCCTAGGTGTACACTTGACAACACTTCCCATTCATATTGGTTGCATTGATGTAGGGGTTCTACATCGTTTGAAGGAGATTCAGGGTTTGTTTTGGAGCTCGTATCTTGTTGAGTGCATCAAACATTCCATAGATGGTAAGTGCATGCCATCCTCTCCCACTATGCCACAATTTGACTTGTGGATGAACCAAGGTCAATTATAATCTTAGGAAAAGGTTTGTAGAGAACCAATTCACTCCAATATAAGTTATGGAAACTTGGGTCGTCCTTTGGAGGAATGCTTGTGAAATAGGGGGAGACTTGAACAATTGCTTTAGAGGAACACTATTTCCATTGGTTCACTTTATGAGATGTTTTGAAGCTTTGTTTTTGAGTGACTTCAATCATTGCAAATGCCTCCAAACAAATAGGACATGCCATGTATGCATCAATGTAGCTTGTGTGTGATGATGTATATGTGGTTGAGAGTGGAACACATTGATAGTTTTTTTGGTTTACATTTAAAGAAACAAACGTCTGACTACACAAGTAGATCGGTAGTTTTAATAAAATGTGGCAACTTTCTTGGGCACTAATATCATGATCCACAAGGTTGTAAACAAGAATTTTCCTAAAAGCTATTGGTGTTGGCTTGTTAGGATCAAAACTTGTCAAAATATGAGAAACCATTGCATGATATGTTTTGGATTTGTTTTCTGCTTTAGTTGCATATTCTGCTATATATTTGAGCACTACATCTATTGAGAGAATAGACTGGTAATCTACATTTGTGCGCCAAATAGAGAGAATAGTGGGGTTTTGAAGATTCACTCAATCATAATTATGAGAAAGGGTGTGCTTTGGCTGGCCACTCTCATTTGAGAGGGTTGAATTATCTTGCATGGTCTAAGGGGCTTTATAGTGACATTCAACTATATCACATTTTCTCTGCAAACATGTTTGCAAGGTACATGCATAGCATTGAATGCATTTGAGAAATTCATTGTAGTCATGAGAAGGGGTGGACAACATAATCATTCGTGTGTCCAATAAGTAGGGTTTATCAAAGGTAGAGCATTGAACTCTTTCATTTTAGCTTTGGTGGGGACACGGGTTCCAAGAAAAGACATATTTTTCAATGTAGTTGATATCATTTTGTACTGATACAATATTATTACATTGTATTTTGGAAATATCAGGTGCATCTTTGAGCCAAAGGAAACCATGGATATGTGTAGAGCTACGGTTTTGTCATTCATACCTGGACATAGGAGATATTATTAAGAAATTTATGTATGAAAGAAGTAAATATAAATGATGTGGAGTATGTTTACCTATACCAATAGTAATTTGTGTAGATAATCTTCTCCAAAACCTCCTCATAAAATGTAGTGAATTTTTGATGCATGTAAAGTGCAAAGAGGTGTGGGTTTTGTACTATATTTTGGATCCTCCACCGAACAGTAGCAGTAGAATTTGTTGGTGCGATAGATGGAATGGAATTGTGCAAGTCTGGCCATTTAGTATCTATTGCACTAAGGGTGAAGAATAGAGTTAGGCAACCAACCTGAATAACCATGTTCCCCCCTATCATGAGTCTAGAAGGGGCATGTACCACAAATTTTTTAGCCGATCTACATAGCTTGTTCTACAATATGTTCATCAGGGAGCTCCTTGAGTCTTTGGCACAAGGCAAGTATTGTTGTTGGAAATATACTTTCCATGTGTTTTTGAACAAATACATAATTTGTGGCCTAGCTACGGTGATGCATAAGAATATTAAGTATTATGTATCTAAACCGTGGGTGTTGGTTGAACCTATTATCATGGTATCTAAGAAGATGGAGAGCATATTCATGTAGCTTGACCTCTTTCATAGTTTGTTGATTGAATACAGCTCTACCCTTTGGGAACAATGTTGAGAATTCTATAACAAAAAATATGTCAGTGGTGTATTCATTGATGGGTGTAAGAGAAACTAGTGGCCAATCAACAGTAGGATTTGAGTGCCCTTCCCCTAATAGCAACAAGGCTCATAACTCTTGCACTTTTTTATACGTAGGGGGCAGGTTTTCCACAAATGATGTTGTTGCTTGCACATTATCTTACAATTTTTCTTTGGTTGTATTATCTATTTCCATGAAACTAACATCAAGGGGGTCTGAAGTTGAGGTTGTTGTATTTAGAAGGTCAGAGATGTTAGTGGAGGCAATAGGAAAGCATAAGAGAGATGCCTCATCTAATTGGACATATTTGTAGTTAGGGCCATTACAAAACTTATATTGCAAAGCCTCGTGAATAGGTGCTCTGCAAACATAGAAACTATACTATTGGGAATTAACATTTTTTTTGTTAACTATGAGTATATCTAGGTCATGTATATGACGTGGAAAGTAATTTGAAATTACTATAATATCCTAAGGAAAATAAATAGTGTGGCCACTATATTTTAGTTGTCCCCCTCTTTCATAAGTAACTTGGAGGACATGGATAAATCTTGATATAAGCATCTCCTCGGTCTGAGATAGTCATTGTAAACAAGCAAGCTACTCTCCAAGGTCCATTTTGCTCCACTTTGAGAAGTGATTGCCATTTTTTTCTGAAATGCATCTTGAACATGCACTACTATCATTTAATAGCCTAGTTTTTATTCTTGGATATTGTTCCATGCATACTTGGCATGTTGAAATGTTTGATAGGCTGCCCAACTTTGAATGGAAGGAATTCCTAATGATGTAACAATTTGTAGGAAATAGTGGAGGATGGTGATTTTGGGAGGGTGATCTGGGGTGTAATGTAGATTACATTTAAGGCGTGGGTGGTTGCAATGGGGAGGGGTTATTGGAATGACAAGGTGGGAATGTGGAGGAGCTTGCAAGGTGATTGTGATGGTTTTCTCATCTTTGTCTATTAATAAAATCCTTATTTGTATGGTAACGCAAACATTGCAAATGATTATGACGAGATCAATATGCTTCCATACTTTCAACTTGGTTTTCCATGATAGGGTTTTTTGAGGAATAGAGCAATACAATATTAATTTGTAGTAGTTCATGAAAAAGTAGAAAGAAGATTTATAATTTAGGTGTGTAAAATTAGTAGGAATAATGCAAGTGAAGTAATAATCCTTTGTATTGACTCAAATTTTATTGGACACATAGCATGTAAAAACAAGAAATCATATTTCGAAACAAGTACACAAGATAACGTTGTGGTATCAAAAGAGACTTTGTATACAATTTATTTATAATTGTAGGAACACATGGTTACAGATGGTGGTATTGAAAATCGAAAAAGTTTTACAACATAAGAAAATATTATATAGTATTGTGCAAAGTAAGAGGTACTTGCAAACTTTAAACATGTTTTCTCATTGTAATCATAAAGCTTTGTATTTCTTTCCCAACAAATGAATTCATTGTGATGGCCACTTCAAAGAAAATTGGTGCCCAAGAACTTAATCCAACACGTGTTTAGTAGCATCAAGATTTTCCAAAAGTAGTTGAAAATTTCCAGCTAATACACTAAACAAGCCATTTGTGGGTCCTTCAAATGTAGTGACTTTAAGAAGAGCACCTATTCCATCATCCAAATCCACTTTTACCATGTAGCTAAAATCACAACCAAGGAGATCAATAGAAAACTTTGGGAAAATAAAGCTATTGGGGTTCTTTTGTACAACCTTCTTAGATTTCTTATTGCCCACCATAAGAGGACAAGAGAGGTGATAAAATTTGTCCAACTGGACTTTTTATATGCTTTCTTTTACGCAAACATTTATTTTTTCAAGAGAGTTTGTATTATTGATTGATGTGATGTCAACTAGATTTGAAAACTTGTTGGAAGAAAGATGATCTATTGAGAGGGAAAGAAAAGATGTTTCATTCCCTATAGTGGCATACTAGTCATGCAACATTGAGCTTCTAACAATTTTATATTTATTACAATTGTAGTTGTAAATATACTATCAAGAGCTTGTCCACGTCACGAGGTTATACGTCTAGATTTGATCAAGATAATTGGAGGGGTTGGTAGAAGATACAAACTAGATAATTCTTCTCCTTCAAATTCATAATGACAACCCCAAAGTGTAACATCAATGGTCAAGAATGACATTGTTACAAGTATGAATGAGTATGGTGGTGTTTTCATTAATGTTGTCATTAATCTCAAAATAGTACATATTGTTGCAGTGAAAGGAATCAAGTGATTGCAGGTGGTACATGTATATTTGAGATATTGTAGAGATTTTGTGAGTACATGGAGCTATCTTTATGGTGTTGTAGGTGTGCTAATATGATGAGTTATCAAGTGCTTTTGAGAAAATTAATAAACAGTGAAGACATAGTTGTGTGTGTGTTCAAAATGTGCTCTAGTATTGTGCTTTGCATTTCTTATGTGTTGATCCTATGCTTGTGTAGATCTGTAGTGTTTTTTATGGTCATCCCTGGGTGATACATCCTAGATTATAGCTTCTGGTTTGATGAAGAGTGAAAGTTGAGTTCATCGGTTTTTGAACTGGTTTGGAAGAGTTGTTCGTCTAGGGACTAGGAGAAATGTTTCTGCTTTGTAGTCATTTTTTGGGTTGTTTCAGGTCTTTTGGATCTGGAGGAAGGCTTGTAATGGTCTTATTTGTGTCCTAGAAAAAGTGTTTGTAGTTTGGTACTCTGGAAGACTTGTTCCAAAATTAATATGTGTGCATGTACAATCTAGCTGGATTATTGGGAAGTGTTCTCTATATGAAGATTATTGCAGTTTCTGCGAATGAATCTAAAGGCTTCTAAGAGGTGTTCCAGTGTATGGTGAAGCATGTTATTTGGTCCACGTGTTATCTTCTTGTTGAAAATACATGTACTTCAATGTTCATTGGTGTTTTCATTAGGTTTGGGAAACCTGGTGTTTACACGTTACATGAAGGATAAGTATCAATTAAGGAAGAATATGATTGGTCCAAGATGTTGTTTTGGGTTCTAGTTAAGTATTAATTTGGTTCACTCTCATTCTTATCCACCACAGGAATGTTGAGTTACCAACCTAAATTGAATTTGTAAAATAAAGAGTGTGTAGTCGACCTTGGAGAAAGTTTCTGAGATTGACGGTGGTATAAATACAAGGCAAGATGTTAAGGTTTGTAAGCCACACATGTGTGAAGAGAAGTAGATGTGAAATATTGTGTGAAAGTGATCTGAAGCAACAAGAACTTCAATGTGTTAGACTCCTAAAGGTAGTGAGCTGATGGTGTCTACAATTCTTTGATGAGGGTTGCGAATGTGTGTGAGTTGTAGTGATGGATTTTTTGTTGCATTGAGATAATGTTCTTTGTGTAACATTCTTCTTTATATGTTTCTATATTTTTAGGTAGTGAGCCTCCTATCTAGACAATGAGTCCTATCTAGATAGTAAGTCCTATCTTGGGCAATGAGCCCTTTGGTAGTGAGCCTTTGTGTATGTTTTTGCAATTACTATTATATTGTGAGTTGATCATCACCTTGGTTTTTCCCTTATAGGGTTTTCCACGTAAATCTAGTATCTCTGGTATTTTATTTTTGTTATCTGTATTCCATTCTTATACTCAATAACAGATTAAAGTGAATGTGGAATTGGTAAAGGTCTGAAGTGAATGTGACTAGATACAACTGATTTACCCCCCCCCCCCTCTCAGTTGTCTTGTCAATTCAATAATTGGTATCAAATCTTTGGTTCCTAGAAGAAGAGCCTAATCACTTGAGGTAGATCCGATGGTGCACAAATTGACAATCCCAGTGTTTGATAGATCTGACTACAGTGTCTGGAAAGTGTAGATGAGAGGTTACCTGATCTCTCTTGGTTACAAGACTTGGAAAGTTGTTGAGACAAAATATGTTGAGCCAGCAAGTTGTCCTTATTCTACAGATGAGATTGCTTCCTATGAAGAAAATGAAAGAGAAAAATATGTAATCTGTAGTGCTTTATCTAAGACTGGGCTGACAAAATTTGTTTCATTAGGTATTGCTTATGAATTCAGGGAAAATTTGAAAGATATCCATGAAGGAAATGATAGAGTCAAATTATCAAAGAAGTTAACAGCTAAGCATAGATATGAGAACTTGAAAATGGAAGAAGGTGAGGATATTGCAAGCTACTTTTAAAGGGTTGATATTGTAGTAAATGAAGTAAAAAATCAATTTGGTACTTTGATAGATGAAGATGTAATGGAGAAGATTCTGATGACCCTACCGCAGAGTTACAATGACAAAGTCTTAGCCATTGAGGAAGTTTATGATCTAAATAAATTCACTAGAGAATAGCTATTTGGCACCTTGACTGCATTTGAGATGAGGAAGTTTGGAAAAGAAAAGGAGAAAACAAAAAAAACCTTCAAAGAAAAAAAGTCAGAAGATGATCCGGGTAGTGAAGGTTTAGAGGAGTTGGAAGCAAATTTTACAAGGAATTTGAAGAAAGGTAGTAGTAAGTACAAAGGTATGTTACCCTTTAAATGTTTCAGTTGTGGAAATATTGGTCACTATGCTTCAAGATGTCCAAATAGAGCCATACACAAGAAGGGAAAATACAATAAAGATAAGAAATTCAAGAAATTGTATTATGTTAGAGAAGATGCTAGAATTTCTAATGATGAATCTGATATTGAGGGTGATAAAGATGAATGCATGTTTCTATCCTTAGAGAATAAATCGTTGTCTACTAACCATGGAAGATGTGCAAGGGAATGTGGTCTGAAAAATAGGAAGGAAGAGATGGAAAGAACTTTGGTTTCTTCCTTTCATGCTAGACAAGACAAAGACTATTGGGTAATAGACAATGGCTTCTCAAATCACATGACCGGAGACAAAAGTAAGTTTACTAAACTTGAAAAGTATGATGGAGGAATAGTCATGTTTGGAGATCATTCTGGTGCAAATATTGTTGGAAAAGGAACAATTAGCTTTGATGGGAAACACAATAATGATAATATCTATTATATTAAGGGCTTAAGGAATAATCTCTTGAGTGTTGGACAAATTTTTAGAAAAAGGATTTAAGATTGTGTTTTAGGATAATACTTGTGAGATCAGAAAAGGGTCCAGAGTTGTGAGAGCTACAAGAAGAAGAACATATGGAAATATGTATCATCTTAAGGGTGCTGACGATTGGTGCTTTGTGTCTCAAGTTACTAAAATTTTTCTATGACACTAGAGTATGGGACATGTAAACTTTGACAATCTAATCAAGATTAGTTCAAGAGAAGTTGAACTAGAGATCTGTGAAAAATCACAAAGCCTACATATTCTATTTGTAGAAGTTGTCATTTGGGAAAACAAACAAGTTGCGGCTTTAAAGGAAAAGAAAAATCAACTACTGGAATGTTGGAATTGATTCATACAGACCTCTATGGTCCTAAAATAGCAAGAAGTCTTAATGGTGAGGGCTATTTCATGATTTTTATTGATTATTACTCTTGAATGACATGGGTTACTTTTCTTAGGGAGAAATCTCAAGCTCTAGATAGATTCAAAGTGTTCAAGTCTATGGTAGAGAATGAAGTGAATCTGAAAAATAAAATGCTTAAGGTTTGACAGAGGTGGAGAATTCACCTCCAATGAGTTTAATATGTTTTGTGAAGAGCATGGTATAAAGAGGCATCTTTCTTCTCCTAGAACTCCTCAGCAGAATGGAGTTGTTGAGAGGAAGAACCAAATAGTTCAAGAAGCAGCAAGGACTATGATGACTGAGGAAAATGTTCCTGAGGTATACTAGAGAGAAGCAATTCACACTATTCTTTATATTCTTAACAAAGTTTAGATCAAAGGAAACAACACAAAGACTCCTTATGAGCTGTGGTATGGTAAGCTTCCCATTGTTAAGTACTTTAATGTGTTTAGAAGAAAATGTTATATTAAAAGAGATGATGAGAACCTAGGAAAGTTTGATGCAAGATGTGATGAAGGTATTTTTTTTGGATATGCAACTAAAATAAAATCATATAGATTCTTCAATAAGATATTGAGAAAGATTGTTGAAAGTGCAAAAGTGAAAGTTGATGAAAATATGCACAATAGACTTAAAATAAGTGAAAATCAACTAGATGAACATTTTTGTGGACAAGAACTAGAGAAGGATAAGGAAGAAGAAGAAGACATTGAAGAAGAAGAGACTCCAGAACCTACTCCTAAGACTCCAAAATATGTACAGAAAAATCATCTGAAAGAACAAATAATTGGAGACAAAGGCTAAGGTGTAACAATAAGTAGAAAAGTGATAGAAATCAAGGTAAATTTGTGTCTACTTTCTAAGATAGAACCTAAAATAGTTTGTGAGGCATGCAAAAATGAAAATTGGGTTAGAGTCATGAAAGAGTAATTATAGAAGATAGAGAAAAATCAGGCATGGGAATTGGTTCCTAGATCGGTAAACAAGAATGTAATTGGTACAAAATGGGTATTCATGAATAAGTTGAATGAAGATGGTGAAAAAGTAAGAAACAAATCAAGGCTTTTGTGAAAAGGTTATTCATAGGTTGAAGGTATAGACTTTGAGGAGACATTTTCTCTAGTGGCAATAATGGAGGCCATTAAGATGTTTTTAGCATTTTTTTTCTCACAAAGACTTCAAGGTATACCATATGGATTTCATTTCTATGTTACTAAATGGAGAATTGGAAGAAGAGGTCTACATAGAAAAATTGGAAGGATTTTAGTTATCAGATCAACTGGATATGATTTGTAAGTTGAAAAAGGCATTATATGGACCCAAACAAGCTCCTAGAGAATGGTATGCAAGGTTGGATAGGTATTTGACTCAACAAAGGTTCAGAAAAGGCTTTGTAGATAGTAATATTTATTTCAAGATTGAAGGAAATAATATCTTGATAGTAGAAGTGTATGTTTATGATATTATCTTTGGAGGAAATGAGAGTATGTGCAAGAAATTTGCAGATGAGATGCAAAAAGCATTTGAAATGCCCATGATTGGTGAGTTGAATTTCTTCCTTGGACTTCAAGTGAATCAAAATGATAAGGGAATATTCATTTCACAATCAAAGTATGCTAAATAATTACTAAAGAAGTTTGGAATGGATGACTCCAAACTGGTATGTACTCTTATGGTGATTGGATGCAAACTAAGTAAGGATGATCAATCTCCTAAATTTGATCAGAGCAAGTATAGATCTATGATTGGTGGATTGCTATATCTTACTTCTACTAAACCAGATATCATGCATGCAGTATGTATGGTTGCCATATTTCAAGAAGAACCAAAAGAAACACATGTTACGACTATGAAAAGGATATTCAAATATCTAAAGGGGACTCCAAATCATGGTTTGTGGTATCCTAAGGATATTGATTTTACTCTGAATGCTTACACTGATGTAGATTGGGTTGGTTGTGTAGATGACTGGAAGAGTACATGTGGTGGTGCATTCTTTCTTGGATGCAGGTTGATTCTATGGTTAAGCAAGAAACAAGATTCAATTTCTTTATCCACTATAGAGGTTGAATATATTGCAGTAGCATCTTGTTGTACATAGGTACTTTGGATGAAGAAAAAATTGAAGGATATAGGTGTGATGTGTGATGAGCCTATCCCTATCTTCTATGATAATACAAGTGCAATAAAAATTTCAAAGAATCCGGTAATGCATTCAAGGATAGAGTATGTATCTATCAGGTATCATTTGTTAAGGGAGAAAGTATTGCAGAATGAAGTCAAGCTTGAATATGTGCCTACAAAGGATCAAATTGCAGATATATTTACTAAGGCTCCTCCTAAGGATACTTTTGAGTATCTCATGGATAAGTTAGGGGTTACTTCCCCTCCTTCCTTGAACTAGGTGCACATAGTGGTGCATCAGTCCAGTGGATCTACAGATTCATCATCTATTTGGACTGATGATTGGGGTCTACTACCCAAGGGGAGAGTAAAGAGTATCATTGTTGTTGTATGATATGTGTTTTGTCATGGGTTCACTCCTAAGAGGGAGTGATCTAAATTATATATGGGTGAAGAATCATGTAAAAAAGCATCTTTTCCATTGATGTCAAAGAGGGAGAGAGAATCATGTGAAAAAGCCTATCTATATCTGAAAAAGTTAAAAGGGAAAGAGAATCTTGTAAGGAGAAGAGAGTGCAAGAAAGTTGTGTAGGCTATATAATTTGAGAAAAAAGAGGAAGAGTGTCTATGTTGTCTTTGATGGTTTTTCACATCATGTGTTGCCATCAATGACAAAGGGGAAGATTTTTGCAAGTATGAATGAGTATGGTGGTGTTGTCATTAATGTTTTCATTGATGTCAACATAGTACAGGTTGTTACAATGAAAGGAATCAAGTGATTGTAGGTGGTACATGTATAGTTGAGATACTATAGATATGTTATGATTACATGGAGCTATCTTTATGGTGTTGCAAGTGTGCTAATATGATGAGTTATCAAGTGCTTTTGGTAAAATTAATAAACAATGAAGACATAGTTTTGTGTGTGTTCAAAATGTGCTTTGATATTGTGCTCTACATTTCTTCTATGTTGATCCTATGCTTGTTTAGATTTGTAGTGTTGTTTATGTGCATTGTTGGTTTGATGAAGAGTGAAAGTTGAGTTCATCGGTTTATGAATTGGTCTGGCAGATTTGGTCATCTATGGACTAGGAGAAATGTTTCTACTTCGCAGTCCTTTGATGGGTTGTTTCAGGTCTTGAGGATTTGAAGGAAGGATTGTAATGGTGTTATCTGTGTCTTGGAAAAAGTTTACGCAGTTTGGTACTCTGGAAGACTTGTTCCAAAGTTACTATGTGTGTTTGTACAATTTGGTTGGACTATTGGGAAGTGTTGTCTATATGAAGATTATTGCAGTTGTTGCAGATGAATCTAAAGGATTCTAAGAGGTGTTCTAGCGTATGGTGAAGCATGTTATTTGGTCCACATGTTATCTTCTTGTTTAAAATGCATGTACTTCAATGTTCATTGGTGTTTTCATTAGGTTTGGCTGACTTAGTGTTTACATGTTACACAAAGGATAAATATCAATTAAGGAAGTGTGTGATTGATCCAAGATGTTTTTTTGGGTCCTGATTAAGTATTAATTTGGTCCACTCTCATTCTTATCCACCTCGGGAATGCTGAGTCACCGACCTAATTTGAATTTGTTTTAAAGAAAGAGTATGTAGCCAACCTTGGAGAAAGTTTCTAAGATCGAAGGTGGTATAAATACAAGGCAAGATGTTAAGGTTTGTAAGCCACAAGTGTGTGAAGTGAAGTACATGCGAAAGATTGTGTGAAAGTGATCTGGGGCAACAAAAACTTTAATGTGTTAGACTCCTGAAGGTGATGAGCTGATGGTGTTTGTGATTCTTTGATCAAGGCTCCGAATGTGTGCAAGTTGTAGTGGTGAATTTTTTGTTGCATTGTGATAATGTTCTTTGTGTATCATTCTTCTTTATATGTTTTTGTATCTGTAGGTAGTGAGCCTCCTATCTAGACAGTGAGTCCTATCTTGGGCAGTGAGCCTTTGTATTTGGTTTTGCAATTACTATTATATTGTGAGTTGATTCTCACTGTGGTGTTTTCCTTATAGGGTTTTCCATGCAAATTTGGTGTCTCTAGTATTTTCTTTTTGTTATCTGCATTTCATGCTTATACTGTAATACCCCTCCGTTTTGTTTCTTGTTCAAGTTGTTTTATGCTATGTTTGGTGGCAGTTACCTTGCTACCAGATACATTTTGTTATGATATTTTGATCGTTACTATTGAGTGACAACTATTATTGTGGAATGTAGTTATCTGATTATTGTTTCACATGTATTATGGATTAATGATGTTGTAGAGTTAACATGAGATGTTATTATGAGATTATTGGAATTATGATGGAAGTGTCAGTTTTGATAAGTGTATTCGTGAAGAGGACGAGTTCGCATCACTCACTTGCGAGCGTCCTGTGAATTCGTAATTCCTTCTTCACGGTGTGTATTATATGTTGGATATATCGTATGATGTTGTTTACTTGGTTGCAGGATTGCAAGTACATGACATCGACTCCACTTGGTTTCACAGGTTTGAGCGTGTCGATCCAACGGTTAAGTTGAATGGGAAATAGTAGCTAGATAACATGTGTCAAGTCTATGCCCTAACCTTAGTGTGTCATTAGTTGTGTGTGTCGAGTCATTGTCTGTCTTGCTTTGATATTTAATTCTAAAGCATTCTTGATTTGGAAATAGATATTTAGAATAATTGCATTTAAATCATGGTGATGGTTATTTAATTTAAATAATGCAATGTGGATAAAAGTTTATACTTAAATTAATTAATTATATTTAGTTTATTTAATTAATTAAATTTGATCAAAGGGGTTGAATTTAGTTATTAAATAATTAAATTAATTAATTAAACGTGATGCAAGAGAATGAAAGGAAATAAAAGAATTAAAATTAATTTTGGAATTTAATTTCAACGTGTGGGAATTAAATTACAAATTGTAATTAAATGTTTATTTGAGAAATTAGTTGCAACTTTGGAAATTAATTTATTATTTGAAATTGCATTTTAAATTGAAAGTGGTTTTCAAAAAGTGAAATTGAAATTGAAATATCTAATTTGCATGTAATGTGAATTAGGGTTGTAAATATTGAAATTGAAATATCTAATTTGCATGTAATGTGAATTAGGGTTGTAAATATTGAAATTGAAATATCTAATTTGCATGTAATGTGAATTAAGGTTGAATTAGGTATTTTTGATTTATAAGAATATATGTTTTAATTTTAGGGCAAGAAAGTTTTGAGAAAAATACATTTTTACAGCAGGGAAGAAATTTTGGAAAATTTGCACAAGGGTTTGAAGAAAGTTTGATTGTAGAATTGATTGAAGGAAAGATTGTTTGCATTTGTTGGATTTTGGATTGGATTCATTGGAGGATTGAAGAAAATTTAGGAAATCTTTGGAGGAGGCTTGCATCAAAAATTCATCTCTTCCTGTAGCTTCTTGTACCAGGTTTTCCTCTTTGTATTTTATTGTTCTTGATTTATTTTTTTTAAATAATAGTGATTAAAGATTTATTTGTTAAATCTGTTTTAGAAAATAAATTTGATATTAGAAGAAAAGAATTAAACAAATTTACAGCCTTTGCTTGTGAAAATTCTTGAGTGAAAATTGTGAAAACCTTAGTTGAATTTAAATTATTTGGAGAAATTGATTTTATTGTTATTGAAATTAAATATAGAGATTGAACAATGCATTTAGAATTTTTTTAGAAAATGAAACCCTTTGTTATTATTAAAAATCGGATTTTAAAATCTGCAGTATAGTTATATTTTCATGGTAAAATGGTCTGGTTGCGCCACCTATAACTTCACTTTCACAAACTGGGTTTTCAAGAAATTTAAAGGGTTTTTGCATTCTGAAGTTTTCTTACCCTTGTCCAAAAATCTCAAATACCCAGATCGTAATTTTTGAGTTATACTTAAAACATGAGACTGCTGTTAAATTATTTTCCCATGGCTGTTCTGAAAATAAAATAATAATAAATTGATATTTATAAATATTAATATTTTATGTATTATTATTATAATATTAAAATATTATTTAATAATATTTTAATATTATAATTTATAATACTAAAGTATTATATTTATTTATATTATTTTAAATAAAATTTGTATATTAGATTAGTGGAATTAAAATTATAAACATATGTGGAAATTATTGTTTATTTTAAAATGGCATGTTAAAGTTTAATTGAAGGAGTTAAATATTTGATTTAAAGAATGCATAATTTAAAATTGAATTGTGAAATTTAAATCCATATGTAAAAGGTCCAATTATTAATTTGATTTAATTGAAAAAATATATTTATATTTTGGAATATTGATGATAAAGGATATTTTATTTTGAATTAATCAATTTGATATTCTGCAAAAGATAGAAGATATGTTAATGATTAAATATATTTAAATATATTAATTTATATTTAGTATATATATAGTGAAGGTATATATCCATTTGAGAGAATAAATAATATTTTATCTTATTTTATTCTGTTGTTTGCAAATTGGGTATTATTAGTGTTCTAAAAGAGATAATTAGTATGTGTAGAAGATGTATAGAGAAAGATATTTTTTAATAGAAATAATTACTTGATTTAAAAGGAAATGGTTATTTTGTTAATATGATTGAAGAAAATATATTGAGATGTATATATATATCCATGAGTATTTTCAATCAGTATTTACCTTATTTTATTTAAGTGCGTGTAATTTAGCTTTGCATGAAGAGTTTAAAAGATAAGTTTTGAATGTATGGTCAAAATTGATAAGGAAAAAAGATATTTAAATATATTGAAGAATTATAGAAATATTTATATTTAAATATTTGTTTTAATTAATGAGATTTAATTAGAAACAATATGAATGCGTGGCCAAATAGACAAGCCAAAAGATATTTTTATACATTGATGAAATTGCATGTTTTTAAATGGATAGTTGATGAGACATAGACTCCGGATAGAAAATTGAAAAGATTGTTTGCAATAGTGTTAGGTTGCATTAGAAGTAAATTTAGGAACTAACTATATTGAAAAAGGCAAATAGTTATTATGTGTTATTTAGTTCCATAGAGTAATCTAGTCATTGTGAATGGAATATTAATGGTGTCTATGTAATATGGAACATATATATATATATATATATATATATATATATATATATATTCAATGTAAAATTCATTATCGTATTTTATTTTAATGAGATGCATGCAATGTATTATTGAATAGAGATTTAAAAATGGATTGATTAGTATATATGGAAAATGGATAGAGAAACAATATGTTATTATATTAAAGTGATTGAATGTTTTAAGTAGAAAATTGAATGAGATGCAAAATTTGGTTTAAAAATAGAAAGAGTTTACTTGCATGAATTTGTGTCGATTTAAAAGTAAATTAAGAAGTTGTTTTATTAATAAGGCAATCAATTATGTTATTTATTAATTTCTATTTAAATTAGTTGAATCATTGTGATGGGATTATGAAAGAGATATGGATTTAGTATATCCAAAAGTAGTATCTTCTTCATGATATTTTAAAGGATTTAATTCTCTATATTCAGTAAAGGAAAGTAAGTTTAATTGTTTTAGATTTTCAATAGTGAAAAGGGAAATAGGGGTTATGATTATTTTAGATGATCTAGTTATCATGACTTTGACTTTTCTACACTACCTATTGAATAAGTATGGATTTAGAAAATCCAAATATTAGATTTGATTGATGACTTGAATGCTTTTGTTGCTATGTCGTCAAGTTGCATTGTTGGTTTTGGGATTTAGTGTTAGTCCTAAATTAGAAGTCTTCCAAAAGAACTTAGAGGATAAGGGTTGTTGAACCTTTATGCCATCCAGTTGTTTTCCCTTGGGTAGTGCATGGCGTCTTTTCAGTTTTACCCAGTTTTCATGAACGGGGATGTTTGCACCTCCTTGGTTTAGGAGCGGATTATGGGATCCGTGTCTCCTTGTATGGAGTGACCTTGTTATGTGGTTTCATCTTGTTGCCTCCTGTGAAAGGAGTGGACTATGTGTTGTTGCCTCCAAGATGTTTGGAGTGAGATATTTTGTACCTCCTGTGAAAGGAGTGGACTATGTGTTGTTTCCTCCAAGATGTTGGAGTGAGTTCTATTATTTGTATCCTCTTTGTGTTGGAGTGGATTATGATGCCCAGTTGGTATGCACTTGTGTTTCCCTTGGTGGATTGTTTGGGTGTGTGTTGTCCATTAGAAGAGTGGCTTTTGTTAGGGGCCGGAGCCCAAAGTGGTAAACCGGGTAACCTTCAAAAATGAGTTAATCAAGTGATAATTAAATTAATGTACTTAGATGATTAGGATGCAGTTCACACTAATCAAGATAATTTAATCCTCACTCATAGACACAAGGGCTTGTTTAGACTTGGGATGAGCGAGAAGGCCTAGAATGACAAGATCAACTATCTTGCTCTTGCGAGAGGTAGTTGATTCCGTATGAGTGAGTATGAGTGTCGGGATTCTGTTGAAGCCACCAGGATTACTTGTGCCGGAGCCTATGAAGAATGCCTAGAGGAGATCTCATGACAAACCTTGCGATGACACTCTATCTAGGACAACTATTGTTAATTATTTTATGTGTATGGTTATTTGAACATACTTGATCTACTTTATGTCTGGAAGCAATGTGACCTATGTCAGTGATGTTGGAGTTGTACTTGTATTGTACTTGATTTGTACTTGTATTGTATTTGATTTATACTTGTATTGTACTTGAGTTGTACTTGATTCATACTTGTATGGTGAATGAGTTGTACTTGTTAATTCATTTGGTTGGTTATAACAGTATGAGTCAGTATGAGTCTGCCTTTGGTTAGAGGTAGTAGATCTTTGTCCATGTTACTTTGTTACTATCTCCTAGCATGGGGGTGGGCCTTCGGGTACCACATTGGTTGGGTGGAACATGCACCAAAACCGTTGGGTCCCCATCTATCTTCAGTACTTGGTGGCGAGACATCCAGATGGACAGCTCGCGGTTCGTGTTGTAATTTCTTGCATTGTAATATTTCAGCTTGTATAAGTTATTTTATCCCTCTTATGTTTATGAGGTGGAATTTTGTAATAGTAATCTTTTGTACTATTGCCTCATTCTGGGAATGAGTGATGTAACTATTGGTTTAAGATAATGTTTATGAGGTTGTATCTCGGTTGATTATCTTATTATGTTATGTGATATTCTTATGATGTATGATGTTTATATCATAAGGTTCATAATGCTATGGTTATATGTAATATGTATGTGTGGGTTTAAGTAATCCTAACCTTGTAGCCTTAGAGGTTGTTGTTAACTAGTAAGTGAATGTGTATATTAAATGCACTTTATAAAAAAAAATTGGTTCGCTTATGATGTTAATTGCAACTTCCTTTTAAGGTTACTTGGCGGGGCATTACATATACTTAAAACATATTAAAGTGAATGTGGAATTGGTTAAGGTCTGAAGTGAATGTGATTAGATACAACTGATTCACCCCCCTCTCAGTTGTCTTGTGTAATTCAACAAACATGTATGTGATTGTTGCAGTACACTAGAGTGTTTCAGTTCCATCTCTCTTACAAATGGTTGATGCAGGGGAGATAGATAAAAGTATGCCAAGAACATAAACAAGGGAATTAATAGGTAGTGATAGTAGGGAATCTATGCTCTTGATATGCAATCTATGCATCGGGATTGTAAAGTCTACACATGGTGAAGGAGTAATTCTTGATGATTTTTGTAGAAAATTTCCAAATGGGTTCATTGAGTTGCTATATTTTTTATTAGCAATCTGTATGCAACCATTAGAAATAATGTATAGATTGTTAGAGTGCACACCATTATATAACTAATCAAAAATTTCATTGAAGCATGTGACATGTATTTTAGAGCCTGCTTTGTCAATGAGGTCAAAGCCAAAAACTTTTCCTTCTCGGTCAACATTGTGAAACTCATGGATTGGAGTCTTTGTTAATGCTCTACCCTCAATGGACGAACACTTATAGTATGGGGTCAAATTTTTGATGGGAAGTATTTCAGAAGGGGCTATGGTTGGTTGTTGGGTAGTGCTTACATCTCACTATAAACCAATTGGGGCTTGGGAGCTCATAGATGGCAAATGACATGTAGCCTATAGAAGAGGAGTTGGAGTGCCAATGAGCGGTGCTTTATTTGAGACCATTTCAAGACTATTGGCAATTATAGCCC
Organism: Sequoiadendron giganteum; assembly: GCA_007115665.2. Lineage (NCBI taxonomy): Eukaryota > Viridiplantae > Streptophyta > Pinopsida > Cupressales > Cupressaceae > Sequoiadendron > Sequoiadendron giganteum. Next base: position 445,911,502 of record CM021107.1, on the reverse strand, counting down.
TGCAATTGAACATTGTAAATGATTTAGGAAAATCACATCAATGAATGAGAGTAATATTAAAAAATAGAGTATGGATGAACATTGATGTATTTGTTGAACACCTTGGATGTATATTCTTTAAGGCGAACAATAGACCCAGTGACCATATCTTCTTCAACAACAAGATTGTTGAATTGGTTGGGGAGCAAAGTTGGATGGGTGTGGACACCATCAGAGAGTTGAACCCGGTATTTAACATCTGTTGAATGAGCCTATTGCATAGCATACATGGATGTAACCTGTAATGAAGGGTCAAGATCAAACATGCCTGCACAAATTTCTTCAATGGAATTTGGAGTTAGAGTTTCCATTGAGAAGGTGAAAGCCGGTTCAAGTTTTGCGCCTATAAGAAAGTTGTGAGTGTTAGAATTGGCTATTATGACATGTAAAATAAAGGCGCTTCTTATTTGTAATATTGTTTTTAATGGGGAAAACCACAATTGAAAGGTAAAAAAGGGAACTATAGGCTTGATAATATACAACCACATAGTTTATGTACATGTTTATCAAACCAATGGTTTGTGAATGAGTTAAATTTTATGCAAGCTATATACTATAAGACTTTCTTGGAGTTTTCTATTTGAAGATAATATATTTGAAAAAAAACCATTTATTTGCATGGAAAACAAATATATTTGTAATATTGAAGCTCTTCTAGGAAAATGAAATACAAGGAAAATTTACAGTATATTCTTGTTTGAAACAATATTTACAATGCTTATATTGGAAGGGAATATTAGAGATGACCATAGAAGGCTATCTTGTTTCTTCACATTGAAGCCATAAGTAGGCATAGTATAGGCACAACAAAAAAACTTATAATGAACTACAGGTTGTCAAGGTAAATCTAGAACACAACGATTATCGTGGGTGTTGCGGTAGTGTTATAGTGTTGATCATATTTAAGATCCCTTAGGAAATTGCACAATCCCTCTAGTTTTGTGGAGCTAGATTGGTAAGTTGATATTAAGGCCTGAAGCATCTCGACATCCAATTCTTTGATAGGACTTGTTGTCTAACATGCAAGTTTGAGTTTATCATTGATGTCGTGGCATCTATTAGATATAGCTGCAACAAGATGTTGAATGGTTGTGTGAATAGAGTTAGGTTTATAAATAGTAGACGATGACTTTGATATTGCCAATGTTGGATGCATTGGAATGGAGAGGCTTGGTTGTATAGGATTATTTGCATGTGTAGGACCATGACCTGGCATGGGTGGATAAAATATACATATAAGTTGAAGTACAACATAAGAAGGTAAGCATGTAAATGAGTGAACAAAACATGGAAATGAATTACAAAGGAATTAACAAATCACAAGAACTATGTCTAGTAGATGTTACACTTTACAAACATTAGATCAAACAAACAATGTGTGAAACAAATGTTTCAATTAAATATATAAAAAATATTTTTTGAGAACTGTAGTCTATATTTGAATTTGGTAGTACATAAAATTGATTATATGATGATGTATCTTGGTTTCTAGGCTATGGCTGGTTTAGTTGGATGTTCTAATCTCCGTGGTTGTCTTATCTTGACTATGTACAATTGTTGGTAAATAATTATGACACTATTTGTGAGAAAATATAGTGAAATTTTGGAGCAATTTATTGTTCTTGCACAATTTTTTTTTTACATTTTCAGTTTGATATTTGTTAAAAAACTAGACTAACTTCTTCTTTCAATATATTTTGATTTTCTACATTGGCAGGAAAAATTTTCAACTCCATCTTAAACACAACCCTTGAAAAATCGAAAATCTAAAATTAAAAAAACACTCCTATTTTATGGCACAAAACTCTAACTATTCCTCTACCATTTTTTTCTATCATATGAGATCCCGTGATCCACAAACTTTAATTCTTAAACCATATTTTATAAGACTACTTCCTAAACTATTGAAATCTATTAGGAATTAGGAATTTCTATTGGAAGTTGCCAGAATTAAAGTCAATGTTATTTTGGGCAGATCGACAATCCATCATAGTTTGCCTCCTTCCTATTTCTACGAAATAAAATGAAATGCCACCAAGAATGAAAAAAAGTAAGAATTCATTCCTTCCACTTGCTACCAAAATCTGAAATGTGATGTCCATAAGGTCTACACTATCTATTTTTAGTCTCTTGTTGAATGCTTCTGCATCACAATTCCATTACTACTAAATGGTTTTCTTGTGCAGTGTAGTGTTACCATCAAAACAATATAGTAAGCATTAACAAGGACTCTTTTCTTCTCACACATAAATTATCACTTGTACTGTTGAAGCCAATACAAGGTTGCAACCTTTGAACTTCAATACTAACAAACCTAGTGGGGACAAAATGCATCGACTATGAGGTAAAAGTAAAGAAGGATATTAATGTCAATAAAGAAAAAATGAAGAACATGCATGTAACTAAACTTTACAAAAACATATAGGAAAAAATCAATGGAGACCACCCATGTCAGATTATTTGCTACAAACATAAGTGTGTAAATTCAAAGCTCAAAAATGATAAATCACAATACAACTAAAGGAATTTTTGGATGCATGTTGAGATTCTTGGATATGTGCTTTAAAGTTTGCAATTCCATTATTTTGTAGGACCAAAGAATGCAAATTGAATCAAAAAGTGTGAATCACAACTTCTCATTTAGGTATAATATAGTATAACTGTATAAGCATTAATTTCAAACAATTGAGCTCTAAATCTCCCAGTTGATGCATGATCAATAATAAATAGCCTTGAAAGCTCTCTTTTTTAGAACCTTTCTATATTACAAAATAATTGACAGAGAATAAAGGTTTCAAATAATAGCTCTCAAGAACTCAACTTGCAAAAAATAGTGATAAAGAAAGCCCACATAATAAGTATGACTTTCCACTATAAATCAATGGGCATAGATTTGTAAAAACCATTACACAACCCATATTTATGTGAGAAAAGGGTTTTTATCAGCCCCCATCACTACCAGTGCACAAATAGGGGCCTGGTTTGTGAGCACATCAATGTGCACTTTCTTCCAGCTCCTAAGCCTAGTTGCTACCAGGGGGATTTGAACCTGGGTCTTTGTTATTGTAATGCAATCATTTTACCACTTATTTATGCATAGTGGATAGTGGGAAATCATCTTGATTTTTATGTAAAATGTAGTTTTCCTCTGAAAATTTCCAACTCTGTGGATAAGATTATAAAATCATAAGAAAATAGGGAAATTTTAGAACTTTTTTTCAAGAGTAAAAATCTATGGTTTCAAGTTTGTGGTTTAGTGGTTAATATTCACAAATTGACTAATTTTTTCAATTTTATCTTATCTCCAATATACAGTGGCAATTCTTATTTTTGTGTAAGAAATTATTTATACTAGAAAAATTTCCAGTAAACAAGGACAATTGGTAAGTTACAAACATGACAATGAGAGCTAAAGAGGCCGATTACAAAAGGTACTACATTAGGGGCTACTGCTCCATACATTATTTTTCAGGCATTTAATCTTTGGAAGGCCATATTCATGTAATTTTAACAAAAGATAATAAACAACATATCGCTACAACAACTGCTTTAATCTATTCACAGTAAAATGACCCAACAAGTGACTTACCGCAAGATTAGCCACAAAATGTGTCATGTTGTCAATGATGCCAATGAGAATAACTATGCAACATTTGAAACCCTACCACAATAGATTTTTGTAAAGTGAGACAAACGCAAATTCTCCCTAGAGTTGTTGCTTCAAACTATTCACAATAAACAAAAGGAGGTCTAAGAATATTGGAATTTGTAGCTACTAGATTCTTGCTTCAGTTTGAGACAAGATTTTGGTGGAAATAAAAATATGGATTGACTATTTTTATGAAATCAATTTAGGATTTGGGGCATTCTATTAAAGGGGCAACCAACTTACCTCAAATTTTGTCATGATGTCAAGGATGTCGATGAGGAAAACTGTGCAGAGTTTTCAAGAAGACATACGTAACCCTACCACCACTGACTACCTCAACATTCATTACGTCAAATTTTGGGACAGATATTTCACATATTTGTTAATATCTTATCCTCTGAACCTTACTGCTAATAACTACTCATCTACTTCTTCCCACCCGCGTTGAGATATTCCACAATTGCTAATCCATAGGTGGATGATAGCTATGAGGCATGTAAGTGAAGATAGTGTAGGTAGATATATTGAATATGCTGAGATATTCTTGAATGCTAATAGATTGAAGTAGCAACTAGAGGCAGATTGGGTTTGCATTTAATCACACCTAACACACCTCATGTCACCTAGCTGAGTCTTTAAGGCGGGCACTATCTTGCATTCAATGCATTATCATGTGCATGTGAGACCCACAAATCAACAATCAGAAACAATAAATTCCACGACCTAAGCAAATGCTCAACCATCTCATGCAAGTGGAGAAGCAACTGGTGAATACTAGCGAGGAAGAGTTTGGAGGAGCAAGGAAAACGACCGAGAAATTGGCAGAAAATGATGAACCGCTGCAATGCATTTAATCGTATTTCATCATCTGTCGAGCAATCTGCACCTCACAGATGAAAAGGGGTTGCAAAAGCTAAGCATGGGGACAGCTTCAGAATAATTAATAAGCTCTTACCTTTCAACCTCAACTTTGACAAGACAAAATCTTGAATGTTCAAAATGCCCATTACTATTTATAGTCGACTGCTCTCTAGCTGGCCTAGAATAGATTGGCCACCACCATTACTACTATTATAGAGGGGTAGATGGGAGATAGATAGTCAGTTTTGACTAAGGGCAGCCCCACCATACAAACTTGTTGAGTCCACGAGTCGGTGTCAAGTCAATTCTCTGTTGCCAAAGCTAAAACTCTGCAACAAGTAATGCATTAAAGACTACAACTACTTTTACTTTTTCAAGTAGTAATACAAAAGAACATAACAAATGAGGGAAATGTCTATGCATCCCTCAAAATGATCATTTGACCATATTTATTAATTAATTAAAAATAAAGAATGCATTATATCTTTATTTTTAATTAATTAATAAATACAGTCAAATGCCCGTTTTGAAGGCTACATAGACAATTCCTAACAAATGGGCCAGCAATGCATTGTAAGATTGGCCAATCTGCCGAACAAGCTCAAGAATTGACCTCATTAATACATTCATGATAGTGCCTTTCTTCAGAGCACTTTAACAAAAAAATTGTTAAAAGATACTTAACATAAAAAGAGTTGTCTTGGTGCAGGAAACACATACAGAAAAGGGCAGTTTGAGGTACAAACCAGAACCCAGAAAGGAAAAAAATACAAAATTGCTAAGCTAATTCTGAGAAATCATAGGCAACACAGAAGTTGGATTCTATTTGAGGAAATGTGAGACCATGCACACTAACAGCTTTTGGAATCCAAAAAAAAAAGGGCTTTTAAGGCTACAAGGTTTGGGGAATGAAGTAGTTCTAGTTTCATTAGAATTTGAAAGTGAGCTCCCCAAAAAATCTCTTTTCATTTATATGCACCATGGAATCCTCCATTTCGAAAGAGCAGAGGCAGCGAGATTGGAGACAAAAATAGGAGAATAAGTTTTCAGTGGATGAAATCATTGAGTCTTGCATTGGCGGTTTTGGAGGAGCTCAGTTGTTTCAAGTGGTAGTTGTTTCTCTAGGTTGGGCCTTCAATGTTCAGCATACCTTCCTCACCATTTTCACCAATGCTCAGCCTACATGGTGCTGCACAAAGACTTCGTCCCAACAAATCTGGCAAATAAAAGAAATGGGAAAATGCACCGAAGAGTCGTCAGTATGTAAGATGGATACATCGCAGTGGGAGTGGGAGAGAGGGAAGACGACATCCATTATTTCAGAGTGGGATATTATGTGTGGTAACAACTTCAAAGCAGTAATTCCTAGATTGCTTTTTTTTTGTTGGAGCATTAGCAGGTCAGTTCTTTATATAAAATTTTTGTTTAGTAGACTGATCTTTGTGAGTCAAAGAAGTGATTCCGGATAATTTTAATTTTAACCCACTTCAATTTTTCTCCTACAAGAAATCCTGTAAGCTCATGTCTGTTGGACGATTCATTTCGATTTAAATGACACATTCTAAGCTTATTTAGATGTAAGCTCATGTCTGTTGGACAATTCATTTCGATTTAAACGACACATTCTAAGCTTATTTAGATGATATATAGTGAATATAGTGAATCTCATTGTGATTTCATATGACTATTCTAAGTTTTATTCATGTTTAAGCCTTCCCTTGCTCTTCCATCGACTTCTAAGCTGCTTGAACTCAGCAAGCAGTTCTTCCCCTGCTCTTCCATCGACTTCTAAGCTGCTTAAACCCAACAAGCAGTTCTTCCCCTGCTCTTCCAACATTACGATTTGACTGCAAATGCTATGATGATTCAATGCAATGATAGATAAATGATCTATATGCATTAACTTAAGTAAATTTATAAGTGGCATAGATGTATATGCAAAGCTAATTTATCTATGATTAGTTTGATTGCAGGCTACATAATATTTGGGCCACTGGCAGAACATGGCTTGGTTGCAAACGAATGCTAATCCTTTCCTCTTTCATGCTCTCTCTCTCTCCGGCATTTTAACAACCATGTCTCCTAACATATGGATGTACTCTCATCTCCGAGCAATCACAGGCTTTGTCAAAGCTCCAATTGCAACATGCTGTCTTGTACTCTCTACAGAACTCACAGGGCGCAAATGGAGAGGCCTCATTGGTTTTCCCTTATTCTTATCCGGCACAATCGGATTCCTTTCACTTCCAGCCCTCGCCTACCTCATGAGACTTCAATTCTCATGGCGAACCACATATATTTATCTATCCCTAATTCCTCTGGTCTATTCGCTATTCCTTCTGCCCTGTGTCTGGGAGTCACCCAGGTGGCTACTATTGCAGGGGAGATCTGAAGAAGCTCTACATAATTTGAAAAGAGTGGCGGAATAAACGGGGAATCACTGCCGGAAAATGTAAGAATAGAATACAACAGTGCAGGAACCCAATCAAATTCGGCACTATCGCGTTTGTGGGGAACGCAATGGGCGCAAAAAAGGCTAATTTAGTTGATGGCAGTGTGTGCCGGGATGGGGTTAATTTATTTCGGAATGCCCCTCAGAGTCAGAAATCTGGAATTCAATTTGTATATCAGTGTCGCATTTAACGCTCTCTCCGAGCTTCCAGCGGGCATCATCTCGACTCTCCTAATCGCCCGAGCCCGACAGCGAAGAGCGATTTTGCTGTTAACCCTGACCAGCGCCAGCTTCTGCTTTGTGTGTGTGTTTCTGTCTGGCGACAGAACAAATCCTGCCAATTCAAGCTCACATCTAACGAAATCTACAGCTGGGAAATGGTCACAGCTTGTGGGGGAATTGGGCGCATTTGTGAGCGTCGTTACGACATTCAATGTGATGCTGATTTTTTGCCTTGAATTGTTCCCCACCACGGTTCGAAACTCTACAATGTCGATGCTCGGACAGGCGTCGGGCATTGGGGCAATTGTCAGTCCGGTGATTGTTTTCATCGGATGCAATCATCCTTCCCTTTCCTTCGCCTTATCTGGGATTACCATAATTTTAAGCGGATTCTTTGTTTTGAGGCTTCCAGAAACGAAAGATCAGCCCCTCTACGATACTTTGGAAGGCCAAGAATGGGAGGAGAAGGAATTCATTAACAGGTCCATGAGCCCCTTGCTTTCTTAACCAGATGGAGAATGCAGTGGCTAAGGACCTCCTCATAGAGCCAATGTGAGGATCAACCAGACATTGTGCAAGTCCTGAATATCTTTTCAGACCAACCTACTTAGGAATTGATGGAGTCTTCTTGTTTTCAATACTCTTTCCAACAAATCTTCTCCCGCAATATGAAAATGTCAGCTAAACAGTTAGTTTTTTTTTGGGTAAAGATAAACATTTTAATATATTTTAATTTTTTTAAATTATTTATTTTATGGATATTTTTGTTTTATAAAAATAAGAAAATTATAGGGTGGTTTATAGGTGAAAGTTAACTGCTAGACAAAATTCACTTATGTATGTAATATAGCATATGCGTCCATATCGCATGGAGAAAAGAGTGTTAGAGTAAAGGTTTTAACTTAATTATGTTGATTAAGTTACTTTTTTTTTTTTTTTAAGATTTCACATTGCATAAAGTAACATTTAATAATTATATTTTATTAGGGCTTCTATTAGGGTTTTTCTTATTAGGGTTTTATTAGGGTTTGTTTGATCTTCTTTTTATAAGGATTGATCCCATTGTATTTCATATCAATTCATTCTCTCATTCTCTCTGATATATACATTTTCAGTTTTTAGAGAATCCTTGTTTATTTGTCTCCATCTCTTCTTTTGTGACAGGTTATTTGCATGCAGGTGATCTTCGAAGTTTGTGGTGTTGTATTTTCTCAACTCCTACATGGTATCAGAGCTTCACACTTATTGTTTCTTGTTCTTGTTTTGAAGATTTTTGGAGCTTCAAGGGTTTGGGGTTTCTTTTCTTGATCCAGGGCATACTTGCAATTTTGAAGCATTTTCAGCTCAAACGGACCTTGCCATTGCGTCCACAGCGATCCAAAACCACTAAATCGACTGTTCATTTGTCCATTTTAGACAAAGTCGAAATTTGAGGCAAAATTTTTTTACAATACGACCGTCGTTGTCTAGTAATTTCTTTTTGTTGTTCGAAATATTTTTTTTCCACAAATTTTTCAGATTAATATTTTTTTTCATCAAAAAAATAAACTCTTTTTCTGCATTCCACAATATTTTTTTATTGTAAAAAAAAATCAAAAAGCAAAAGCCTTTTTTACGGCTTGCTTAGGCCGGGGGCGGGACCCTGTGCAGTGTACCCGCGCTATGGGGTACGGTGTGGGTGGGCCCACGTGCCTCCCTCACCCAACTTTTTTAAAAAAAATTTTAAAAAAAATTTATGTTTTTTTTAATGAAAATCAATCATTTTTTTTATATAATTTTTTTTCAAAACTAGTCCAATCGCACTTTTACGGTGACGGCCGTTTGGTCGTCAAATTTAAACTCACGTTTTGTTGCAACGGTCGTATGACCGTCAAATTTAACCCAGCACTGGTTTTTTTTCTTTTTTGGAGCTATTTTATTCCAGAGTTCGTAACTTGGGCATACAATATCATTTTTTGGCAAACGAGATATCGTTTGAAAGCTGGTTTTCTCATCTTTCCAGTGGTATAGATCTCATCACTTCTTTCTTTTTTTGGTGCATTTTATAGTTAGTTTTTTGGCTATTCTTCATATATTTCCAGCTTTGTCCTTTTTGGATATTTTGAACATCATTTGTAAGCAATATCTTTTATGTAAACGCACTGAGATAAAGTGCCACACTTTTGTACATGCATCTTTCAGGGATTTTGCACATAAGCTTGTGCCATATTTTGTATTCGCACTATTATTATAAAGTGCCATGAGGGGTTGTGTAGTTTGTCTTTGTTTTGCCATCACATCTTTGTCCAGTGAGTGTCCCTCCACGACGACTGCGAATCCATACCATGGGGGGTTGTGTAGTTTGTCTTTGTTTTCCATCACACCTTTATTCGATGAGTGTCCCTCCACGACGACCATGGATCCATATGATTCCAGCCTCATGCATGTGTGCTTTGTTTTGCACACCACTTTTTCAATTGCAGGTGCTTTCTTGTGCACTTTCAGATGTTGTTTCTTCTTCTTCATGCACTACAGGGTGTTTCACACCATTTCGGTGGATCTGTCAAGCTCTCCCAGTTCAGCATTATGGGGGGGTTATTATACTGTTCGTGCTTATGCTTCCTTGATTTTGACTTGGAAGGGATCTTCCATTCTCAGTTGATCAGTGTTTCAGACTATTGGTTCTTGTGCCATCTGTATCTTCGTTCCAGGTGTTTGCCTTTGTTTGCCATCTGATTCGAGTAGTGTCGTACGGGCACTTATGCAGATTATTGTCTTCTTGTTCCTGATCATCCTATCTTCAGCGGAGGTTCTTCAGCACCATAACAGTCATCTTTCGACAGTTGTTTGCAGCTTCTTTTGCTTTAGTGATGTTTTTCTTCTTGGCTTTCTGCATCTTTTTTTGGAGTAGAGCTTTTTTCCATGAGGTTTTATCTAATTCTCCTCTTTATAGAGATTTGGTTGTATTTGGGTATCTGATCTAACCTAGTTGCTGAGACCCATGTTTTCCTTCTTGCATTGTAGTTACCTTTGCTTTCTTGCATTTGTTTGTAGCTGCATTGTTGCTTATCTTAAGGGGGGTGTTAGAGTAAAGGTTTTAACTTTATTATGTTGATTAAGTTACTTTTATTCCCTTCTTAAGATTTCACGTTAGTTTGCATAAAGTGAAATTTAATAATTATATTAATTATTAAATGTTATCTTATTAGGGCTTCTATTAAGATTTTATTAGGGTTTGCTTGATCTCCTTTTTATAAGGATTGATCCCATTGTATTTCATATCAATTTATTCTCTCATTCTCTCTGATATATACATTTTTAGTTTTCAGAGAACCCTTGCTTGTTTGTCTCCATCTCTTCTTTTGTGACAGGTTATTTGCATGCAGGTGATCTTTGGGGTTTGTGGTGTTGTATTTTCTCAACTCTTACAAAGAGCCACGATGGAAGAGGTGGGACCCACGGTGATGGAAAAGGTTGCTGAATGGAAGGAAAGACATGATGGCTAGACGTCTCATCCCTCGTGCCATTTGTTGTCCTGTCATTGGGAAATCGTATACGTGTCGGCAGTTTTTCAAAATAATCGTTCGATGTGGATAGACAAAAAGCCAAAAATGTGGCCATTTGAAACCATTATTAGCAAATAATAAAAAGGGCCGACAAGGTCCCATTTTCACCATTTTTGGATGGCGACATTTTGGTGGATAGCGAGGGAAAGAGTAACAGCCATGTGGAGCTCCTTTAGGTATGTATATCCGCTTTGTGTATGTGTCATCTTGTCATTATGCCATGAACACTGAAGAAATGAATGGGCATTCATTGCGGGTTTTAGGGTTTGCTATTTTCAGTTGAGGGTTTTAGTTTTTCGTCTCTTCCCATCTCTGGTTTTAAAATTTTGGGGTTGCCGAAGAAACTATTTAGTTGAAAGGGTTTTTTTGTATTGAGGGTTTTGAAATTTTTGTTCGTTTCCTCCCTATATGTTGGTTTTCGAATTTTGCCCATTCCGAATGAAATAAGCGACAACCCATTGTACAAATATGAGTTAAATTACTGAATAATGTTTGTAGAAAGAAAAATCTATGGGTTCTTGAATGAAATGCTATATTTATAATTTATTTCTCCACTACTATTTTTGTTAGGTTCTGCAATGAAATACTATATTTTGAAAATCATGTAAAATCGAGAATGTCACCATTATTCACATTATTTTTTAGAATGGATAGAAAAAGGCATAACATGGCATTCAAAATCATAATTGGGAAATAGCAAAAAATCCACATCCAATCCCATTTTTGCCGCCATTTTATACACTGTTGTTTTGGAAAACACACTTTCTCCTAAAACTCGAACTATTGTAAAACCCACTATTTCACTACAACGTCTCCTCATGTTATGTATGTATCCATGTATGTTTTTATGTATTTTTTTCATGCATTTTTCGATGTACATAGGTGAATTTTGTTTAGGAATTAGTTGAAATGTAGGTCTGATAATGTTTTTTCTGTCGAGGGTTTTGAAATTTTGGTTTTGTTTCCTCCCCGTATGCTGGTTTTTAAATTTTTCCATTTCCGAATGAAATAAGCAACAACCCATTGTACAAATATGAGCGAAATTACTGAACAATGTTTGTAGAAATCAAAATTTGTGGGTTCTGCAATGAAATCCTATATTCATAATTTATTTCTCCACTACTATTTTTTTAGGTTCTGCAATGAAATGCTATATTTCAAAAATCATGTAAAACCCGAAATGTCACCATTGTTCGCATTGTTTTTCGGAATGGATAGAAAATGGCATAACGTGGCATTCAAAATCATAATTGGGAAATGGAAAAAAGCCCACATCCAATCCCAATTTTTCCACCATTTTATACACTGTTGTTATGGAAAACACACTGTCTTCTAAAACTCAGACTATTGTAAAACCCACTGTTTCACTATGACGTCTCCTCATGTTATGTATGTATCCATATATGTTCTTATGTATTTTCTTCATGCGTTTTTCGATGTACATAGGTGAATTTTGTCTAGGAGTTAGTTAAAATGCAGGTCTGATAATGTTTATTCTATCGAGGGTTTTGAAATTTTGGTTTTGTTTCCTCCCCGTATGTTGGTTTTTGAATTTTGCAATTTTCGAATGAAATAAGTGACAACCCATTGTACAAATATGACCGAAATTACTAAACAATGTGTGTAGAAAGTAGAATCTGTGGGTTCTACAATGAAATGCTATATTCATAATTTATTTCTCCACTACTATTTTTTTTAGGTTTTGCAATGAAATGCTATATTTCGAAAATCATGGAAAACCCGGAATGTCACCATTGTTCGCATTGTTTTTCAGAATGGATTGAAAATGGCATAACGTGGCACTCAAAATCATAATTGGGAAATGACAAAAAGCCCACATCCAATCCCATTTTTTTCGCCATTTTATACATTGTTGTTTTGGAAAACACACTCTCTCCTAAAACTTGGACTATTGTAAAACCCACTATTTGACTACGACGTCTCCTCATGTTATGTATGTATCCATGTATGTTCTTATGTATATTTTTCATGCGTTTTTCGATGTACATAGTTGAATTTAGTCTAGGAGTTAGTTGAAATGCAGGTCTGATAACGTTTTTTTTGTCGAGGGTTTTAAAATTTTTGTTTTGTTTCCTCTCCGTATGCTGGTTTTCGAATTTTTCCATTTTCGAATGAAATAAGCGACAACCCATTGTGCAAATCTGAGCGAAATTACTTAACAATGTTTGTAGAAAGAAGAATCTGTGGGTTTTGCAATGAAATGCTATATTCATAATTTATTTCTCCATTACTATTTTTTTTAGGTTTTGCACTTAAATGCTATATTTCAAAAATCATGTAAAATTTGGAATGTCGCCATTGTTCGCATTGTTTTTCAGAATAGATAGAAAAGGGCATAATGTGGCATTCAAAATCATAATTGAGAAATAGCAAAAAGCCCACATCCAATCCCATTTTTGTCACCATTTTATACATTGGTGTTTTGGAAAACACACTTTCTCCTAAAACTCGGACTATTGTAAAACCCACTGTTTCACTACGACATCTCCTCATATTATGTATGTTCTTATGTGTTTTTTTCATGCATTTTTTGATGTACAAAGGTGAATTTTGTCTAGGAGTTAGTTGAAATGCAAGTCTGATAATGTTTTTTCTATCGAGGGTTTTTAAAATTTTGGTTTTGTTTCCTCCCCGTATGTTGGTTTTCGAATTTTGCCATTTCTGAATGAAATAAGCGACAACCCATTGTACAAATATGAGCGAAATTACTGAACAATGTTTTTAGAAAGCATAATCTATGGGTTCTGCAATGAAATGCTATATTCATAATTTATTTCTTCACTACTACTTTTTTTAGGTTCTGCAATGAAATGCTATATTTCAAAAATCATGTAAAACCCAGAATGTTGCCATTGTTCGCATTATTTTTCGGAATGAATAGAAGAGGGCATAACGTGGCATTCAAAATCGTAATTGGGAAATGGCAAAAAGCCCACATCCAATCCCATTTTTGTCGCCATTTTATACACTGTTGTTATGGAAAACACACTATATCCTAAAACTCAAACTATTGTAAAACCCACTGTTTCACTACGACGTCTCCTCATGTTATGTATGCATCCATGTATGTTCTTATCTATTTTTTTCATGCGTTTTTCAGTGTACATAGGTGAATTTTTTCTAGTCCTGAGTTAGTTGAAATGCAGGTCTGATAATGTTTTTTCTATTGATGGTTTTAACATTTTGGTTTGGTTTCCTCCCCGTATGCTGGTTTTTGAATTTTGCCATTTTCGAATGAAATAAGCGACAACCCATTGCACAAATATGAGCGAAATTACTGAACAATGTTTGTAGAAAGCAGAATATGTGGGTTCTGCAATGAAATGCTATAGTCATAATTTATTTCTCCACTACTATTTTTTTTAGGTTCTGCAATGAAATGCTATATTTCAAAAATCATGTCAAACCCAGAATGTCGCCATTGTTCGCATTGTTTTTTGGATTGGATAGAATAGGGCATAACATTGCATTCAAAATCATAATTGGGAAATGGAAAAAAGCCCACATCCAATTCCATTTTTATCGCCATTTTATACACTGCTATTTTAAAAAACACACTGTCTGCTAAAACTTAGACTATTGTAAAACCCATTGTTTCACTATGACGTCTCCTCATGTTATGTATGTATCCATGTATGTTCTTATGTATTTTTTCATGCACATTTTGTTGTTCATAGGTGAATTTTTTCTAGGAGTTAGTTGAAATGCAGGTCTAATAATGTTTTTTCTGTCGAGGGTTTTGAAATTTTGGTTTTGTTTCCTCCCCGTATGCTGGTTTTTGAATTTTGGCATTTCCGAATGAAATAAGCGACAACCCATTGTACAAATATGAGCAAAACTACTGAACAATGTTTGTAGAAAGTAGAATCTGTGGGTTCTGTAATGAAATGCTATATTCATAATTTATTTCTCCACTAATATTTTTTTTAGGTTCTGCAATGAAATGCTATATTTCGAAAATCATGTAAAAACCCGAAATGTCGCCATTGTTCGCATTTTTTTTCAGAATGGATAGAAAAAGGCATAATGTGGCATTCAAAATCATAATTGGGAAATGACAAAAAACCCACATCCAATCCCATTTTTGCCGCCATTTTATACACTGTTGTTTTGGAAAACACACTCTCTCCTAAAACTCAGACTATTGTAAAACCTACTATTTCACTACGACGTCTCCTCATGTTATGTATGTATCCATGTATGTTCTTATGTATTTTTTTCATGCATTTTTCAGTGTACATAGGTGAATTTTTTCTAGTCTTGAGTTAGTTGAAATGCAGGTCTGATAATGTTTTTTCTATTGATGGTTTTGACATTTTGGTTTGGTTTCCTCCCCGTATGCTGGTTTTTGAATTTTGCCATTTTCGAATGAAATAAGCGACAACCCATTGCACAAATATGAGCGAAATTACTGAACAATGTTTGTAGAAAGCAGAATCTATGGGTTTTGTAATGAAATGCTATATTCATAATTTATTTCTCCACTACTATTTTTTTTAGGTTCTGCAATGAAATGCTATATTTCGAAAATCATGTAAAACACGAAATGTCGCCATTGTTCGCATTGTTTTTCAGAATGGATAGAAAAGGGCATAATGTGGCATTCGAAATCATAATTGGGAAATAGCAGAAGGATCACATCCAATCCCATTTTTTCAACCATTTTATACATTGTTGTTTTGGAAAACACACTGTCTCCTAAAACTCGGACTATTGTAAAACCCATTGTTTGACTACGACGTCTCCTCATGTTATGTATGTATCCATGTATGTTCGCATTTATTTTTTTCATGCATTTTTCAATGTACGGAGGTGAATTTTTTCTAGGAGTGTTAAACCGACATATCCTATGTTATATACATATGTGAATTTATGCCTGAAACTGACATATCTTATGTTATATACATATGTGAATTTTTTCCAGGAGTTAGCTTGCTCCCTCCTTAACTCATGGAAACAATTCACATATGTATATAACATAGGATATGCCCCCCATACGGCATGGGGAAAAGAGTCGTGATGAAAGAGGTGGGACTGGCGAGGGAAAAGGTTGTTGGACAGGAAGGTAATACTTGAGGGTGGGACATCTCATCCCATGTGTCATTTTTTGTCCCGTCGCTAGGAAATCGTGTCGGCCCTGGCGGGTTTTCAAAATAATTGTTCAACGTGGACGAACAAAAAGCCAAAAATGTGGCATTCGAAACCATTATTAGCAAATATCTTGTTCAATGAGAATAGTTAGTGTTATGCACACAGTAAGAAGACAATGTATTGAATCTCAGCTTCATAATTTTTAACAACCCTTATTGTCAGCAAAACACTCTTAGTCGATATGTGCCCAACACATTATTCACATAATAGTTGCATCATGGAAAATAGAGTGGGTTGTGGCTCACTTATAATTTTATGCAGGGTGTGAGAAATGAATGTTTTGAAGTTGACGTTGTAATTTTTTAACAACACTTACTTTGAGCAAAACACTCCTTTTCAATATCTGAAAATCTACCCATATGTTTCCAACATAAAATTTATATAGCAGTAGCATTATGGAAAACACAGTGGGTTGTGGCTCACTTCTTATTTATTTCAATCTCCTTGTTTAAATGTAAGTGTAAAGCTGAAGGTCTGTGTGCACGTGGAGGAGTTGGAGTAGAATACCGATGAAATGGAGGTGAGGGGTAATTTGAAATTTGGGAAACACAATGTGGGGTATTTCAGTTTCTTCAATGTCTTCCAAATCACACATTCCATTGTTGTGTTTAAACTTCAGTCGATTGATAAAAAAAGTGCACAAAATAATTCTGAATGGGAAACATAGTGTTGGGTTTCGGTTATTTGAATCTCCTTGTTTAAATGTAAAGGGTTGTCTCATGGTGGGTTTCTTGCTTCTTAACACCCACGGTTTTGCAACATGGAATGTTACAAAACAATATGAATGTTTTTCAAAATCACACATTCCATTGTTGTGTTTAAATTTCACAAAATTGAAAAAAAAAGGGTAGAGAAAATAATTGTAAATGGGAAACACAGTGTTGGGTTTCAGTTATTTTAATCATCCACTTGAGATGTAAAGGGTTGTCTCATACTGGGTTGCTTGGTTCTTAACACCCATGGTTTTGTAAGATGGAATGTTACAAAATAGTATGAAAGTCTTCCAGATCACACCTTCCATTGTTGTGTTTAAGTTTCAAGTATATAAAAAATTGCATGCTTCATAACACATTGCATTTTTCAACCTCTGCATCACAAGATACCCAAGCCCTTTCTGGTTTTTAAATCAGTATATCTAGGTGTGCACATTGGGTAGTGCATGTTGGAAAACACAATGTGTTTTGAAGCCTGCCTTCACTTCATTCTGTTTTGCAACAATTTATGTTGGAAAAGCCTTGGTCTTAAGAAAGAAGAAACCAAAATAGTGTTGTAAAACCCTCTGCAACAATATTGGATAGTATGTGTCACCTCAATTTGGTCTGATTTATCCTCCAACTTGTCCACGTGCACTGAAACGTTCAACTTTCCCTTTCAATGTGAAGACTAGAAACAAATAGTATTTTCACCTTTCTTTCTCGAAACAGAAAAGGCCCAATACCTGCAACCATTGCTGGGAAAACATGTCAGTGCTGGCAGGATTTCAAAATAATTTATCGGCATGGACAAAAAGCCTAAAATGTGGCATTCAAAACCATTATTTGAAAATATCAAAAATCCCAGACAAGGTCCCATTTTCTCCATTTTTGGATAGTGACATTTTGGTGGATAGCAAGGGAAAGAGTTGTAGGCATGCGAAGCTCCTTTAGGTATGTATATCTGCTCTGTGTATGTGCCATTTTTCCATTCTACCATGAACATTGAAGAAAGGAATCACTATTTGTTGCTAGAAAACAATATTTTCACCTTTCTTTCTTGAAACAGAAAAGGCCCAATACCGGGAAACAAATAGTATTTTCACCTTTCTCTCTTGAAACAGAAAAGGCCCAATAGTAGGAAACAAATAGTATTTTTACCTTTCTTTCTTGAAACAAGAAAAGGCCCACGTCATTCCCTTCCACTTTTGTTGCACCAGACAAAAGAAACTTCTCCACAAAGCTAACCCGCCCACTTTTTTTCCTGGCAACAAGTGGGAAAACCCACTTGATGATGCCGTTAACTCCCACCTAACCATCACCCAGACATTTTGTTCCATCTGTCGGTCTCATGCTGATCGCCAGTCTGGCGGTCCCTGCACTACGACATCTCGTCATGCTATGTATGTTGTCATGTATGTTTTTCATGCACTTTTGAACAACTCTTTTCTATAGCCGAAATGTCATTTCACTTTCTTTATCTGATTGAAACAAATTTTTACAACACTATATGGGTTGCTTATTTTATAACACCTTGTATCAACACAGTGCATTTTCCAAATGTGCAAATAATGTGAGCATTTATTTGGTCGAATCAGATAAGGAAAATGAAATGCCATTTTGATCTCATGTTACATGAATAGGTGCTTTTTTTTTATGAGTTAGCTTTCTCTTGATTGGAACAAATGAATTTCTCTCCTTATTTGCATAGCTGGAAAACACACTGTCTCCTCTTTGTTGTAGAGGGTTTTACAACACTATTTGGGTTGCTTGTTTCTCCCTTAAGGATCCGGCTAACTCCTGGACAAAATTCACCTATGTGCATCGAAAAATGCATGAAAAAAATGCATGGATACATACATAGCATGAGGAGACATCATATTTGGAAAACACACTATCTCGTCTCTGTTGTAGAGGGTTTTACAACACTATTTGGGTTGCTTGTTTCTTAAGGAGCCGACTAACTCCTAGACAAAATTTGAATATGTACATCAAAAAACGCATGAAAAAAATACATGGATACATACATAACATGACAAGACATCATAGTTGGAAAACACACTGTCTCCTCTCTGTTGCAAAGGGTTTTACAACACTATTTGGGTTGCTTGTTTCTGAAGGATTTGCCTAACTCCTAGACAAAACTCACCAATGTACATCAAAAAATGCATGAAAAACATACATGGATACATACATAACATTACGAGACGTCATAGTTGGAAAACACACTATTTCCTCTCTGTTGTAGAGGGTTTTACAACACTATTTGGGTTGCTTGTTTCTTAACACCTTATATGGGGACATTGTATTTTCCAACACTGCAAATAGTGCGAGCATTTATTTGGTCGAATCATATGAGGACAATGAAATGCCATTTTTATCTCATGTTACATACATAGGTGCTTTTTGTTTACGAGTTATCTTTCTCCTGATTCCTGATTGGAACAAATGAATTTATCCAACAGAATGAATGTTCATTGCTTCACAGTTCTAGAATAATGGTAAAATGGCACATACGATTGCTGATATATATACTAGTGTTGGTGATCGGTTAAATTGGAAATTAAATTCCCAATGTACAGTTTAATATGTTTGTTTATTGTCTCTGCAAGCTGTCATTTTGCACTAAGAAGAACATATAAATTGTATATTGGGGAAATTTGGAAGAAATAAAATTATTTCTAGCACCAATTGTCTTTAATTTTCCAATTTAATCTATCACTAACACTTGTCTCTCTTCCAGGTGGTTGATATGGGCCAGGAAATAAAATTGAACAAAAGAAGGGTAGGTGGATTGAGAAGGATGCTTTAGGAGATGTGAACCTTGTACATTAAATACAGGTGATTCTGGCTATGATATTTTGAATCACAAGTGTAGTGGATGCATAGTAATGTTAATAATAATAAATGTAAGAACATAAATTGACATTTTATTGAAAACTATATCCTAATAGGGTTAGTATAAAGCAAAATTCCATAGCGTATTAATAGAAGTTCAACAAGGTTTTGTCGTAAAATGATTTAGTGAAAAAATATTCTCACAAGATAAAGAAAAATAGCACACATACCAGTTGAACAAGGCTTTAGAATAATAAGTTTCTATAGGATACCTTCCAGAGTTGAACAAGGCTTTAGAATAATAAGTCTCCATAGCATACCTACCAGAGTTGAATAAGGCTTTAGAATAGTAAGTTTCTATAGCATACCTACCCGAGTTGAACAAGGCTTTCTTTGTTGCAAAGTTTATTTTAGTAAAACATATTTTATAATAGCATAAAGAAAAAGAAAAGTTTTCATAGCATTATCTACCAGTTGAACGAAGCTTTCCATAGCTGAGTAACTTTATTTGCCATAAAATTGATCATGCTCTAAAAAATTACAAGTTAATAAAGAGTATTCAGTCCACTACTAAAGGGCTGCTAAATTAAATAAAGTTTAGAACATATCAATATTAAACTCATACAGGAAAAGTGGAGCCAAATTTAATAGCTTTGGATAGTTGTCAGCAGAAGGTCCCTGCTAGAACAGACACATTTGTCTCTTCATTGAGATGACAGTTTTGTATGAAGTTTCCTAACTGTATAAGTGATCATCATCTTTATTATTTGTTGTAGCAAATACATCTGAAGCCCCAACAGGAGTACTAGTAGGTTTGTCTAGAGATCGAAACTCAGAACCAAAGCCTCGAGTTTGTTGTAGTGTTTGTGCAAAGGCTTCATACTTCCAAATATCAGCATCACTGACAGTTCTTCGGGCATATTTCATAGACTCCTCAAAATGAGAAAATTTTATTTCAGCTACCTCATCACTATCATCCTCATCCATTGTCTTAGGATTCTTGGCTCTTTTTCATTCACGTTGAATTTCCTGAAAGTGTGGGGGGAGAGGTTATGGTAAAATTGAAATGCATGCTATTATGAAGAATTAAAATAACAAGCTACAAGTTGAAGTAAGTTCAATATGTAGACTACTGCTCTATCTTAAAATTTAGCTACATAATAGTAAAAAAAAACCCATTAGAAATCGATAAACATATCTAGTTTGTAAAAGATGACACAATTGGAACTCACCTTCTCAATATTTTCTCTAATAGCATACTTGCAATCCCTTTGAAAAATCTCAATGATATCGACTCGACTAAATCCTTGGGTATAACGGGCCAGTGCCATTAGGTCTACATCCTTTGATACGGGTGACTTTCTCAAGTAAGATTTGAAGATTTGATAATGTGAGGACTCATCAGGTAAGGTAATATAAATCACCTGGTCAAGTCGGCAAGGCCTTAACAATGCAAGATTGATGATATGAGGCCTGTTTGTAGCAGCAATAATGATAACTATTTTCTTGGCTGTCATACAAGCCATCTCCATCAACAGCTAATTAAGGACTCTGTCTCCAACACCACCAACATCCCCAACACTACTACCACACTAGAAACATGCAAACCAATTATGCATCACAAGTTAGAGCCTACTTCAAAAAGTTCAAACAAAATTCCCTGTCATTTATAGTCAACCTTAAAATTTTACTTATTAAAAAGCAACACACCCGTGTAGCAATAGAATCAAGCTCATCATAAAATAGGACACAAGGAGATGACCCTCTGGCCTTATCAAAAATGTGTCACATTAGCCTCACTCTCTCGAAACCACATTGTTAACAATTCAGGGCCCTTCACACTGATGAAATTGGCCTGGCATTCATTGGCAATGGCTTTTTCAAGCAATGTCTTTCCACAACCCGGTGGCCCATAAAATAACACTTCTTTTGAAGGAGACATTCCAAAATTTTCAAATTTCTTAGGATGCTCCACTGGATATTGAACAGTCTACACCAAACTCATAATGAATTTTGTTAGTTGATATCTCCTTGAAAAGCAGGTTTTTTGCATTGAAAGAAAAGCAAGGCACAAAGATAGTGAACCACGTATCTCAATATACCTCTTGAAGCTCCCTCTTGAAATTCTCCAACCCTCCAATATCTTCCCAAGTGACATTTGGAACTTCAACAACTTGTCAATGTTTTCCCAATATTCATAAGCAAATCTACCATTATTAAAATCATCAGAAACAAAAAAACTTAGAAATTTAAAATTTAGGGGCCCAACAGATCAATAGTTTAAAAATAACATCCCTACTTAATCAATATGAGAAAAATTGAACGTCTAGACATGGTTTGGAAAAACTCATAGTTTCACGGACAACGGATGGGTCGCTAGAGCCTAATGCAGTCTAGAAGTGCTAATTAGTCACGACCATTGAATTTAGAATCTCAGCATCTATTGTCTCATCTTCTAAGTCAATGACATCCATTTTTTCCCCAATACACTAAAGTGCAACATTAGTGCAGAAAGCTGCAAGATCTGCTCCAACGTATCCATGAGTATCCTTAGCAATCCTTTCGAGATCAACCTCTACCACGAATCCTAAAGATTAATATATACTCTAGCCAAGAAAAATAAAGATTAATAAATGATCTCAAAATCCAAGCACTGCTTGACATTAGATCTAGAAGTATAATAAACAATTTAGGTTCTACAATACGTACAACATCAAAGAGCTTCATATTCTTCATATGGATACGAAGCATTTCCAACCTGCCTACTTCATCTGGAAACCCAATGTCAATTTCCCTATCAAACCTTCCAAACCTTCTAAGTGACGGGTCAATACTATTTGGTCGGTTAGTTGCTGCAATCACAATAACATGAGCACGAGACTTAAGTCTATCCATAACTATAAGAAGTTGAGAAACAATTCTCCTCTCAACTTCACCATGGGTTTTTTTCCCTCTTGAGAGCTATGGAATCAATTTCATCAATAAATATAATGGAAGGTGCATTCTTCTCAGCCTCCTCAAAAGCCTTCTGGAGATTGCTTTCGCTTTCTCTGGCCGCCTTTGATATAATTTTAGGTTGATTGATATAGAAAAATAAGGCACCGGTTTCATTTGCAACTGCCCTAGCAATTAAGGTTTTCCCAGAACCAGGTGGCCCATAAAGCAGAATACCCTTTGGGGGTTTCACACCAATTGATTTGAAGAGTTGTGGGTGCCTGAGAGGAAGTTCTACCAATTCACGTATCTAAGCTATTTGTTTCTATATACCACCAACATCATCATAACCTGTTTCATCTAATCTATCTTCATCCTCCCGCTTTATAGGCTCCCCTTCACAAAACATTTCAGTATCTAGAGGAACAACATAGTATTCCCCAGGGTCTATCTTGATTACCTTAAAATCCACACTATGCATACCACCTCTTACAAGGAAAAGATCACCTTTTGGCACATAGACTTCACAAAGGCAAAAAGGTAGAGGGTTTTACAACATTATTTGGGTTGGTTCTTTCTTAACACCTTATATCGAGACATTGTGTTTTCCAACTGTATAGATAATGGGAGCATTTAGTTGGTTGAATCAGATGAGGAAAATGAGATATTATTTTGATCTCATGTTTACATAAATAGGCTCTTTTTGTTTATGATTTAGCTTGCTTGTTTCTTAACACCTTATATAGAGACAGTGTGTTTTCCAATTGTGAAAATAATGTGAGTACTTATTTGGTTGAATCAGATGAGGAAAATGAAATTCCATTTTCATCTCATGTTACATAAGTAGGTGCTTTTTGTTTATGAGTTAGCTTTCTCCTTATTGGAACAATTGAATTGCTCTCATTATTTGCACAGTTGGAAAACACATTGTCTCCTCTCTGTTGCAGTGGGTTTTACAACACTTTTTGGGTTGCTTCTTTCTTAACACCTTATATCCAGATAGTGTGTTTTCCAACTGTGCAGATAATAGGCACATTTAGTTGGTCGAATCAGATGAGGAAAATGGAATGTCATTTTGATCTCATGTTACATAAATAGGTGCTTTTTGTTTGAGTTAGCTTGCTTGTTTCTTAACACCTTATATTGAGATAGTGTATTTTCCAATTGTGCAGAAAATGTGAGCACTTATTTGGTCGAATCAGATGAGGAAAATGAAATGCCATTTCCATCTCATGTTACATAAGTAGGTGCTTTTTTTTTATGAGTTAGCTTTCTCCTGATTGGAACAATATAATTGATCTCATTATTTGCACAATTGGAAAACACACTATCTCCTCTCTGTTGCAGTGGGTTCTACAATAGTATTTGGGTTGCTTCTTTCGTAACACATTATATCTAGACAATGTGTTTTCCAACTGTGCAAATAATGGGAGCATTTAGTTGGTCGAATCAGATGACGAAAATGAAATGTCATTTTGATCTCATGTTACATAAATAGGTGCTTTTTGTTTGAGTTAGCTTGCTTGTTTCTTAACACCTTATATCGAGACAGTGTGTTTTCCAACTGTGCAAATAATGTGAGCACTTATTTGGTTGAATCAGATGAGGAAAATGAAATGAATTTTTAATCTCATGTTACATAAATAGGTGCTTTTTATTTATGAGTTAGTTTTCTCTTGATTGGAACAATTCAATTGCTCTCATTAAGTGCACAGTTGGAAAACACACTGTCTCCTCTCTGTCACAAAGGGTTTTACAATACTATTTGGGTTGCTTGTTTATTAAGGACATGACTAACTTCTAGACATACAATTACACCTATGTACATCAAAAAATGCATGAAAAAAATACATGGATACATACATAACATGACGAGACGTCGTAGTTAGAAAAAAAACTATCTCCTCTCTGTTGCAGAGGGTTTTACAACACTATTTGGGTTGCTTGTTTCTTAACACCTTATATGGAGACATTGTATTTTCCAACACTACAAATAGTACAAGCATTTATTTGGTCGAATCATATGAGGAAAATGAAATGCCATTTTTATCTCATGTTACATACATATGTGCTTTTTGTTTACGAGTTAGCTTTCTCCTGATTCCTGATTGGAACAAATGAATTTATCCAACAAAATGAATGTTCATTGCTTCACAATTCTAGCAGAATGGAAAAATGACACATATGATTGCTGATATATATACTAGTGTTAGCGATAGGTTAAATTGGAAATTAAATTCCCAATGTACAGTTTAATTTGTTTGTTTATTGTCTATGCAAGCTGGTATTTTGCAGTCACTAGAACATATAAATTGTATATTGGGGAAATATGGAAGAAATAAAATTATTTCTAAAACCAATTGTCTTTAATTTGCCAATTTAATCTATTGCTAACTCTTGTCTTTCTTCCAGGTGGTTTATATAGGCCACGAAAGAAAATTGAACAAAACAAGGCCAGGTGAATTGAGAAGGATGCTTGAGGAGATGTGAACCTTCTTTAGTAAGTACAGGTGATTCTGGTTGACATAACTTGAATCGCAAGTGTAGTGGATAGTTAAATTTCCAAAATTTAATATACATGTCGAAGTGCCAATTTGTTTGAAATTGTGAAATGTTGGGGTTTTCATTTAGTTGTCATTGTCATGTCATTCTAAAGTGTTTTGCGGTAATTTGAAATCTTTCACCAAAAGAGTTTATATGTGGCTCATAAGTTTTATCTTAATATTTCTTTTTACAATTTCACTATTTGTATAGAATATTTAGTAAATTATAAATGGTTCATTTTTAACAACATCTGATGGCAATTTTGTAGAATGCTATTTCTATATTCTATTTCTACTCTTTTTCAGTATGTTTTGATCTGACCACCACACTACAAAAAGATGTGCACATATAACAAATGACTACTCCAAATAGTTCTATGCATTGTATTAAATAGAACTTGTAAAGCCAATGGGTAGGAATAACTTAATTGATAATTTGGCCTACTCCCATTACTTGGCCCTAAATATTATAGACAAATTGTAAAAGAGATATTTTAATAACAACATACATGGAAACAAAAAGTGATGAAATGGGTAGACGGGACCAAACATCTGGGCGATGGTTACGTAGGAGTTAACGGTGCCATCAGGTGGGTTTTCCCGCCTGTTGCCGGGCGAAAAAGTGGGCGGGTTAGCTTTGTCGACAAGTTTCTATTTTTTGGCGCGAGAAAAGTGGAAGGGAATGATGTGGGCCTTTTCTGTTTCAAGAAAGAAAGGTGAAAATACTATTTGTTTTGTTTCCTCTTTGCACGTTGAAAGGGAAAGCAGAAGGTCTCAATGCACATGGATGACTTCGAGGAGAACACCGACCAAATTGAGGTGACGGGTACTATCCAATAGTGTTGCAGAGAGTTTTACAACACTATTTGGGTTGCTTCTTTCTTAACACTTAGGGTTTTCCAACATGAATTGTTGCAAAATAGAATGAAGTGAAGGTAGGTTTCAAAACACATTGTGTTTTTCAACATGCACTACCCAATGTGCACACCTAGATATACTAGTTTAAAAACCAAAAAGGGCCTGGGTATGTTGTGATGTGGAGGTTGAAAACTGCAATGTGTTATGAAACATGCAATTTTTTATATACTTGAAACTTAAACAAAACAATGGAAGGTGTGATCTAGAAGACTTTCATACTGTTTTCTAACATTCCATCTTACAAAATTGTGGGTGTTAAGAACCAAGCAACCCAACATGAGATGACCCTTTACATCTAAATAGGGAGATTCAAATAACTTAAACCCATCACTGTGTTTCCCATTCAAAATTATTTTGTGCAGTTTTTTTTTCAATGTTGTGAAATTTAAACACAACAATGAAATGTGTGATTTTGAAGACATTCAAGTAACATTACATGTTGCAAAACTGTGCGTGTTAAGAAGCAAGCAACCCACCATGAGACAACCCTTTACATTTAAACAAGGAGATTCAAATAACTGAAATGGGACAGTGTGTTTTTTCAACACTGTAGACCATCTATAACAACACCATGCCTTGCAAGTATCATAACATAATACTTGCAAGGCATGGTGTTGTTATAGATGGTTTGTAGTGTTGAAAAAACATTGTCCCATTTCAGTTTTCCAATTAAATTACATTCTTGGCACCTCATTTTTCTATTTGGAAATAATGGTTTTCAATGACATGTATTGGGCTTTTTGTCCATCCATGCTGAACAATTATTTTGAAAAGAAGATGACTGTTATGATGCATGTGACACGCGTTTTTGTAGGGAGAATAGCCTACTCCCAATTGCAGAAGGTGATATCCTTGTGGCATGCCTTACAGATGACAATGTATTGCCCTTCTTCAGGGATAAGACATATCTGATTATCATTGCTAGTTGATTTGTGGATTCGATTGTCTAAGAATTTTTGCATCAACATTGCAAATGAGACTCCATGATCCAACATCATGATGAGTGATGTTGTATTCTTCATCCTTATGTTGGATCATGGAGTGCGATGCCAAATGTTGATTCAAGAATTCTTACACAATCGAATCCATAATTCAACTAGCAATAATCAATACGGATTGTGGAAAATTGATATCATTTATGTCTGATTATGTTATCATTTCAAACACATATTTTTTCAAGGATAATAACTTGATTTTACTATATTTCATAGGGAGGTTAGCTTCTGTGTTGCAATTGGACATTGCTATTATCCCTAGAAGAATGCATGTCAGAGGCATCATAACATGAAAAAACCCATTGTGTTTTCCATGATGCTATTGTTATGTAAATTTTTAGTTGGAAACATATGAGCAGATATTGAAAAAGAGTGTTTTTCTCAAAGTAGGTGTTGGTAAAAAATGACAATGTGAACTTCAAAACATTCATTTCTCACAGCCTGCATAAAATAATAAGTGAGCCACAACCCATTGTGTTTTCCATGATGCAACTATTATGTGAATAATGTGTTGGGAAAATATCAAACAAGAGTGTTTTGCTGAAAGTAAGGGTTGTTAAAAATTATGAAGCTCAAATTCAATACATTGTCCTCTTACTGTGTGTATAACACTAGCTGTTGTCTTCGAACTATTTTTCTTAAAGTAAGGAGTGTCATAAGAAAATAAAGTGAAGTTGAAAACAATATTTTGTTACACTCCGAAAAAAATAAGAAGTGAGCCACAACCCACTGTGTTTTCCATGATGCAACTATTATGTAAATAATGTGTTGGGCACATATCGAAGAAGAGTTTTTTGCTGAAAGTAAGGGTTGTTAAAAATTATGAAGCTCAAATTCAATACATTGTCTTCTTACTATGTGCATAACACTAGCTGCTGTCTTCTTACTATTTTTGCAAAGTCTGGGACAACCTAGTGTGTTTTCCATCCTGCAACAGTTAAGTAAATTTTTTATTGGAAACATATGAATAGATAGCGAACACCACTGTTTTTCTTAAAGTAAGGGGTGTCATAAAAAAAGAAAGGGAAGTTGAAAACATTATTTTGTTATAGTCCAGAAAAAATAAGAAGTGAGCCACAACCCACTGTAACAATGAGAAATTTCTAGGTTTAGCAATATCATATGTAGAAATATAAAACTCAAAGTGGGTAATGAAGTGCAAAGGAATAGATGAACAATCTCATAGATTGTCTTCATCCTCTATGACTAACCTCCATTATACCTTCTTAATTTGCTGAAAATAAATTGTTTGCCCTCAGATTTAAGAAGAGCAAGTTGATAGAAATGACAAGCCCTAAGCAAATATTGAAGGATTTGACAACTACATGCAATACTATGCCCTACTGCAACTAGTAAGCATCTACAATGTCTAAGTTATATCAAATGAAATCAAGATATGCTATGACAAATGAAAGTAACAATGCTGAAATTATCTAAAATGTAAGAGATGAGAGATGTGAAATGACAAGATATGATATCCCAAAAATGAGACCAAAATTGCTCTTTTATAGAAGATGCAATTTTGTATGAATGGCCAAGATTGAAAGTTAGCAAGTGCCCTAGAATCAATGGACGAGATTCCATATAGCAACCCATAATTAGGGTTAGGGAAACATTAGGTCATATTCGAAAAAAAGGGTCAAGATTGATTCTTTAGAGAATCAAATCAAAGGCTGACAATGCATGTGACAAAAGATTTTGGGCATGGAAAATAGAGTCGTTGGAGAATTAAATAATTATTTAAAATTATTTAAATCAAGAGGGGATGTTGACTTTTTGAATTAAAAACTATTTAAATTCAAAAAGGGGTGGGGTCATGTGACAGTAAATAATTTAATTTAAATTATTTACTAAAAGAGGAAATTTAAATGGGGACTTATTTTAAATAAATAATATTTATTTACAATGAGTATAATAAAAGAGGAGAAATTAAATAATAAAATTATTTAATTTAGCTGTTGGGACTTATTTTAAATAAATAAGATTTAGAAGAAATTAAATGAAAAGAGTTATTTAATTTAGGTGGGAATTAAATAATAAAGATATTATTTAATTATTAGAGGAATGTGACAAATGGAACCTTTTAAATTAAATATAAAGATTTAATTCAAAGTTTAGGAGAGTGGACCAAATTAAATAAATAAAATTTATTTAATTTATGAGAGAAGAGGCTAATGAATAATTAGATAATTAAATATAATTATTTAATTATAGTGGAAGGTGGATTAAATAAATAAGAATTTATTTAATTTTAGGAAGAAGAGGACTTAATTAGTGACATAATTAAATAAATAAATAAAATTATTTATTTAATAATCACGAAGAATAATCAGATATGAATTAATTAAATAATTATGAATTATCTAATTAATAGTTGAAAGTGAGTCAAGGACATAAATAAAATGTCCTAATTAGGGTTAGAAGAAGAGCTTGCAGGTCTAGGTCATTTTTATGTGTCTACATTTGCCTCTCTTTGTCATAATGTAGCCTGTCGCATTGTGGCAAAGAAAGTAAGTCAAAAGTATGCCCCAGTGCAAAATAGGATGAGGAAGAATGACGAGGAGGGTTGCAGTATGCCCCCTTGAGAGGAAAGACGGGTTCAAAGATCATGGGTGTTCTCTCGAAATGGATGAGAAGACTAGAATATGGAGAGACAAAGAAATGTTAGTGAAAAAAGATATGGATGATGATATGGATGCAATGCCTATATGAGATGCATGTTAGTTCCTAGACCAAATCCTTCAACATATTACCATAGGACTTTAATATTTATTGCTCTTTAATCATCATTGGGTGGTAAAAAAATAAAAAATAAAAAATGAAACAAATGGACAACAAACACCATGGTATGACATAGACCAAGGTGTGCAAGGTCATCCACTTGCAAAAATAGACAGTCGTGAACAAGGAATGTCCTAACTCATACTAGAGGCCCATTTGCCCTAGTCTTTTTGTCAAGACAATCCATAGATAACAATCAAAGAAAAACATAATAGGTCATGAGACATCATCGCACCTCTAAATCCTCCATGGGACATCCTTGAGGTAGCTAGTAACATGACCAGAAGACAAGTCAATAAAAAGATAAGACAAAATAGCCAAAAAATAACAACCATTTAATTGTATTGCCAATGTTTGTTTGTTGAAGATTAATTGTTTGACGATTTGACAGTTTTGATGGTTTGATGGTTTGACGGTGCCTAAGGTCAGGAAGGACACATCCTGAAAAGGCAAATGACACTTTGACGAGATCCAAATCCAAGAAGGACACATCTTGAAGAGGACCAAAAAGTGACGACATTGACATTTTGACAAATGTTTTGGCAAGCTGACTAATTTTGACTGCATGATTGGTTGGCTTAAGTTGTCTTATTTTGACCCATTTTGACATTGACATTTTGAATAAATGTCTTGTGTCAAGTGCGACTATGTCTGACTTATTTGACTGACACGACCATGTTTGACTTATGATTTTTATTTCGACAAACCTAAAAGGACTGACCTAATGTCTCGAGGATTCAAAGATGAATCTTGCCTATGTAGCAAATGCGCAGAGACAACATAGTTCAGACATGGACAAAAGATTGATTGACATGATTGACGGGATTGATAAGATAGACATTGACTCTATTTTTTGGATTTTGACATTGATTTTGATGCTTTTGTATTTTATCAGGACATTTTTCAATTTTTAGGTCTTTTTTTAGGACTTTTTTGAATTTTTATGACTTTTTTAAAGACTTTTTCAAATTTTTAGGTCTTTTTGATGTTTTACGAAAATTACGACAAATGCATGTGAATGATGCCGACACACATGAATCCAAGGACAACCATGATTTTGCTACTAGTCAAGCTGAATACCGATTGACAGGTGACGATGACAATGAAAACGTTGTTTGACGTGGGAAGGACACATCCCGAAACAACGTGGGGATGACAATGATATGACAAGAGGATAAAAGTCTGTAGCAGGGCCATAAACAAAGCCAAGGAATGTTTTGGATGATGCACCGGGTTTTCCATATTGTTGCATTTGGAATGACTTGGTTAGGACTAGATGGGATGACGAGGGATCTTTAGACCATTGACAAGGGAAACCAAGATGGGTGATAGGTATAAAAGGACAATGGATGGCTTTTGTAAAAGATAAGAGAAATGAGGACTATTATCATATAGTTGTCAAGGACAATATCACATGAGGCTATGATGGTAATGACATGATATGGAATAGGGTATGGTCAAAGGATAGACATGTCAAAAAATTTCCCAAAGCATGATTTGTGTTTTTGCCCCAGTCTTTGTCAAGATCAAAATAGGTGGGACGATGGACGAAATGATAGGGCTTGGATGGATAGATGGAAAGGTCACAAGAAATTTCATGTGAAGGGAATGGGAGATGAGATGACTTGCCCCCAAGTGTAATGGTCCACATAAATGATTTATTCTACACATGATGCCTGTTTGCCAGGTTTTCATCATGGTACTTATCCAAAGCGCCATAAGAATGGTTTTCACTATTGGATGGATTTTTTTTCTTTACTATTTTTATCTTTTTTGTCTTTTTCAATTTTTTTGTATTTTTGAATTTTTTTCGAATAGACTTGATTCTTTAGATGACCATTGACTGTGTTGAAGCCTTTGACGGTGTCGATGTAGAGATTGGTGCCATGACATGCCAATAATGACCTTTCTGAAGTAGTTGCCTTGTTAGGATGATAGCACTTGCATACAACTGATTGATGTCACTGTGATCCTTGTTGATACTAGAGTTGGCCTTATCAGAATATGCACATTGCGATAGAGTGCCATGAGAGTCCTTATGATAGAGAGTTGCTGCCAAGATTCGATGTATTTGTGACATGGGATTTTTGGAATTTAGACGAGATGTAGGATTATGACGGATGATGGTAGAAGTGGATGGGTTGGTTGGATGTTTGGATGTATTTGTTTTTATTTTCCAAACTTGGGGTGTTGGATAACGAAGTTGGGAATTTTTATTAGGATACTGTTTGGAACCAACACTTTTATGTCTTTCTTGATGGCCATTTTGGCGTAGGTGGACATGTATTATATGTGGGAGTCCTCTTGTGCGGTGGCTCCACATTTTGATTGACTTTTGGCATATTTTCTTTGCCTAATTCATTATTTTCTTGACTTGACCAATTTTTCTTTGGGATCCATTTTAATTTCATTTGTCCACTTGACTTTTTGTTTGATTCAAAGGCCTTTGACATTTGATTTTGAACGTTAGATTTGTAATACTTTTGTTTTTGTTGGTTCCAAATGGAAGGTTTAGTCATGGTGGAATGATGGTTTGGGGTGTGGATGGAAGGGGTGTTGGCAACAACCTTATGACAAGGACTACTCATGACAGCCATTTTGATGTTTGTTTCAGATAAAGTTGCCCCCAATATCAAGGAGGGACCACTAACATCATTAGATTTTCTGACTAAGGAATAGCCAAGACCTTCATGTCTGTAATTTTCCTAAACTTGTACTGGTTCAATAATTCCTTTCTCATGTAGGCCTAGTCCTTTTCCTTGATAATTCATATTCTAAAAAATTTTGTTTGCGATGGGGTACTTGTTATTGTGGAAGCAAGATGCTAACCCATCATTATTTAGTTGAAAACCTTTACTCTAAATTTTCTCATCTATAAGAAAACCTGCTCTGACAAACATAGATGATCCTAATTGATAGGATGTTGTAGCTTCACTGACATGTTGGACAGATTTTTGACTTACATCTTTGGTTTGATTTTCCAAAATATTAGATTCTGATGATTCTCCTGGTGCTTCGAAGTTGATGTCAAAACCGTCTTCATGGTCATTGTCATAGAGCCCATTGAATTCAGTTATAGCTTGATCATTTGCAAATATGTCCATGCTAGGAGACTCTTGTTCTAGTGGTAGATCATCTATGTGTCCCATGGAGGCAAGTGTCTCATTTTTGGAAGTGTCAATATTGGAAGTTTGGATGGAATCATCTTCAGGTGTTTCATCATGAAGGGCATAACGGTCAAGGAGTGGATCATTTTGGACTTCTTCAAAAGTAGTGTCTTGATCAAAGGTGGGCTCAGTTGGAATGACATGATCGAAAATAGGGTCTTGACCAAGGATAGGTTCATCTTGAATGACATGCTTGTGGATGGACTCTTGACCAAGGATAGGTTCATCTTGAATGAAATGGTTTTGGATGGACTCTTGACCAAGGATAGGTGTCTTTGGTATGCCATGATGGTCTAGGGGGACTTCTTGAATGGATGTAAAGATGGGGTCATGGAATGGACCACTTTGATATTGACATGACAGTAATGTTATGACATTGTGCTTTGGATTTTTTGTTTGACATGTATCCTCAAGTGTAGGTAAGAAAATGGGACTTTGGAGACCATGAATAGATATGTTTTCATGAAAACATTGAGTGTCTTGGAATGGATTGGTGTGTAATGGACTAGGATATGACATGGAGGTTTGGAAAGGGTTAGTGGATGAAGGACTAGGATGAGACGAAGGATTAGAATAGGACATGGATGCATGACAAGGATATGATGTGGATGGAGGATTAGAATATGACGTGGATGGAGGATTAGGATATGATGTGATTGAAGGACTAGGATATGATGCGATTGAAGGACTAGGATATGATGTGGATAGTTGGTTTGGATTGATGGATGGCTGATTTCCCTTGCCAAAGTTAGGGTGGGTATGACTAATGGAAGTTTGTTGTGACTTAGTGTCAAGGATGGTGTTAGGGGACCCTTGATAGTAGATGGATAGAGGACTAGGACTCATGGATTGTTGGTAAGATGGATAGATGGATGGAGGGCTAGGAGTTGTAAATTTGGACTTGGATTGGAGGTATTGTGTTTTGAACTCCCTAGCAAGTTGTGCTTGACCATTACCAATGAATTGGCATTCAATTCGACTAGCAAGCATGTCATAGTGACTTGAAGACATGATGGTGGATGGAATGAGACTAAGGCTATGCAAAGTGACAATGCAAAGTGATAAAAGGGGATGCCTTATGTCAAATGAATTTTAGGAAAGGTTTTTTAACCATACAAAGTTTGGCCAATGTGTCAATTTGGATTGTCAAAAGACTGGTTTGAAGGACAAGATGACAAAATGACAAGGTGATATCTCCACACTAGACTTATGAGTTGGAAGTAGCTCACCAAAGGACAATGACTAAGGATTGATTTGTTTGACTTGGTCTAATGACAATTTACTGTTTGAGACAATGGTTTGAAAAAGAAAGGAAAGTTTTCCTATCCCAAAGTGTGCAAAATTAAGGACTTGATTTGAAAAATGTGGTTCATGATGGCAAATGCATTGCAAGAATTGATTTGACAAAATTTTAGGTCGATTGCAAAGATTTGTTTCAGTTGGCAAAATTGTTTCAGATTTTGGCAAGTTTGATGTTTATTTGTTGGAATTGTCTGAAAATAGTTGGCAAACACATGGTGCTATAAAAAATGAAAATCAACCACATAGAAGTCATTTTACAACAATCCTATGGCTACAAGGACAATATTCTTTTGGATCCCACTAACTGCATATCCTTAGCGAATGAATTCAGAAGCTTGGCCCCACAGGCTTCCCCTTACAGTGCACTCACTTCTCAGGGCAACCAAGCTTCCAACCTCCATGAAACTCCCATGGTAGATTGATCATCTCTACTAAGAACTGCGTAGGTGTGGGTGTCATCACAACGATCATTGTTGTACCAAAGAATAGAAGGTTTTTGGCTTGCTAAAATAAAGGATTTATTTCAGGCACCCATTCAGAAGGCCACGCGGGAGGCATTATCATCCCAGTCTGCAGAGGTTATGGTCTGCAGGTTTTGACACACCACAAGGGTACTAGGGAGTCAATTGCTAGTCTGCAGGAAGTTCTATAATGCTAAGTTTTCCTTAACAATGAAAATTTTCTAGGTTTAGCAATATCATATGTAGAAATATAAAACCCAAAGTGGGTAATGAAGTGCAAAGGAATAGATGAACAATCTCATAGATTGTCTTCATCCTCCATGACTAACCTTCATTACACCTTCTTAATTTACTGAAAATAAATTGTTTTCCCTCATATTTAAGAAGAGCAAGCTAATAGAAATGACAAGCCCTAAGCAAATATTGAAGGATTTGACAACTACATGCAATAATATGCCCTACTGCAACTAGTAAGCATCTACAATGTCTAAGTTATATCAAATGAAATCTAGATATGCTATGACAAATGAAAGTAACAATGCTAAAATTATCTAAAATGTAAGAGATGAGAGATGTGAAATGACAAGATATGATATCCCAAAAATGAGACCAAAATTGCTCTTTTATAGAAGATGCAATTTTGTATGAATGGCCAAGATTGAAAGTTAGCAAGTGCCCTAGAATCAATGGACGGGATTCCATATAGCAACCCACAATTAGGGTTAGGGCAACATTAGGTCAGATTCAAAATAAAGGGTCAAGATTGATTCTTTAGAGAATCAAATTAAAGGCTGACAATGCATGTGACAAAAGATTCTGGGCAAGAAAAACGGAGTCGTTGCAGAATTAAATAATTATTTAAAATTATTTAAATCAAGAGGGGATGTTGACTTTTTGAATTAAAAACTATTTTAATTCAAAAAGGGGTGGGGTCATGTGACAGTAAATAATTTAATTTAAATTATTTACTAAAAGAGGAAATTTAAATGGGGACTTATTTTAAATAAATAATATTTATTTAAAATATAATTTAATAATTATTTAATTTAGGTGCTGGGACTTATTTTAAATAAATAAGATTTAGAAGAAATTAAATAAAAAGAGTTATTTAATTTAGGTGGGAATTAAATAATAAAGATATTATTTAATTATTAGAGGAATGTGACAAATGGAACCTTTTAAATTAAATATAAAGATTTAATTCAAAGTTTAGGAGAGTGGACCAAATTAAATAAATAAAATTTATTTAATTTATGAGAGAAGAGGCTAATGAATAATTAGATAATTAAATATAATTATTTAATTATAGTGGAAGGTGGATTAAATAAATAAGAATTTATTTAATTTTAGGAAGAAGAGGACTTAATTAGTGACATAATTAAATAAATAAATAAAATTATTTATTTAATAATCATGAAGAATAATCAGATATGAATTAATTAAATAATTATGAATTATCTAATTAATAGTTGAAAGTGAGTCAAGGACATAATTAAAATGTCCTAATTAGGGTTAGAAGAAGAGCTTGCAGGTCTAGGTCATTTTTATGTGTCTACACCC
This sequence comes from Sequoiadendron giganteum, assembly GCA_007115665.2. Lineage (NCBI taxonomy): Eukaryota > Viridiplantae > Streptophyta > Pinopsida > Cupressales > Cupressaceae > Sequoiadendron > Sequoiadendron giganteum. The sequence goes on along the minus strand of CM021107.1, from coordinate 445,875,371 downwards.
ATTGTGTTTTCCATGATGCTAGTGTTATGTAAATTTTTTGTTGGAAACATATGGGCAGATATTGAAAAAGAGTGTTTTTCTCAAAGTAAGTGTTGTTAAAAAACTACAACATGAAATTAAAAACATTCATTTCTCACAGCCTACATAAAATAATAAGTGAGCCACAACCCAGTGTGTTTTCCATGATGCAACTGTTATGTGAATAATGTGTTGGGAAAATATCGAACAAGAGTGTTTTGTTGAAAGTAAGGGTTGTTAAAAATTATGAAGCTTAAATTTAATACATTGTTCTCTTACTGTGTGCATACACAGAGCGGAGATACATACCTAAAGGAGCTCTGCATGCTTGCAACTCTTTCCCTTGCTATCCACCAAAACAACACTGTCCAAAAATGGAGAAAATGGGACATTGTCTAGGCTTTTCGATATTTGCTAATAATGGTTTCGAATGCCATGTTTTTGGCATTTTCTCCATCCATGCCAAACGATTATTTTGAAAAACTGCCAGCGCTGACACGATTTCTTAGCGATGGGACAACAAACGGCATGGGGGGTGAGACGTCCGACCGTCATGTCTTTCCTTCCGTCCGACAACCTTTTCTGTCGCCATGAGTCCCACCTCTTTCGTCATGGATCTTTTCTCCATGTGGTATGGGGGCATATGCTACATTATATACATAGGTGAATTTTGTCCACGAGTTAAGGAGGGAGCAAACTAACTCCTAGACAAAATTCACATATGTATATAACTTAGGATATGCCAGTTTCAGGTGTAAATTCACATATGTATATAACATAGGATATGTTGGTTCCCTTGCAATAGAGAGGAGACCGTGTGTTTTCCAGCTATGACATCTAGTCATGTTGTGTAGTATCCATATATGTTTTTAATGTGTTTTTCAATTTACATAGGTGAATTTTGTCTAGGAATTAGCTAGCTCCGATATGCCGGTTTCAAATTCCTAGAAAAAATTCACCTATGCACATTGAAAAATGTATGGAAAACATACATAAGAACATATGTGGATACATACATAACATGAGGAGATGTCGTAGTGAAACAATGGGTTTTACAATAGTCCATGTTTTAGGAGACAGTGTGTTTCCCAAAACAATAGTGTATAAAATGAAGGCAAAAATGGGATGGGATGTGGGATTTTTTCTATTTCCCAATTATTATTTTGAATGCCACATTATGCCCTTTTCTATCCATTCCGAAAAACTATGCGAACAATGGAGACATTCCTGGTTTTACATGATTTTTGAAATATAGCATTTCATTGCAAAACCCACAAATTTTGCTTTCTACAAACATTATTCAGTAATTTCACTCATATTTCTACAATAGGTTGTCGCTTATTTCATTTCGAAATGGAAAAATTCGAAAACCAGCATACGCAGAGGAAATGAAACAAAAATTTCAAAACCCTCGACACAAAAATATGCTTCAAACCGACGTATCCTATGTTATATACATATGTGAATTTTGTCCAGGAGTTAGCTTGCTCCCATTATATATAGCCTAAATGTTCCTAAATCTTTTAAATAACCATAATTATTTAAGCTTTTGAGAAGCCACGAACAACCCAGTAGGTTTTCCATACTGCAACTTTTTTTTTGTGTGTGCAACTTTTGTTGCAAGCAAGGGCAGTTATAAAATATGAAAGTGACATTCAATACATTATTTTCTTACAGCGTGCATAACACTAAGTGTTGTCATTGAACAAGATTTAAAAAGTGTAGGACAACCCAGTGTGTTTTCCATCGTGCAATATTTTTTGTGCATCTTCTCTTCGAAACATATTACGATATTCAAATGGAATGTTTAGTGCATGTGATGGATTGTTATAAAATATGAATGTGAACTTCAATACAGTGTTTTGCTATAGTCTGCATAACAGAAAGTGTTGTCTTTGAGTAGTTTGTGGGTTGCATGGTTTATAACACCCTGTGTTTTCCAACCTGAAAATTTAGATAACAGTTTCAGTGTCTTGAAAATATTTTCTTATTTACACTATATGAATGTAAAAATGGCACCTCCAAAAGTTACAACTATTAGTTATGGTATAAATTGCAATTCAGTATCTTCGCGTGATTGACAATAATAATTGGACAAAATAATTGCATGTTGTAAAACACAGTGGGTTACTTGTATAGTGTTTTACAACAGTGTGGGTTGTGCATTTCAAATTCTTCTTTTCATTGAAAAAAATATATGCTTGATTACTGCAAAATTGTGCAATAAATTTTGGAACTTTAACTATCCATAACACTTGCAACAATTTTACAATTTACAGGAAACCAAGGATGTGTGCTATAAAATGGAAATTGGTTCCTACAATGAAGAATGTCATTGATGTGGACAACACATCTGAAAGGTTGTGTAGTAGCGCATCTTCTTTGGGGCGATCACATTTATGAAACGTGCAGGTAAGATCTGGTAATTACAAGATGCAATCAAATGTATAAATTTAATCTCTCATAAGTGGTTATGAGGTTGATTGGAAAGTGGGAATGTTTTATTCAGGAGGCAGTAGGCGCGGTACGAAGGAAGTCCCCTCAGTTTATGAAAACGGTCAATCGTAAGGCAGCGATGTGTTCGGTAATTGATTGTGAACTTGCAATTGCCCTTCCCTTCCTATGTGTGAATCAAAATTCTTTTTAATTTTAGTTCAAAAATATCATGTTTGTTACAAATATTCTGATTTTAGCATATATCGTTCCTTTGATTCAGGAAAATAATCAGGGAGATGATCTCGCTCTTGCCATAGTCCATGATCAGAAGGAAAAGCGTGTAGAGGGAGACCCTAAGGATGGAGAGGGATCCAATGAAGCACGAGGTGATGTGGTGGACGGGAAGGTAGATATAATAATTGAATTATTGCATCTTTTGGCTATGTGTATATGTTGTGCATTCAATTTGTTTGAATATCAAATATATTAAGTGACTTTCTTTTCCAAATTTGCTGTGCAGGTTGCTGCTAAATACATAAGAGAAATGGTGAATGGTAGATATATATATTATTGTATTGTAGAAGAATGTATGAGAAAGTATTATGATTGGAGAGTGTTCAACATGCATAGGTTTCAACATCACCACCTTCCTATTCTTGAGGCACCAAAGTGTGGTTGAGTTGTGTTGGGGTCAACCAAAACAACCTGCTCCTCCCCTTGATAAATTGAAAGAGTACCTTCTAAAGAAGGTGGAAAATACAGAGTACCAAATGAATATACGACAGCAACTATAGTAAAAGTGTGTTATTAGATGTGTCTGTCAATAGTATGGGAAACAAAACTTTCTTCAACTTCCCCAAGAAGGAAAGGATGAGGTGAAGAAGAAAATGGTGTTATACAACAGTGAGGAGATGAAGGAGCAGAGAAGGCAAAGAATATTACAATTGTAGTAGAGAAAGAGATAGGAAGGAATGGTAATGTCAAACTAAACTGTTAAATGTGAATTTTCCTTGCTTCAACTTTTCTATCTGGATGCATACAAGGTTCACTTAACGTTAACTTACATGACATGATAGGGTGATGGTCGAGAAGTGGTTTCTTCCCCCCAGTAGAGTAGGGTTCATTCGCTAGAGGAAGTTGTGCCCATGAAAGGTGAAGACGATGCTATTCCTCCCATCCTTGTGTCTAACATTCATAGTAAGCATCCTACACAGTTGAAAGTTTCAAGGCACCCTGTCAAGAAGAAACGAAAACAAACGGTGATCTCCAAATCTTCTATTTACTCTAAAGTTTTTTTTGATTATTTGAATAAATTGGTTGCATGCATCTGAGTTTGGTGCAATGTTTCAATTCCTCCTATTACACAACAATGATGAACAACGAACTGCTGCCCTCAAGCAGGTTTTTGTGATTTTCGGTGGTGAACAATTGCCCATGAAAGCACAAGTTGATGTTGTTCCTCCCAACCCACCGTCTAACAATTTTGAGAAGAAGAAGAAGAAGGAGCATATGCTATCAAATGTGTCAAGGTGCCTTGACATGGAGGAACTAGAAGAAATGGTGAATTTTAATTCTTTTATTTAATGTTTGCTTTGATTATTTCATTGAATTGGTTGCATGCACCTGAATTTGAAATGACCTTTTAATTCTTGCTATTACAGGGCAAGGATAAACAATGAAGTGATGGCCTTGACCTAATTGGCAATGTCGTTGCGATTGAAATGAGAGAGGCTAATATAGATGGACATGCAGATGGGGAGAGCACTGGCCATGAAGTGGGACATGGTAACACAAATGGTCATCAAGATGGGGAGAACACTGGCTTGAATGTGGAACTGGGTAACAGAGATGGACATGGGGATGGGAAGAGCAGTGGCTTGCAAGTGGGAGAGGGTAATAAGGATGGACCCGAGAGGAGGAGAGCGCCGGCTTGCAAGGGGGAGATGGCAATACAGATGGAAATGCGGATGAGGAGAGGTGCGGTGTGCCATCTATATCGATACGAGACCCAACACACTTCCATGCTCTGTTCTTATTTTTTTAGAAATATTTTAATGTGCCTTCAATTATGCTTCACATCAATAATGTTTCCATTGCAGGAAATCCGGTGGATGAATAGATGATAGAGCTCAACGACATAATTTTTAAGGTCAGTATCACGTCGACCTTTGGAGGCCACATAAACATGTTGCGAAAGGAATTCTACATGTTGTCACCAGAAATGCTCACGCCCACTACTTGAGGCACCCAGAAAATTGTGCGAGAGTAAGTATTTATGAGGCCATTGATGGTCGATGCTACGTGCCTTTTCCCATGCCTGGCGCAGAGACCATTGCAGAGTGTGTAGGCGGCTTTGTCATATGGAAGCTCACTGAGATGAAGCATTATGTTACAGAGGTACACATAAATGATATGTTGTTTTATATATATCATACTATGTATATTGTTTCCATGCATACGTTAATTCTCATTAATTGTTTTCTATAGGGTGAAGGTGTTAAACCTGACACAGACAAAGCACAGACTACAAAGAAATCTATTGTTTCATGTTCATCATCTACGAGGGTTCGTGGATCTGGAATCACCCCTCCCGAAATACACAAGGACCCTAAGAAATGTGTCGTATTTTACACATACCTGAACTCCATTGCAAGGAATAGGCAGTGTAGGAATTGATGAGATAGGCTTAAAATACTAATTCTACTCTATGGGTTTCATAATTTCAATATTGAACAATTGTGTAGAGATACACCATTTGCATATGTTTCAACACTATGGTGTTATACATTTGATATGAGACTTTTCATGGGATTATTTAATTATTTTATTACAATACAATTATGCTGAACATATATACTAATTTCATGTCATTGGAACACATAATTGTTATCCATTTCATATCAGACTTTAAGAAAAATAGTCTTGTTCACTATTTGTTCATATTTTTGGAACACAAATTTTACATGACTCTTGTGTTGTCCCCTCTGGAATGTGTTGGCATTAATGTCAAAGAAATAAGACAATAAGATGTTCTTGATTGGTAAACAAGTTAGTATTGGTTTGGTAATTCAGTTGATGGTCTCTTCATTTCATTTATTTGACAATCACTGGACTTGGAATACAAGTTTTTTTCAACTATAGTACACTGCATATTGTTTCATGTTCAGTCATCTTGCATATTGTGATAAGGATCTAAAATTGTGACTATATGTAAATACAATTATATGAGTTGAAATAGTTATGAAGACAGTTTTGGTCCTCATGTTCATTTATTTATCATATGTCATTCAGTTTTAAAGTTGTTGTAATATTATGTTATCTTGTAAATATATCAGCTTTTGGGTTTCTATAATGTTGCCAATCTCTATGATCTGGTTATGGTCTTTATGTTCAGGGTAAGTGCACCAATCTATGACACAATTTTGATGCCAAATTGAAAAAAAAACCCGTAATAGGCCATATTGTGCTCACCAAATTTGAAAAGTGCCACATTTGGCGAATGCCAAATTTGGCGCTCGCCAAATGGCTTTACCATTTGGCAAGCGCCAAATGGCTTGAATTTTGCAATCGGTGAACAAGTGTGAGTTCTCTTTCTTTTTGCAATGAATTTTGGAATGCATTTTTCTAAACTCTTTTATTTTCGTTTTCTCTTCCAAGGAAACTATATACATCAAATAAACATTCAAGTATAAGTTTACATTTACAAAATGGACATTTACTTTCTTATACTTTAAGTTATATTAAATGTATATAGGTGGGATGTTTGAGAGTGGTTTCAGATCTCTAGGAATTATAATGCAAATTCTAGTTTTTGGAAGATCTTAAAAATTTTAGACTTAGTCAAATTTCAGTAATTAGCAATTCAAATTTCAGTAATCAAGAGGTCAACTTTTAGTAGTTAGCAAATTGTATCAACTTTCTCTCTCCTTCTCTCTACTCTCTATCTCTCTACTCCCTCTCTCTCTCTCCCCTCTCTCTCTCTCTCACCCCTCTATCTCCTCCCTACATTTTCCTCCCCCCTCCCCTCTCTCTCTCTCTCTTTACCTGTACCTCTCCCTCCATCACTTTGTATCTCACTTATGTCTCCCTCCCTACCTCTTTCTCTCTCTACTCTCTATCTCTCCTCTCCCTCCCTCTACCTACATCTCTCTCTCACTCTTTATCCCTCTCTTCCCCCACTTTATCTCTAACTCTCTCCTCTCTATCTCATAATTCTCTCTCCCTCCCTCTCACTCTCCCCTCTCTATCTCACCACTCTCTCTATCTCTCTCTCACACACACAAACCTCTATCTCCCTCGCTAACACTCCCTCCCTCCATCCTTCCCTCTCTACTTCTCTCTATCTCTCCTCTCCCTCCCTCTCTCGACCTCACCCTCCCTCCACTTCTTTTTGTCTCTCCTCCCAATCTCTCTCACTATTGTCCCTCCCTCCCTCCCCCTCTTTCTCTCTCAATCGATCTTTTTCTCTATCTCACCATTCTCTCTCTCTCACTCACACACACACCTCTATCTCCCTACCTATCCCTCCCCTCTGTACTCTTTATCTCTCCTCTCACTTTCCCTCTCTATACATACCTCTCCCTCCATCACTCTCTCTCTCCATCCCTCTCTATCTCACTTATGCCTCCTTCCCTACCTCTTTCCCTCTCTACTCTCTATCTCTCCTCTCCCTTCCTCTACCTACCTCTCTCTTTGTCTCTCCATCCCTCTCTTTCTCTCTCACTCTCTCCTCTCTATCTCTACCTATCACCCCCTCCTCTCTAAATCGCCATTCCCTCTCCCAGTTTCCCTCCTTCCCTCTCACTCCCTCCTCTCTAAATCACCATTCTCTCTCTATCCCACTTCCCCTCATTCCCTCTCTATGTCTCACTTATCCCTTTCTACCTCTCCCTCCCTCCAACCTCTCTCTCTCTTTATCTCTATTTCTCATTCTCTCCTTACCTCTCTACTCTCTATCCCACCACTCTCTCCATCTCACTCTCCCTCCTTCCCTCTCTCCCTCTTATCCATCCCTCTCTCCTTCCATCTCTACCTACCTCTCACTCCACTACCTACCACTATCTCCCTCACCCATCTTACTCTCTTACTCTCTCCTTCCCTCTCTACTCTATATCCCTCCACCCTTCCCTCTCTAATATATTTCTCTCTCTCCCCCTTCCTTTGTCCCCTCATTTTCTCTCCTCTAACTCTCTCTCCCTCTCACACACACTCACCTCTATCTCCTCCTTTCCTCTCAAACCATCCCTCCACTCTCCACTTCTCTCTATCTATAATCTCTCTCTACATCTCCTTCCCTCTATATTTATCTTTATCTCCCCTCTTTCTCTCTTTACCCACTTCTCCCTCCATCACTCTATATCTCAATCCTTTCTCCTCTCTCTCACTCTCTTTATCTCTCTCTATCTCTCTCTCACACACACACACACCTCTATCTCCTCCCTACTTGTCCCTCCCTCCTCTCTCTACATCTCCGATCCTCTCTACCTATATTTATCTCCCCTATCCCTTTTTTTACCTACCTCTCCTTTCATCACTCTGTATCTCACCTATGTTCCCCTACCTACCTAGCCTTGAGGTATTAAGGGCCAAGGGTTGATAATTGAGGGTTGAGGGTTTAATTTATAGGGTAGAGGGTAGAGGGTAGAGGGTAGAGGGTAGAGGGTTTAAGGGAAAAGGGATTAAGGGTTGAGGATTGAGGGATTAGGGTATAGAGTTTACTTGGGTTTAAGGGTTTAAGGGTTGAGGGTATAGGGTTGATGGTCGAGGGTCAAGGGTATTGGGTTTAGGGTAGAGGGTATCGGGGTGAGGGTTGAGTGTTTAAGGGTTTAAGGGTTGAGGGATTAGGGTAGAGAGGGAGGGAGAGATGGAGGGAGAGAGGAGAGAATAGGAGAAAGGGATAGAGATATATGAGGGTTGAGAATTGAGGGTATAGGATTGATGGTTTAGGATATTTGGTTGAGGGTATAGGGTAGAGGGTAGAGGGTAGAGGGTAGAGGGTTGACGGTAGAGGGTAGACGGTTTTAGGGTTTAGGGTTGAGGGTTGAGGGTTTAGGGTATAGGTTTAAGGGTATATGGTTGAAGGATTAGCATTGAGGGTCTAATGTATAAGGTAGAGGGTATAAGGGTTCAAGGTTTAGGGTTTAAGGGTTGAGGATTAAGGGATTAAGGGTTCAGGGTTGAGGATTGATGGTTAAGGGTTTAATGGTTCAGGGTTTAAGGATTGAGGGTCAAGAGTTTAAGGATGAGGGTATAGGGTTGATGGATTAGGGTTCAAGGTCCAACATATAGGGTACAAGGTATAGGGGTTGAGGTTTTAGGGTTAAGGGATTAGGATTGAAGGGAGAGGGTTGAGGGATGAGGGTTTAAGGTTTAAGGGTTTAGGGATTAGAGTAGAGAGTTTAATTGGGTTTAAGGGTTTAAGGGTTGATAGATTAGGGTTGATGGTATTGGGTTGCAGTTAGAGGGTAGAGGATTTAGAGGTTTAGGATTTAAGGGTTGAGGGTTGAAGGTTTAGGGTATAGGGTTGAGTGTTCAAGGTTTTAAGGGTTGAGGGATTAGGGAAGAGAAGGTGGGATGGAGGGAGGGAGAGATGGAGGGAGAGTCTTGAGAGAGAGAGGGATGAAGTAGGAGAGAGATAGAGGTTAGATGGTTAAGGGTAGAGGGTAGAGGGTTTAAGGGTTTAGGGTTTTAGGGTTAAGGTTTTAGGGAGAGGGAGAGATAGAAGTGAGTGAATAGTGAGAGAGAGACACAGAGAAGGGAGAGTGGGAGAGTCTTGAGAGAGAGAGTGAGGGAGGTAGTGGGAGAGAGATAGAGGGTAGAGGGTTAAGGGTAGATGGTTAAGGGTTGAGGGTAGAGGGTTTAAGGGTTTAAGGGTTAAGGGTAGAGGGATAAGAGTAGAGGGGAGAGACATAGAAGGAGTGAGTGAGTGAGTGAGAGAGACTTGAGAGAGGGAGAGGGGGTAGCAAGGAGAGAATTGAGAGAGAGAAAGGGAGAGGGAGTGGGAGAGAGATAGAGGGTAGAGGGTAGAGGGTTTTAAGTGTTTAGGGTTTAGGGTTAAGGGTAGAGAGAGAGAGAGGGGTAGAGAGGGAAAGAAGGTAGAGATATTGAGAGAGAGGAGGCAAGGAGGGAAAGAGAAATAGGTATAGAGGGACAAATAGGTAGACCCTTAAACCCTAATCCCTCAACCCCATACCCTCTTAATCCCTCAACCCTCAACCCTTAAACCCTAATCCCTCAACCCCCATACCCTCTTAATCCCTCAACCCTCAACCCTCAACCCTTAAACCCTAATCCCTCAACCCCCATACCCTCTTAATCCCTCAACCCTCAACCCTTCAACCCTAATCCCTCGACCCCTATACCTTAATACCTCAGCCTCCAGCCCTTAACCCTTAAACCCTAATCCACAGAGACAGAGAGAGAGAGTGAGAGAGAGGGAGGGAGAGGGGGTGGGAGGGAGAAACATGAGAGAGAAGGAGAGGGAGACAAAGTGGGAGAGAGGTGGTGGGAAGGATATACCTAAGAGAGTAGGAGAGAGAGGGAGTGAGAGATAGAGGGATGGGAGAGATACATGGAGTGAGAGAGAGAGACTTGAGAGATAGATAGGGGGTGTGAGGGAGAGGGAGTACTCGAGGGAGAGGGAGTACTCAAGATAGAGGGATTCAAGAGAGATGGAGGGGGTGGGGGGAGATACATGAGATAGAGGGATAGAGAGAGTGGGAGGGAGATGGGAGAGAGATACATGGATTGAGTGAGTGAGAGAGAGACCTGAGAGAGGGAGGGGGTGGTATGGAGAGACTTGAAAGAGAGAGAGAGAGGGAGGGAGTGGGAGAGAGACAGAGGGAGGGAGGGTTAAGGGTAGAGGGTAGAGGGTTTAATGGTTTAGGGTTTAAGGGTTAAGGGTTAAGGGTTTAGGGGAGAGGGGAGAGAGATAGAGGGAGTGAGTGAGTGTGTGAGAAAGAGAGACCTAAGATAGAGAGAGGGATTAAGTGAGTGAGTGAGAGACCTAATATTCCCTCTCTAGTTCTCTCTACCTAGTTGTCCCTCTATACCTATTTCTCTCTCCTTACCTCTCTACTCTCTATCTCACCACTCTCTCCATCTCACTCTCCTTCCTTCCCGCTCTCCCTCCTATCCATCCCTCTCTCCTTCCCTCTCTACCTACCTCTCACTCCAATACCTACCACTCTCTCCCTCACCCATCTTTCTCTCTTACTCTCTCCTTCCCTCTCTACTCTATATCTCTCCCCCCTTCCCTATCTAATCTATTTCTCTCTCTCCCCCTTCCTCTGTCCCCTCATTTTATTTCCTCTCACTCTCTCTCCCTCTCACACACACTCACCTCAATCTCCTCCTTTCCTCTCCCACCATCCCTCCACTCTCCACTTCTCTCTATCTATCATCTCTCTACATCTCCTTCCCTCTATATTTATCTTTATCTCCCCTCTCCCTCTCTTTACCCACTTCTCCCTCCATCACTCTATATCTCAACCGTCTCTCTCTCTCTCTCTCTCTCTCTCTCTCTCTCTCTCTCTCTCTCTATCGCACACACACACACCTCTATCTCATCCCTACTTGTCCCTCCATCCCCTCTCTAATTATTTCTATCTCTCCTCTCTCTACATCTCCTACCCTCTTTACCTATATTTATCTCCCCTATCCCTTTTTTAACCTACCTCTCCCTTCATCACTCTGTATCTCACCTATGTTCCCCTACCTACCTAGGGTTGAGGTATTAAGGGTCAAGGGTTGATAATTGAGGGTTAAGGGTTTAATTTATAGGGTAGAGGGTTGAGGGTTGAGGGTAGAGGGTAGAGGGTAGAGGGTAGAGGGTTTAAGGGTCAAGGGATTAAGGGTTGAGGGTTGAGGGATTAGGGTATAGATTTTACTTGGGTTTAAGGGTTTAAGGTTTGAGGGTATAGGGTTGATGGTAGAGGGTATCGGGGTGAGGGTTGAGAGAGACTTGAGAGAGGGAGAGGGGGTTAATGCCTCTTAAGAAAATTATCTTCCATGCACAGTAGTTTAGGGTTTTCCACTTCTCCATTTGCTCCATTTTCATATTATTCATCTGTTCATTCCCTCCATCTATCATCGCCTTCATTTTTCATGGCTTTGCTTGGTCTGCTCTACTAAAGATACTCTGGATTCTTGCAGTGGTTTGCAAAATCACTCATCATTTTCCATAAATTTCCATCAAAACCCTGAGGTATTTTATTTTTTCATGCCTTATATTTTCACTATCTTTCCCATAAAATTCATTATCTTCCCTCACATATTCCCCCCTTTTAATTCCATCTAGATAGTAAAGGAAAGTATAGGGTATAAATGAATAAGAATTTAATATTTTGATGAAAAATATTAAATTTAAACGGCAAAACCTTAGGGTTTTTTAATGAATTTTTTGAACTAGAGAGAGAGATAGAGGGAGGGAGGGTTAAGGGTATAAGGTAGAGGGTTTAGGGTTTAAGGGTTAAGGGTTTAGGGTTAAGGGTTAAGGGTGTTAGAACTAAAATTTTCCACAAGAATTCCTAGGATTTTCCTATTATTTTCCATGAAAATCCATCAAAACCTTAAGATATTTTATTTATTCATGCCTTACATTTTCACTATCTTTCCCATAAAAGTCGTTAACTGCCTTCTACACTTTGCCCCCATTTATTTTCTTATATTTCATTACCTTCTCATAAAAAAATTAGCTTTACCACCATTCAAAAGGGCCAAAAAATAACTTGTAACCCTTAGCGCCCCTTTCATTTTCACTTTATAAGTCTTTACTGCTTTACTGCGGCCTCCCACTAAGGGGCTTGTGATATAGCGACAGTAGTTTGAAATGGGCATGAAGTGTTTACCGCGCTACCACATGCAGTCAATTCATTGACCGCGATAGCGCATTAAACCATTAGCAACCAAGGAAGGCATTGGCGAGCGGTTAAAGAAGGCAGTCAAGGTCCCACGATGGTACCGTTGGTGGTCAAACCACAAACCGTGGTAGCGCGGTGGATGGTAAGTCTTCAACAATGTGGCAGTCAGGACATCTTACTGTGGTATCGCAGAGGGTTATCTTAAAGATCGCGGTAACTGCGATAAACAGGAGGAAATGGCTAGCGGTCACACCGTAGTACCGTAACCATGAAAATGAAGACCACGGTGCCTGCGGTAAACTATTGGGAGAAGTGGCTAACAGTTACCGTGGTACCGTCGATAGAAAATGCAAAGACTGTGTAGTGTGGTAAACAATGATGGAGACCGCGACGGACAACATGGGGCCGGGTACCGCCATAGTACAGGTAGAAAAGTCAAATCCCGCGGTAGAGCAGTAAACACAAGGGAAGCCTCGGGAAAAGAAATGTTAAGGGCGGTATAAGTAATAAAGTAAAAAATTAAAAGTTGAACTATAGTCTAAATATTTGATTTTTCGATAAAGGCAATATAATCAAATATTTTTGCCATAAAATACAAACAGTCATAACTAGAAAATGAAGGGGCATGACTCTTCGATTATAATGTATAAATGATTTGAAAATCTATAGTAAAAAAAAATAAAAAAATAGGATAGGATAGACTGCTGTAAGTACTATATTTTCAAAATGATGACATTCGAGGAGGCTATGTTGCATGTATGAATTTCAAAAGATAATGAAAAACAGTTAATTTGGTGATTTCATCCTGGCATCAATTGTTGGTTGAATTCTTGTGATTATGTGATTGTCTCCAATCTGATGTTTCTTGATTATTTAAAATTGAAGTATCAAGTATATATTCGATTTATAAGTACACATTTGTTGTTTATGTGTGATTTGGTTCATTGGATTCTTTAAAGAAGAATTAAAACTCCCTTCAATCAATTGTAGTAATCTAGGAATGCCATTTGGATCAGTAAGAAGAATCAAATAGTTAGATTTGGTATTCTGCCTCAAATAGGGTTTATCAAGTACATTCTTGCATGTTTATACCAGTTGTAAACTCATAATTATATGTCAAAAAATTAGAGAACCTGCTAGATAGAAACCATTCATTAAAGGATTTCATTTGACTCTATTTTACCCAACAAGGGATAAGGTTTTAGGGTTTAGGGTTAAGGGTAGAGGGGAGAGAGATTGAGGGAGTGAGTGAGTGAGTGAGTGAGAGACCTAAGAGAGAGAGAGGGGGTAGTCTAGGGAGAGTCTTGAGAGAGAGAGGGGGATAAGGGAAAGTCTATATATCTCCCCTCCCTCTCTCTCTCAAGTCTCTCCCTCCTACCCCTTCTCCCTCTCTCAATTCTCTCTCTCTCTCTCTCTCTCAGTCACTCCATCTATCTCTATCCCCTCTATCCTTAACCCTAAACCCTTAACCCTTAAACATTGAACCCTCTACCCTCTACCCTCTACCCTTAACCATCTCACCCTATTTCTTTCTCCCAAGTCTCTCTCTCCTACCGCATCTCCCTCTCTTAGGTCTCTGTCACTCACTCACTCCCTCCCTCTATCTTTCTCCC